>QEYC01000183.1:0-342015 GCA_009935795.1 Pholiota adiposa | reverse complement strand
ACATATGTCACTGCGCCTGCATAAGATTTTGGGAGCGGATGGTTCAACCGTTGCCGCAGGCTCCAATGCATCATTGCAAGCCTCCTCTTTCTCTCGGCGGCTATGACAGGTTTGTGACGAATACGAGGGCGTGGTCGGGGCATCGAATCTGAATTCGGGTCCATATTTTTCTGTTCATAATACAATGGAACACTTCGCACCAGCACAACTTGCTTGTGTACAGAAATCATACCAAGCGCAAGTAGAATGCATTGAGAGCATCTTGCGCTTCTGAATCATCGTCGGTTCCGTGATGAGTCTGACCGAATTCCTTGCTGCGAATGCGACCTTGTCTGCATCCTGCAGCGACAACGAAAGGTCCTCCATGATAAGTGCCGCGGCCACATGAGGCACGGCCACATAGTCGACAAAGTCGACGAGCGAAATCATCGGGGGTGTTCTATAGTCTAGTATTGATTCAGTCCCAGGGATCCACTCAGAACGGTGTGCCTGGGCGCTATGGTCGTAAAGCAATCAAGGTAATACTTGTCAATAGTCTTGTACTGTGTCTGATTCTACGTATGCAGGCACTTTCTCCTGCTTCTCCAAAGCCTGTCTCTGGCGCCTCTGGAGTAATTACTTGCTTTTTGCGAAGCCATATGGATTCTGACATAACGTTGCACGCAGACTTCGAGCATTCGTGAAAATGCTGTTGCGAACGAGAATACGGTGGACACTTCCCAGATAGTGCAAGCGTCGCAGGTAAATATGGCGTATTTTCATGAGCCCGGTTGCTAAGCATGCACATAATAGGTCAATAACGGGTCGAAGCGCCGGACCAAAAGCTCGCGAAAGTGATGTTTATGGATAGTTGTTGTCGATGTGTATATGTGTATATGGTCTTTGATTGTCTTTTGCTGGTAAAAATCTCATGTTTTTTTGACGTTTGCACTTTATACACACCCGAGGTGGCGGCACCTCCCCCCTAAGGAAAACAATTTGCTTACTTCCATCAGTGCAAGAAACTGCTACTTCCTGCCCAGCAGTTTTTTCTGCTACCCCGTGAAGGACGTTCATTATTGCTGCTTTCAGAGAGCCGAGACTTTTCATGACTTTTGAAAAGCATCGGATTTCGTTGGTCTCATCAGGTGCCCTTTTATGCAGCTGGAAAGTGGGTACCTCAAAGAGCTACCTGCAGAGCAGCGAAAAAAGGTGTGTTTTGAGCACTATCAAGTGAAATTTAAAATTACTTGGGCAGTTTTCCTGCTTACTCGGCGGTATTTGATTTTGTCGCTTATCGTTTATTATAATGGCTTCAAAAGCAATTCAATTAAATGCTGATTCAGTACTTGATTTAATTACATCTATAGCTATTTTTGACGCTGCTCTACGAGTAATTAATTTCAACACCCGGTTTTTTCACAGTGAGAGATCTTCGAGCGTGCCCATTCGCACACAGTATGTGCATACCTGTGCACATATCCGCAACGGTGCACACAGTGCGGCAACCTAGTATCCGAAGAAAAAGCATGGCCAGCTTTGGCCTCACTGCCTCAACAGTCACCTGTTAAATTGTTATAGATAGGCGAACAATGATTGTCCAAGATAAATAGACTTGACTTGCCGTTCGAAAATTGAATGCTTTACACCATCGGCCTCAGCTTAGAGCCTCGACGACATCGGATGAGCCGCTTTGAATACTACTTCTGCGTCGGAGGCACTAGACCTGGGACAGTGAGCCGGTGAACATGTGAAGCGGGCTGTCAGAAAATTGCGTAGCTTCGCCATGTCGAAGCGAGATGTATCGCTCGAGATTGACGGAGCTTGATCAGAACTTAGAAGTCGTGTATGCCACGGCAGATGGTGGATGACAGATAAGGACATAGCATATAATCAAAGATCGGCAGACCTCGGCAGTGGCTTGGCCCGGTTCACAACTTGAACTTACTTGTGGCCAAATTGCGACTTCAGTCACAGTGTTCACGCCGCAGGCGCTCAAAAAAATTGAAAAATTTACATAGACCCGCCTATTGAAAGGAGAAGCAGGATTCCTCCGGAGGTCGCGACTCGACGTCCTCTTTTGGAGGGCCTGGTAATGAGGCTAGGGAGGCCGAGGGACGAAACGAGCCACTCATTGACTTTTAATTGCGGAGGACGATCACAAGCGAGACGAACCAGTCATCCTGTTATTAATAAGACCTCTGCCACCCATCCAGTGCATCTGTAGATCTATCGCGCGCTAAACACACCTTTTGCACACCTTTGTAAAAATTTTAATGACGATTCGGATTCGGAATTTCGGATTACATTAAACATGTACTTGTATCTCGTTTCCCATTGCTCGACAATGCTCCACACCCTACGGAAACATCACGGACTAATTGAGGTCCGCAGATATTCAGGAATCAGAAGAAGGACAGTTCTTGGAGTCACATCCACTAGAAATAATTCTGAGAAAAGAATAGGATCTATTGTAGGATTTGATTGGGCAGAGATAGTAGCTGCAAACGCTGTCAGCTACTGCCGTCAATTTGAGAAAGTGTTGGACCATTTGTTGCAAGGCAAGTTTCTATTGCGAGCCATCATATTGTCTGCCAGTGACCTCCCAGTTTTCTCTGGATGAGCGCTGTAAATGACTACTGGCAGTCCTTTGGTATGAAACTTATCCGGGTGTCATAGTGAATACTATGCGGACCCTACGCATGGACGCAATCACAATGTAGTAACATAAACCGTTGAGGACTCTGATTTATTATAATACAGTGCAATGCATCTTTCCTCTTTCGCATCTTTGAAATATACATACATAGCTTGTGCAATACAGAAAGCATGTGGAACGTCGAACATGGAATATATACAGAAATGAATTAGCGCGCTACCACTGCGGTATAGTGAAGGAAAGCGTGGGAACTTAGTACGCGTAAATCAAAAATTCGACGAGTCCATTTGTTGTTCATGGTTCATTAATGTTCATTGGTCCATACCATTTGATTAGAACTTGCTTAGAACCTCCTTTTTCGCCATTCCCGAGTGTACCATTCTTTTGAAGTTGATGCTACTCTGGAGGGGACGCCCCTGAAATGTGTTCAATACCCTCGCGAAAGCCGTGGTTCAACAGCCCTGTCGCATATCCGAGAAATGACCTTAAGGATCATCCACAAAGCGCTGTGTTGAAGAAGCATGCACATTATGAATGGCTAGCAGGAGAGATCTCGAGGACGCTCGTTGGGCCTATTCCTGTTGCCGACTTTCTGGAACGCTTTCTCCCAGCAATCGATAATGAACTTGACTCAAACATGCCCTCGAGCATAGACGCGTTCAAGGACGTGCCTCGCGAAGGAAATTTATACGGGTCACTCGTGCGCCATCATATATCCTTTCTATCCTCCAATAGTTACCAATGCTCTCTAGGTATGCGCTCTAAACGGGGGTGAGGCTTGTGATGTCTCATGGCGGTGCCCAGGAATCACATTTCAATTGAGCCACCACAGCGGACACCTACGGAGTGAAGATAGGGTCGAAGATACCATCTATGCATACTCTCTAGGCGATACTGAATGCGAAAATCTCCCTGGCTTTGCACAGCTGCTCGTGAATCTCCATGCCGATGACTCTTCCGGTGATCCTTCGAATGAATTTATTCCTGGCGATATAGACTCTGGCTCTGAATACGACTCTGACTCACAAACCGACTTTGAAATCCGGTTGAAGAGTGCATACCAGACACTTGGGCAACAAGCCTCATTAGCCACCGACATCTTCGCCCGACAGCATCGAAACTTCCTGTTTTCAATCCTCATGACGCCCACGCATGCACGTTTCCTTTTTTGGGATCATGCAGGCGTTGCTATTTCTTCGTCTTTCGACTATAGAAGTTGGCCTGAGCTTCTGTGCAAATTTCTCTGGCGATTCGGACACATGACAGACGCTCAGCGCGGTTCCGATACTACAGCGAGAACAGCGAACAAAACAGAGGAGAGGATATTCGCTGAGGCTATCAAGGCCCATGTCGTGACTCAACTTGGCGACAAGTATAAGATGCTCGCTGAAGAGTACCGACGCCACTATGCGCCAGGAAGAGTTATTAAAATTCCTGTCCGTAAATGTATGCGCGTCGTACTCGAGGACAATGGTTCTGCCCAGCCTGCCACAGAAAGAATAGAAATTGACGACAGCCAAGAAGATGTAGAATTCCTCGTGTCGCGTCCTGTGGCGACTCCACGGTCTGTAGTGTCTAGTGCCACTAGAGGGTACTGGGCTGTCCACGTCAAGAACAAAACAGTCCATTTCCTCAAAGATGCGTGGTGCACGGCCGTGAGGGATATGGAGATTGAAGGTCGGATCCTTGAAAAGCTAGGACAAAAGGGGCGCGGAATATACCAACTATCCTTTTTTGGAGTGACGTCGGTCCTGTGGACAACAACGGTATGTTTTCGCTCTTTTTCTGATGATCCTTGTGCTGATATTCTTCCAACAGTGCATTGTACCCAGACAGATGCGTACATGTGTGCTGATTGGAACAAGCGCTCGCCAGACAATATTAACACTAAGATGATCTGCCTGACCCGCCGTGTCCATTATCGCCAGGTCACCGAGGAAGCAGGATATACGCTGGAACAGCTGACGGGAACATATGAATTGCTCAAAGGTGCTCATGACGTTTATGAAGGTAAGTTAAGCGATCCAATTTTCTATTTCAAGTCTGCTCATCTACAAATATTACAGCATTATGCGATGCTTATACTTTGTGTAATCGTTTCCACTGAGATGTCAGTTCTTCGAATATAATTCTGTTCGCCGATCCAAAGCACCAGTACTCGGAAAGGAGAGCAATTCTCGTCGATTTGAAACTGTCATGCGAAGACATTGAATCCCCAGCCAGAGATCACTGGATAGTGGTGCGTCATTTTTATTTGCGTACTTGTGCATGCTGCTAACCAGAAATAGGGAACCTGGCCATTTATGTCCATCAACACACTCTCACCATTCAGACGCAAATATCGTACCTGCGACGACATCGAATCACTCATCTATGTGATTTTCTATTGTGCTATTCACTTTCTTGAATGGGAGAATTCTTACGACAGCAAGGTGCACGAAGACATCAATGCGAAGTTTTTCCATGAACATAGTCTAAGCCGTAATGACTCGTTAATGGGTGGTGCTGGCAAAATTACCAACCTTCGTGATGGACGTTATTTCACAGCCGCAACTTTCCAAGATCTCTCGCAATGGCTTATGAAATCCCTCCCGTTGATTGACCATAATCAACGCGCACATGACGGACGTTATTTCGCTGTGTCGCAATGGCTTACTGAATCCATCCCATTGATGCATGGGGTGAATTATGGGACAAGCACGAATGCTCTAGCTGCCGCAGTTCTCGCTACATACGAGGGCATTTTTGATCGAAAGCAGTCTTACTGGGAAGATCTTCCCAAACTCAACAGGAGATACCTTGGTAGCATTTGATGATGTGTACAAGTTTAAATCAACATGCAGCTATTTGTCCCCAACCCCTCGAACGCGATTGGAGATGCCCCAGACACCCTGTCCACAAGACTGTCACATGAATTTCTGGCTAGCAATGACGCTGAGTTTCTCAAAGAAATTGCCATTTCTTGGATCTCGAGTACAGCTAAAGATAGACATTTACTTACTAATTTAAGTAATAAATACCTTTTATGGGTTCGTTCAAGATTGCCGTGCAAAAGTTGGTAGGTATGTACAGTAAATTTGATCGTAAACATGGATAGTTCTAGTTATTAGTGGTTGAAGTTGGAGATTCAAGGTTTTGAAAACCTTCTCGCGTCCGTCCTGAATGGCTAGCAAACGAGAACTTGCTCGGCCTATGCATATTGTCACGAAACTCTAAAAATCCTTACATCCCATTATAAGGCGTTGTAAGGGCTTAAGGCAAACAGTATATTAGAAGGCATTATATTAGGAACAGAATGTTGTAATAATCCGCGCGAGTGATCATAATGCGTTACAATGAGTTACAAGGCTTGGTGGGAACACCTTATGATCAATTATATTAGGAACAGAATGTTACAATAATATCGCAAGGCAGCATAGAAGGATTCTAATGCATTATAAGACTGGCCAAATTTTTGCGGTCGTTCCTCGTCATAAGAAAGAAGCAAAAAATAAAAAGCGACCGAATAAATTCCCAAAACCCAGCACTCAGTATTTAATTTCACAAAGAATGCAAACCCTTTTATTAAATTTATAAAATCTATATAATCCTTGTTATTAATTGAACCCCCTTCCAATTGTACCTATTGAAAATAGTGAATAGAATTAGTATTATGGAACTGTATCATTCAACGACATAAGTTACTCACCTTCATCCGGCTTCATACACTCTTGCCTACATATACGTCATAATCAGTATCAGTCACACTGTCAAGTATCGGCTCACCTTTGCTTGCTCACCTGTATGCACCTCACCCTACCCATTCACCCTACATCGCTCACCCCCCAAGGAAGAGACAAAGTCGCTGAAGAGGTCGGTCTTTTATAGGTTTTCTATGGATTATTGACTTGTATTTATTGGGCCCGGTCTCAATCTAGTCGCCGGAGCCTCGCACTCACCTCGACCGCTCGCAACATCCAGCATATTCCTACTGGGGCGTCAACGTCAGCATTGACTTGTCGCATCTCGGAGCTTGCATCGTTCTGCCAAATTGGATGACAGGGTATACGGGGTCCCCAATGGCCGTTCTGCCGAAGGCAAAGTTGCGAAGTTGATGCGTCGTCGCCACAACGTCGCCATCCCGTCCTCAGTGAGTCGTCGCAAGTCTCTGCTGTTACTTCGTTCTTACAACATTGCATTCACCAAAGTGCCTACATGTGGCACTTCTATTGTACTTATCATTCTATTGAGAAGAATACGAGAATTTTAGGGTTAAATTATAAGAGAGTCTCAATATTGCGGTGCAGATGTAAGGTCATCCCAATATTATCCCCGATTCTTAAGAGCATTAGAATATTACCATAGCTTTACAAGAAGACTTTAATATTATCATTACATTATGAAGGCATTATACGAGATTGACTGTGAGATGTGAAGGCATCGTAACAGACATTCAAGACATACTTGCGCCTTATAAGGCATCTGAAGGCATCTAGATTTCTTATATTGTATTACAGGAACGACGCGTCCTTTCGATGCCTTTTATTTATCTTATGAGGATTCTTGGATTCTTGTATCGCCTTACATATTGCTCTAAGATTGGCTGCCTTGCAAGGCAAAATACATTTTCGTGACAATGGGATTGGCCGAATTTCTGGAAAGATTCCCTATAAGTTACCAAACCTTTAACAACGAAAGAATTTGACTGGGGTCCAGGTGTGCCATCACTCAACAAAACCGGCATGCTACAAGGACCAGTTCATTGCAAGACAACTTTCTGTGGGGTACCTGTGAGCATCAATATTTTGTCACCCTCCCCATATATAATATATCCATTGACCAATTGTCTCTGGATTATTGCTGTCAAGAATCAACAGCTATCCTCAGTCCTCTGGCATGAATTTTGCCCAATCCGGAGACTATAGTGAACAACTTACACATAGATGCAATTATGATATCTCTGAATTGATATAAGGGTTTCGCCAAACCTTCGAGGTCTCTGGTACATACAGTGAGTGATGTAACTATCACCAATGTATCTTTTCTCTTTCGCATCTATGTGATATAGCTTGTGCAATACAGAAAGCATGTTAAACATGGAATACACACAGAAGTGATTAGAATAACAACGCGAAGAGTATGGATTCGACGATCAACGATTAATTATAAGTGCGTGGCCTCGAAAACAGGTGAGTACATAGAAGCAGCAAAGTGATTGACTGTTGCAAAACATTTTGCAAAAGATATAAATGAATAAATGAAAGCACTCAATACAGTAACTCGTGCAAAGCATTACAGACAGCAATAGGAGTACGAAAATGAAAGGATAGTCATGAAAGTTGGCTTAGCTAGCCGTCGTCATCATCTGCTGGTGTTGCAGCCTTTTTACTCCCAATCGAGAGTCTCTCCTAGTTTTAAAATAAAACATTCAGAGGTTGGAATAACGTTTTGCGAGAACAAACGAACCTTTGCCTGCGTACGCGCGCTTAAACGCTCTGCCCTCGTTTGCCGACCTCCTTCTGATGCATCGCTCTTCCGCGGTTTACTGCGGGGAGCATCCGCCATCTCAATGTCACTGATCTCTTCAGCATGATCATCAGAGTCTTCGGCATCATGATCTTCATCGTCGGATACGTTACGCCTTCTTCGAATGCGTCTATCGAGATAAACAATGAGATCCGGAGCACACTGCAGGAGGTGTAGCACATACTTCGTATTTCCATTGGACCTTGTTGAAGAAGGCGCTTTTCGCTTAGCAGGAACTCTCTCCTTTCTCTCCTTCTTCTCTTTTTCCTGTTAAATACCGAGGAATAATTAGATTTGGCCCCAAATTCCAGGGAAAATCAGTGTATCAGTACCTTATGGCCGGGGAGCTTGAACCGTTCAACGAGCAGTGTGCTAGCCTCTTCCGGAAGGTATACAGTCTTGAGAATCTACTTTATTCAGAATATGCTTGCAAGAACAGTGATGTAAATATTGTACCTGATTCGTTGCTTCTACACTGGGCAAAGGTCGCAGGATGTCAGCGGGCAGTCTGACCTTCCCCGGGAAACTGGGAAGCAACCACGCATTCGCTTGTGCGCAGGCCTTTATCAGAGTTTGTGCTAGCTCGCATACAACATAGAAATTCTGCAAAACAAGAACTGGTAAATTATGGCGTGCGGCTATATAGAAATGGTGTTACACACCTGACTTGAGGCCTGCGATTCAGGATCCCGGACAGTTTTACCCTTCTGGGC
Source organism: Pholiota adiposa (assembly GCA_009935795.1). Taxonomy (NCBI): domain Eukaryota; kingdom Fungi; phylum Basidiomycota; class Agaricomycetes; order Agaricales; family Strophariaceae; genus Pholiota; species Pholiota adiposa. Next base: position 333,159 of record QEYC01000183.1, on the reverse strand, counting down.
AAGATGATACAGGAGGGAGATATTCTCAGACGATGCAATAAGATCGAGGTAGAGTGTGATATAGCTGTTGATACGTCACATAGTCAGTTGAAGCCCAATAATTATGTCATTACTTACGCGGCTATGTCCATCAGTTCTTCTGATGTCATGCCAAAGTCGGGGTGGTGAGCGAGAAGATGCAGGAACCGAATGAAGATCATTTCCAAATGTTCCACTTTGATAGCTAAATGAAAACATTTTCGTTCAGGCAGTCGGGTTGAAGGAGATTGGATAATACCTCGAGGCATCCTGCTCTTTGCATTATTGATATATGAAGCAGCCTGAGGGTCCGTATCAGCTCAGCACAACTAAGGACAGGCGAGTCGATGGATGGGAGACTCACAATGTTTTTAGTATCGTTCTCGGGATCCATGACAGTGAGGAAGGGTATTAGATTATATTTCGGAGGCAGTTTGCGTGGTAGCAAGAGTGCAATCAACTTCGTGAGGAAAATTTGTCGTACATTGAAGCATGAATCCTATAAAAATGTCCCCTTCAATTTCTATATCGTGGGGGCAGAGGGAAATCTCACCTGAATCATGCATGCCAACCTCAAGAATTTGGGTGCGATCGCATTTGAAAAAGTCTCTACCGTTGACAGATGAAGCAAAGACACGGCGGCCTGCAGACGTAAACGTGATTTTGCCTTCGGACTAACAAAAAAAAAATCAGAAAAGCCCGTATGACCGTAGAACAATACTGACTTTTCCTCGACTTCTGGATTTAGAGTCCCCTCATGATCGACAAGGGTAACCACGAGCTTCAGAACAGGAGTGGCTATCTCCAATGCCTGCGGGGAGTCTGCATGGGCAAGGCATCGATTTCGGCAAACTTTCAGCGCGAGCAGTTTGGCCCGCAGTGAGTCGTCAATGAATTCATCTTCCATCCACTCGGCTTCATCTTCGTCCTCCTTTCAATAAATAATATCTATTTAACAAGCCAATCAAACAGATAGTGAACATGAATTCTCACGGGATCAATGGGACTGGGTACCATCAGTATGCGCTTGATGAGATATGGCATCAACACGTCGCTCTTCTGCTCGAACGCGTCGGGTGCAAAGCGGGCAAGCTGAGTGAGTGCAGCGACATACGAAACAGGAAGTTCCGAGTCCGTCTCGCTCATGCCAGTCGCTATAGACTGATGACAAAAAAATCAGAAAAAGGTTCGACAAGAAAGGGGAACGTGAACTGACCTCGACAAGCGTTGAACAAGACGTAGCCTTGCTCTTGCAAAACGCAAGGTACCTCGCCGCGTACTTGGCCTCACGCCAACCATCTCCCAAAGCGAGCTTCATGATTCTTTCGTTGGTTTTCCTAAGCCGAAATTAGTCCATGCCCAGAATGTTGAGATCTGCAACTGAAACTCACTTGTCAACTGTGGACCCCAATTTCTCGTCCCATCTGAAAACGTTCGCCAACGCCATAATCGCACACTCCACAGCCCTTGTTTCTTCCCCGCCTTTGCCCTTGCCTTTCTCGTTCACGCCTGCAATAACCTTGCATAGTTCCCCAATATGTGGCTTACACAGAGCCGGTGCGTGCTTGGATATCTCGACCATGAGGAATAGTGCCTTGCTCGCGTTTGCCTCGGCCTTAGCAGAAGTAGATCCCTTTTGTATATGTTTGAGCAAGGTAGGGATGGAGGAAGTATTCAGGATGGCGTGGCTCGCTCGACGAAGGAAGGTTGCATCGTGCCAACAATACCGATGAGAGCTGTTCGGTGCGCTTTAAAAACTCGTGCTGCAGATGTGTGCTTGTGTCAGTCCCTCATAAGAAAATGGATGAAATCTGCATAGAGAAACGCACTTGGGCTTTGACCAGGGCTTTGATGTCCGTTTGAGGATCTAGACATGTCCCTAGCAATTTGTAGAGGCGATTTTCATTGAGCTTTGCGAATGCCTGCAGATCCTCTGTCGCCTTGACGGGTTCAGGAAAGGCAGCTGCAAGGTGTTGTATTACGGCCTTGAGCTTCTTGACAATAACTTCCTCATCCCCGTCGATGATACCACCATTATTTTTTATACAACTTTCAAGGTAAGCATCATAAATACTTGGTCGACTGATTAATTCAGGCACAGTCAGTCCATCAATAATAGACATACGGTGGATAGACTCACGAGGATTTTATGCCGGACAAGCCCATAAGGGTCTTCATTGATTTGTCGCTGAGATACCGCATTGTCGCGAGTAAGCGGTCGGTCCATGCCACAACATCGACTTCCTTGTCTTTGGTGCTCGTAGAAGGTAAAGGGAGGACATAATCGAAAAGAATTTGTTCAACGAGGGCACTGATAAAATTCCATCAATGTCAACTAGAAATAATTCGGAGGGAATGGAACGCACCGAACATCTGGGTTGGCGGACGTCATTTGGAGTATCTCATCGGGGATCCAGGCGAATTGCTTGATTGCGGACGCGTCGTTGTTTTCACTATATGCGCGCATTCGTATGGAGATGATGAAATGTAGATGTGATGACGTACATTTCAGGCCATGCGAGACTATAAAGCTTGCCAATGCTGTTGAGTGCCTCCACGCGTACGCCTCGCTACAAAAGCAAGACATCAGATAGGATGAACGCCACGAAGAACAACACACACACCTTCTTATCCAAACCACGCTCCGCCACGGCGTGCAATTGCTCTTCCGATATATGGTGTAGAGCGCCCTCATAATCCAACTGCGAGAACACCCTGCATGCCGCCGCGCGAACCTTTTCATCGGGGTCGTAAATCTTGGCCTTTAGCAGCTCTTCCAGCGCTTCTCTGGCCTCTGGCAGGTTCGCAAGTAAGGGTGCCACAGCCTCGACGCACTTCAATCGCACCGGTATGGCAATATCAGCCTTCCTCCCCAGCCATGTCGCCCATGTTGCGGGGTACTTCCTCATAAGCTCCGGACCGCTCTTCTCCGCTGCGTACATCTCTCCGAGCGTCTGGGTCGCAATCAGGCGCGGGGCAAGCCCATCTGCGCGCAACTCAGCTTCGAGGAGGGGAATCACGCTGTGTAGAACGGCTGGACATGCACGATGCAGGCGTTTGACGAGGTCGTGTGCATTTGCAGAGGATGCGGAGGTGGCATTGGTATCGGCGTCCTCGTCAGGCGAAGAGGTCAGAAGGTCGCCGAAGTGTTGGGCTACATGTCGTTGGAGACGGTCTGCTGCGGCGTTGCATACCGTTACGGCCAAGCGGTAGCCCGGTTGACTGAGCTGGAGGGGATGATGAAGGTCACATAGACGGGAAGTGGCAGAAGGATGCTTACTGCATTTTTCTCGACAAATTGGGCCATTATTATCTCCAAAGCTTCGCTCGGCAACGAATTACATTCGTCAATAAGTGCGACGAGGATGTCGGCCATGAGAATCTCGACTTTTTTGGTGAAGTCGCGCTTGACGATGATAAATAAATTGCGAAAAATCTCGACAAGGAGCTCTTCAGAGGAAGGCAGATCGCAGACCAGAACGACGCTCTTGACTGTGGAGAGACTCTCAATTAAATGAAAGTATTCGTTGAAATAGGGTTCATCGGGCCCCTTAAAGCCGGCTAGTAGTTGGCGGAAGAAGAACTGGAAGATATCGCGTAGTTCGTGTTGGGTGTAAGGGGCTTCTGGGGCGTAAAGGCGTAGGATATCGGCAAGACAGCAGGCTGTGTACGCCTTCACGCCGCGATCCTTGTGTAGGAGCAGTGAGGTATTGACTAGGTCGCCGCGCGCGGTGTTGAGAGAGTTGGTGTCGACGTTCTCCTGGTCGAGCGCAGCGAGCTGCTTGTGCAACGTGTTGAGCTTTTTGAGAAGCGCATCGGTTGTGACGCCTTTCCCTGCGAGCTTTTCGCGAAACGCTAGCCGCTGCTTGGGCGAACGTGTGTTGGGCGCCATGGACGGCGACGACGGCGAGAGTATAGAGTGAGTGCACACGGCCCTGAGCCACTGTTGAGCTGAGCACGCGTTGTTTAGCCTTGTTTGCACTGGCGATTGGCCCTGAAATTGGCTTTCAAAGCAACCTCCGTAGTCTCTGGTAGCAATATTTTTCTTTGGCAGTGAAAAATATTCTGGGAAGCAGAATGGGTGTAGGACCGTGACTCAGAAAGAAAGATAATTTTTTTTCCCCACAAATGATTTTTGTAACTGTCTTGAATTTAAAAATCATTTATGCGATACACCTTAAGCCTCGGAATTTTTTAGGTTTTAAGTATAAAGAATTGGACCTCCAGAAGACTTGCTACTGCATGTGCGTGCAGATGTCGCTTGTGATGAGCATCTTGTGAGCATCTGAAGAACTTTGCGATTTGCCGTTTTGGAACACGCGTTGTTTGCTGCTGTACCATCACCCCGAACTTGTCCTTTTTCTCTGCTATTTCCTCATGTCAAAACCCGCTCCACGGCGCCTGCTGCTACCATCCAAGGAGGCTACGCTCTTCAAAGAGCTCCTCACACTGTACGAGACCCGCCAGATCAAGAAAGGGCTCAAGACTGCTGATCAAATCCTTAAGAAATTCCCGGAGCATGGAGGTCGGTCGCCTTGCGGGATGTTCGGAGTAGTCTTTTCTGATATGGATATCGATCAGAAACACTATGCATGAAAGGCCTGGTGTTAACGCACATGAACCGTCGCGAGGAGGGCATCGAGCTTGTGAAGAAGGGCGTACGGCTAGATCTTACGTCGCACATTTGCTGGCACGTTTTCGGTCTGATCCAGAAGGCGGACAAGAACTATGAGGAAGCGCTCAAGTCATATACGCAGGCACTGAGGTTCGACAAGGTGAGCAGGATTCGTTAGCTCGATCTCAATATACTCAACGATGATAGGACAATATGAATCTGTTGCGAGATTCTGCTCAATTGCAGACACATATGCGGTTATACGACGGTCTCGTTGATACTCGTCACACGATTCTCAAGCTACGCCCGAATCAGCGGCAGAACTGGGTCGCACTTGCCCTTGCGTATCGGCTCGCAGGAAATCCCGCGGAAGCGCGCAAGGTGCTAGAGCACTATCAGCGCTCACTCAAGGTGCGTTGTTTGACTCTTTTTCGGGATATTAAGCTCATATGTGATAGAATGTACCCGACTACGACACAGAGCACTCAGAAACGCTCTTATTCTACATTAGCATACTCGAAGAGCTCGGCGATTTCGCCCAGGCGCTCTCTGTGCTCGACAGCAATTCTAGGTCGCGTTCGATCGTTGATCGTACGGCAATCCTGGAGACACGAGGTGGGTGAATTTTCATTTCGTATTTCTTGCCTGACTAATATTTTGATAGCTCGCATTCTTACGAAACAGAAGGCTCCGGAGGCAGAGGAGGCATGGCGTGCCCTTATTCAACATAACGCCGACAGTTATGAGTCGTATCAGGGTTTCTTCGCGAGTCAAGGCATATCTCTCGGTAAGAGCTCAGATTCCTTATGATTTCGCTCTATATAATTTGTGGTCACCAGATACTCCCAACCCCGAAGCCGTCGGAAGCTTGAGGAATTTGTCGTCCAACTGCCTCGTGCAGCCGCTCCTCCCGACTTCAACTCAAAGTTGCATCTGGCGAGCAATTCGCCGAACTGGCCAAAACATACCTCGTACGGGGTTTGACGAAAGGAATTCCTTCCTTGTTCGTAGATATCAAGTCCCTATATGTCGACGCAGAGAAAAAGGACACAATAGAGCGCATCGTCGAGGGTCTCCGTGAGGAGTACGCGCCGGAAAAGGCGTCAGCCAACGTCGAACCAACAAATTATCTGTGGTCACTCTATTTCCTCGCTCAACATTATATTCTTCTTTCTCAACCTTCCAAATCTCTTGCTCTCCTCGACATTGCCATCGAACATACACCAACACTCCCCGAACTGCATCTGGCGCGTGCCCGAGCTTTGAAACGAGCTGGAGACCTCCTCGGGGCTGCGCGTGCCGCGAACGAGGCGCGTCTGCTGGACGGACAAGATCGTTTCCTGAACACCAAGTGCGGGAAGTATCTTTTGCGAGCAGGAATGGTCAAGGAGGCAGAGGATATTTTGGGTTTATTCACCAAGGTCTTTTCCCCCTCCGCTTCCTTTGGTAATAAATATTGCTCATTTTATCCTCATTGGCTCATGTAGAAAGACGCTCCTTCGCCAGCAGCCGATCTCGAGGATATGCAATCGTTGTTATTCTTGCTCGAGAGCGCCGCTGCATACCGCAGTGTTGGACGTCCGAATATGGCGCTGAAGCGCTATCTGGCAGTGAAGAAAGTGTTCGACGATTTCGAGGATGATCAGTTTGATTTCCATGGGTATAATTTGCGCAAATTTACTATCAACATCTATATCAAGTGAGCAGCCGTGCCATTCATCCTACCCTGTATCTCACTGGAATTAATGCATTTTTTTAGGCTGCTGAGCTGGGAAGATCAGCTACGCTCAGATCCTTCATATGGCACTGCCGCTATCGAAGCAAGCAAGGTAATTGCTTCCGTATATATGTTGCAATATATGCCAGAAAATCCTGATTTATTGTTGGTCCTAGATATTCGTTGAAGTTGCTGACGATTCTTCGATTGTGGCTTCTCTATTGACAGCAAGTACGCATGTCCACTACTCACAGCAACTAAATATTTTATTTTCCTCTTTGAAGATCAATTGACTGATGCAGAGAAAAAGGCCAAGAAAAAGGCCAAGAAGGCTGCTCAGAAGGTCCAGGAGGAGAAAAAAGGTACCTAAAAATTCTTTCTCTTTTCGCCTGACGCATTGGCTGTTTTCGTATCATGGCTGATGTGAATATTCCCTCAGCTACCGCTGCCAACGACACACAAGGAGCTTGAAGCCCCTCCACCCAAAGACGAAGACCCGGACGGCCTCAAAGTCATCGCTAGTGCCGATGGTCTGGAACAGGCGGCCAAGCTTCTCGATCCTCTCAAAACCTTCGCAGCGAACAATATTGATGTGTGGATAGCTATCTATGATGTGGCCATTCGACGGAGTATGTTTCTCATTTATAAATCCGATTATAACATCCTCTGACGTTTTGTATGCAACTATCAGAGAAATTGCTGCAAGCCGTCGGTGCGCTAAGGCGGGCCGTTGCCCTTGATGCCGACCACCCAGAGCTCCATGTCAGATTGGTTGATCTGAAGTTACGAGGTATGTGTTACATCTTTTACAAACAGCCCACTTAACGAAATATTTATCTTCATCCCCTCCAATTTCTTCTTCTCTGTAGCTGCATCACTGCCCCAAACACCACCTGCTCCCATCGGCCCAGTCTTCACCGATGCACTGAGCAAGTTGCTTCCCGCTGAAGTGTCGCTGGAAACGCTCAACTCACAATATCTCCAACGCCATTCTACAAACGGTAAAGCTGTCCTAGCAGCCGCACGTGTCCTGTGCCGTCTTGAGGCTCCTTTATCAGAAGTGGAGGACGCTGTATTTGGAATCTTTGCACAAGGTGTACAACTGGATATTTCGGTGCGTTTTATTTCTTCTTCCCTCCTTTGTGAGCTCATTCATAGTCTCCCCCGTTTTCAGACTGCGGTCTCCGCCCTCGGTTTCCTGGCGTCCCTCAAATCATCTCGGACAGAAGATTTCTCAGCCGCCGCCCAAGCAAGCTTCCCGCTGTCGACCTTGTTCAAAGCTGCTCCTGAACAAGCGACATTGCGTAAGCTCGTTCTGGCAAATGAGCAGGCAGATGCACAAGATGGGAAGACACCTGTGGAAACGATAGATGGAAAGGCGCCTTGAAGTATGCTAGCCCGGGATTGCGAACAAAAATATAGCGTGTATGTGATAGGCTAGCACATCGAAAATAGATCTAGGTCGCCTTCCCCACTTAGGTTTGCATCAGTAAGCCACGTTTTGATGCTAACTATGATTGTCTGTCAAGTCCCCGCTTTCTATTGAATTGCTAGCATCATGGACTGGTACCGTAATACTAGATGAGTTGTCTACTCTTTGATCCATAATTCCCTGTTTGCTCGAATGTAATCAGATAACTTGTGTTCACCCAGGTATTTCCTTTCTGTGGAAGAGTTGAAAAGCTTTTCTTCTACGCCATCCGAGACGGCCTGTTCCATAGACGCCAATAGATCTGCATGGACAGGCGTAACACCAAATGCTGTGAACAGTTGTGCGTATTCGGCGGGAGTGAGCTTCTTGTGAGTAATTTTCCTTCCTAGAACTTCAGTGAAGATATCTGCTATCTACGATTTTCTATCAGCCTGCATCGCGTGATATGAACTTCTGCTGAAGTTATCGACCTACCCCATCATACGTGTAGAGCTCGGGTCCAAAGACAAAGGTATCCTTGTTGGAACTTTTCTCCGCTGTCAGTGCTTCGAATGCAACCTTTGCAAGATCTTCGATGGACAACCAAGGAATCCGACCATTGCCAGTGGCCGAAAAAATTTTGTTCTCGTCCCGAATGCTGGAATAGAAATAGCGACCGAAATTCTCTGGCGAAGGTAGATGTTAGAAATTGCATTATCTCCTATGGTGAAGGAGTAGGCTGACGAGTAAACCACGTAGGGCGCAACACGCAGTAATCAACCCCGCTTTCCAACAGGTATTGGTGAATCTTGCCGGTGTATGGATCTCCTGGTCCCAGTTGACTTTCGCTCAATAGAACAAAACGCTTGACGCCTTTCGTTATTGCAAGATCGATGAACGATTTTGCATGCGGCATCATATCGTAGATCGTTGGAGAAACGATATATACACGATCGATGTTGGGGTCCACCTGGAAAGGGTTCTCAAATGTCGCATGGTCTAACCAGTCGAATGTCGCTGCCTTGTAGGGTTCGGGGACCTTCCCGGTACGCGATGTGAGGATAACTGGGAAATTGGCCGCGTGCAACAGTCTCGCAATTGCGAGGCCTGTTGAGCCTGTTCCACACAAGAGGAGCGATGACATGGTTGATTTCAAGCACAATCAGCTGGATCTCCATGTCATTTCTAGCCCATCCATTGCTTCCTGTGAGAAATGCCGCTCATCGCTTGCGGTGGACAACAGGCGATAATCATTCATCAGCTCGGATAAGAATCTATTTTAACTTCCAAAACATCGACTTCTATAACATCTAAAGGAGCGCTTGGGGAACCAGCTGGGTGCAGACCGACGCCGCTCCAGTTCATGCCATGGGCAACCACAAGAATCACTAGCGACGAGGAGGAGGACGTTGATCATCTTGGACAGTCGCAGCACAGCGTGAAGCGACGAGTTTTTCATTTTTCATTTTGGTTCAGTATATACTGTACATGGACGATATTAGATGTAGCCATTATGTAAATCGGCCGTCGAGGCCATGTTCGAAGTTCGACTCTCCAGCAGACACTAGCAGCATCTCTAGCCAGCGGCCAACTTGAAGGCTAGTGGACAGTTTAGTCGGAGCTTCAATTCGGCGACTCAGTGCCACGCCACCAGCTCACCTGGGGCCCCGGGCCCCCCTCGTCAACGCTGAACTGAACTCAGCGTCTCCCGTCCTTCGATCGTGCTCCCCAGTCTCGGTCCTAACACTTAGTAGCATCAAGTTTTAACATCAACTTCAACGGTGAGCTTGTGGCTTTGATGCATTTTGTGTGCTGGAAGGAGCTGACGGTCAAATTTCATAGCCATGGCTGCACCTCCCAGGTTTATAGAGAGTATCTACGACGACTTTCCTGATGATGAATCCACGAAGGAAATTTTTATCCAAGCTGAAGGCCTTTCCTTCGATGGCATCGGGGATCGTCATGTTGTGATCTGGGGTCAAATGGTTTTCTCCCAAATACCAACCGGAGGAACCCGTCACACAGCTGATACAACTCACTGGCCAAGCAGGAAATTATAGCTACTATTATCCAGTTGCTAAGGCGTGCTCGCCTGAATCCTTATTGATCAACTTCCAGGCTTCCTTGGGCACGTTTACTCGCCAGCAGCGTGATCAGATCATAGCCTTGTCCAAGGATATTGCCTTCAACAAGAAGTCTACTGTGAATGGATGCCGTGTCTGGACAAGGGATTTGCTTGAGGCTATGGTCACTGCAGGACTTATAAGCACTGAACGCTTTCAGATGATCGATTCTACTATTCCTCTTTGTGCGCGCAAAGCTGAGGCTTGAGTCTTATTATGATGAACTGCAGCATGGCTCATCCCGGTATGTACTCTACCTTACGATTATTACCCTCTTGTCTCTAACTTGGATCTAACACAAGTCAGGTCTTCGCTTCAGTATGTGGCTACTGTGTTGCCTATATCTTAATTGCTTGTTACTGTCTTCTGTGTTTCGTGAATTGCAAATTGTATTGCCCTGATTTGCCCACCTCTGCCTATGTATGTGAACTTAAATATGATCTTTGATGCCCTATGTCACAGATTTAGATCTATTGGAAATGGTAGGTCCTTCCCTGAATCTCTGAAAGAATACTTGGTCTGACAGATTGCTGGATGATGGACACCGTTGTTTATTACATCACTCTCTTTTTGCTGCTCTTCCGAGTCGCTGTATGCCACCTTCATTGCAACTCACCAATCTACAGCTGTTGCTGAATCTCTCTGTGTCTCCTATTAGGTCTCGCGTTCACGAATGAGTAATCGTGGCTGTCTCGATCAATAACAGTGTTCACAAAAAAGTGTGGCCAGCCAATGAGCCAATCATCCAGCTTGTCTTTCTTTATAACCGACATATCCTCAAATACCGAGTCTTCACAAAATCTACCGTCTTGCGTGCCACAATTGAACGAACCCTTAAAAGGTATTTATTACTAGATTTGGTAAATAAATGAAAGAACAACGGAGGCGGTTAACTATGCCTGTTTAATTCTCGAAAATGCATTATACTCTATATCTTGGCTAGCAATTTACAGCTATTGCCATGATGCAAGCTTGGATTAAGCATCACGTTGCTGAATCGTACGACAGCTTTGCGGACGGCTGTCTACGGGCTCGAAAGGTTGGGCTCTGCCGGGCTGTAAAATTAGTTATAAATAATTTTAATCAGTCTTGGCAAGTACACCGTTATGACTTGCTTTATCATGATATCTGCATATATATTGTGTGCATGATATTTATGTTATCCTAATTCCAAAAATCTATTATACAAATGCATGCCATTCCAGACGGCAATGCAGCGAACCTCGTCGCCAGAAATTACCGTGCATTCCGATTTCGGCACTGCTTTAACTTGTCGGGCGAATCGCTTCTTTACATTCTTGGTGGATTTGCTCTGGTGCAGTAGTGACTTTTTTTACCTGCTTCGGCTGTCTTCTGTCGTTTACTGGAAGACTCGGAAACCGACTGCTTGATAGATGCAAGGTCTCGTTTTGACGAACTTCCTTCTTCTGGCGATTTTGCGGGAGGGTTGTCTTCCGGAGGAATGATGGACGTATGCATATGATGGGAGGACACAGTAGGAGCACGAGGTACATCCTGTGGACGGCCTTTGATAACGAGTTTGTGCACCTCTCTGTTGCCTTTGGGAAGAGTCTCCCAGTAAGACGGCGTTTGATCAAAAATGGTCTTGTATTCAGCGAAAACCAGAGCAGCGAGGGGTTCCTCGACTGTGGGATTATACTGCTTGGGCCCTGGGTCCGCCTGTGCGTGTACGTTGTAAAATCAGTTGCAAATATTGTTAATCAATCTTAGCAATTATACGTGTACACTGTTATGAATTCATTTATTTAGGTATATGCATATAAATATATATTGTGCTTAGTATGTATGTAATCCTAGTTCCAAAAATCTATGATACAAATGCATGCCATTCCAGACGGCAATGCAGCCGCCAGCGTGCCTTGTCGTCAGATACTACAGCTGGAATCTAGTTCATTCAGTGCTTTAACTTATCGGGGGATCGCTTCTTCATTCTCTTGCCAAGTCCCTTCTGTGGATGTGCAGCAATGACTTGTTTTTTTGTATAAGTCAGTCTTCTGCCGTTTAATGGAAGACTCGAAAGCCAACTGTTCGATAGATGCAAGGTCTCGTTTTAACGAACTTCCTTCATCGGGGGACTTTGCAGGAGGGTCGTCCTCCATAAGGATGATGGACGTGTGATGAGAGGACACAGTAGGAGCTCGATGGATGTCCAGTGGTGGGCCTTTCTTTGTAAAGGAGTTTGTATACCTCTCTGTTGCGCTTGGGAAGATTCTTCCAGTAAGATTGTGTTCGCTCAAAAATGGGCTTGTAATCAGTGAAAACCTCAGCAGCCAGGGCTTTCGTGTCTGGCCCATAGTACTTCCGAATCAACGGGACGGATTTCATAAGCCATTGCGAGACGTCTTCGAAATTCGCGGCTTTGAAAAAACGGCCATTTCCCATATTGGCTTCTTTGCCGACACCACCTGTCAAACCGTTGGGTGCACAGTAATGGAAAAAAGTGTTGAGGTTTATACGCCATGGTCACTCTCATTTCTTTCCTTCTTTCTTTCACTATCTATATTACCGTTCTCCTCCTATCGTACGTTGCCCTTCCAAGCCATCACTGCCTTCTGTTTCGGTACAACGCACTTCCTTTTACGGACTAGCACTTGCGCATTTCACATCCTCGTAGCGACTCCACTCAAGGGACAAGCACGACATTGTGCTTGTCCCGTTATTCCCCGCTTTACATATACTTCTGGATATGCCGTAGATGCACCTCATCTGTCACCACATACGTGTCTGACTTTGAGGTGCGTCCACTGTCCTTTATTCTACTTTATGCATAGCGCTGACTACTGTATTAGTTTCTCTACTTCGTATTTCAGGTAGCTAGCGCGCAATCATATCTGTCACCACATATGTGTCTGACTTTGAGTTTCTCTACTTCGTATTTCAGGTTATGGGCCCCGCCTTTCTCTGATTCTACGAACAGACACAACATACGACAGATCATACACATACAAACTACCGCTACAGCATATGCTACACTGCATATATTACAATGTCCACAAACACACATACGCCTCCTATCTTACCAGATGGACAAAAGTTTGACGGAACGAACTGGCCCTCTTGGAGCCGCTGGATCCTTACCACTGCAAAGATTCGCAGCGTCGACAAGTACCTAACCGGGACAGTTTCCAAACCCACTGAGCCCAGCGTCAGTACTACCAGCCCCCTGCAGCCGCTACTTGCTACTGAAGACCCGGTCACCCCCGAACCAACTCCGTGGTACTCCGCAACTCCATCGGTGGATGAGTGGACTATCCGTGATGCTTGGGCGACCGGATTACTCCTGTACAACTGTACGAACCCTATCAGCCTCGGGATGGCATCAGACGGTACGGCTGCTGAAGCCTGGAAGTCGCTGAGGGACTTGTATGGTGCGCAGTCCACCTTGCTTGCTGTGAATGCACAGCGAGATCTTCGCAACTAGTGATGTGCCGGCTTAGGCTTGTAAGCCCAAGCCGGCCGAGCCGAGCCGAAAGTAGCCGGGGCCGTAACAGGCCGTCCCCTAGGCTTTGGGCGGCCTACGGCTCAGGCTTCAGATTTGGGAAGCCGCAGGCCGCGGCTCAGGCCGACGGCTTTGGACTCCCAAAAGGCAACCAAACGGTCGCGTCTGGGTGCCGTAGATGCTGCAAAAAAGTGCAGTGTACCTTGTACACACAGACGGTAGGGTAAGAGGGTCACTGATGGCGGGGACGGAAAGAGGCGCGTACAAGAAAGGGGCTAGGTGCAGGCAACGGTGCGGGGGTACCTGGCATCGTGTGGTGAGCAGAAAGTACTCTTCAATGCGCCCAGTTCCAGGCGTGAAACTTGGGCGCATTGGGTGTTGCCACTTGTATGCTCCAGCGCCCTTTATCGTCGTCGTCCACCCCTTGCACAGGTATTCTCAAGCGCTCAGCGAAGTGGATGAGCGCAGAGACGAGGGGGAAATGCAAGCTGCGGCTGTCGTCGACGAGACAGCGCAGATGCTGCAGGTAATGCAGAGTCAGCACAGGGAGACGGGGTCAAAGTGCGGATCTCCTGCGTTGCGTCGTTCTGCGGACATTGTGTGGTCACACACCTGTGCATGTCTTGTCCCCGTGTTGCAAATCGTCGTTGTCGCAGTAGGGTGCACCAAAGACAGCCGTCAACAGAGATGGTGCACGTCTAAAGGGGCAGGGTGGGTCGTTGCGAGTCTGAGATGTCGACGTTGTCAATTGCAGCCCAAGTGTTGATGCTTCAGTGGGCGATGCGGTATACATGGTGGTAATGGTAAGTTGGAGACAATGAGACGGCGTGCACCATGCATGCATGGATCACCTGGATGAGCTGGGGGTAGTCGGGTCAGTAAAATTGTAGTTACAAAGGAAATAGAACGTACCATGCATCCAAAATCCCACAGGGATGCCTTATTACATGCCCTTCTCACTTATCCATCTACTCTCAATGTTTTTGCGGTATTGTCACGTCGTCGTCGCTATTGTTCGTTGTCGTACGTTGGCCCCATCATCGAACGGCGGCGGCGGTGCGGCGGAGTTCGCGCTGTGTAGAATATGACGTGGCGGCGGAGCCTGGGCGGGTGTGAGACAAAAGATGGGGAGATTGGGAATTGTCGTTGGCGGTGAAGTTGAGCCCACATCCCTGTCAAGAGGGTGAGTGGCAGAGGCGGCAGTGAGGGGGGTAGTAAGAGTTGATGACGGTTGACAGCGATGAAGTCGAGAGCCAATCATAGCGTGTGACTATAACACGTGATGTAATGCTGTGCAGGCCGCGGCTTAAGCCGAGGCCGAGCCGAAGCCGGCCCAAGCCTAAGAGGACGGCTCGGGCTTCACTTTTGGTAGGCCTAAGCCCTTCAAAGCCGGGCCTAAGCCGCGGCTTTCAGGCCGAGCCGAGCCGGCACATCACTATTCGCAACACGATGCTCCGTGAGGGCGAAGATTTTGTGGCGCATATTACAAACTTACGCACCAAGTGGTCTTCTGCAAATGACGCCGGCGCCGCGATATTGGACAAAGACTTCATTATTATCATACTCGCTTCACTTCCTACCTCCTGGGATACAATTGTTGCCACATTGTACGAAACACCTACATCCGTTGAGCTTGTTGCGAAGTTAAACTTCCACTGGGCGCGTGTTGGGAAGAACGTACCCGCTGCTGGAGGAATTACAGCGCTTACTACAAGTGCTAAATCCTCCAACCGTACCTCAAGCCCTATCCAATGCACAAATTGTAATCGACGAGGCCACCTCCACGCAGACTGCTACTGGGAGGGAGGAGGAAAAGCGGGTCAATTTCCGCCAAATTTTCGCAAGAAGGTCGTTGTCAACGCACCTGATACCGCCCCTGCTGTAACGGCCTCCCTCGCAACTACTACGCAAAGCCCTGTGGTCGAGAACAGATACAAGGTTCTCATGGCAGACACGACCTTGAACTTTGAACGCACCATCATATCTGATGCAGCATTCGACGCAATGCCCAAGGCAAGCATCACAACTACAGAGACGCTCACATATGTCGACTCTGGAGCCAGCGACCACTGTTTCATTGATCGCGCTGATTTCGACGGCGACTATGTCGCTTTCAATACACCGCGGGAAGGCCAGTCTGCGAGCAAGGGTGCAAAATTTCGCATCCTAGGACATGGATCTGTCACTAAAGTTATCGAGACTCCTGGATTGAATTCACGTACCACCTTGACCCTATCCACTGTTCTCCACACACCAGACCTCACAGCGAACTTGATATCCGTTGGACGCTTCGATCTCGCAGGCTTCTCAGTGTCTTTCGGGAAGGGACGCGCCACCTTCATTGACCCCGCTGGGAAAGTGTTCATGGCTGGAGAACGAGCTGGCTCGATGTACAACCTTGTCCTGTCCGACCCTGTCAATGCCCTAGTTGCAAAGTCGCACGAGAAACCAGCTGACCTTGAGCTTTGGCACCGTCGTTTTGGCCACGCCAGCGTCTCGTCAATTCGTGAACTCGCCAAAAGCAAACTCCTCGCCGGCTTGCACGTTATTGGAGACATTGACCTGAAGGGCTCATGCGAAGACTGCATCTATGGGAAGCACACCGCTCGCCCATATGATGAGAAATTTGACAAGGAGACAGAGGTACTGGAGCGAGTGCACGCCGACTTATTTGTGATGACCAACACACCCTCGTTTGGGGGCGCCGTTTATATGCTACTTTTTACAGACGGCGGTTCATCCGTCAAGCACGGCGCTTTCCTTACCCACAAGTCCGCGGATGCCACGCTTCAAGCTCTCAAGGACTACGTCGCTGAAGCGGAAACCCAAACTGGGAAGAAGCTAAAGCAGATCCGCGTCGACATGGGAAAGGAATGGTGGAATGAGAAGTGGGATGAATTCTTGCGTGGAAAGGGGATTAAAATGGACGGCGGTGCACCCTATGCCCACGGACAGAACGGTGTTGCTGAGCGAGGTATTCGGACGATTATCGAGCGTGTTCGCTGCATGCTCGCTGATACCGGTCTCCCAAAGGGACTGTGGGCAGAGGCTGCATCTACCGCCATCTACCTCACAAACTTTATTCCCTCTGCGCGCCATCCAGGTGTCATTCCTTGGGAAAAGTGGACCGGGAAACATCAAGACGTCTCCCACCTACGTCCGTTTGGGTGCACATCATATGCCAAGGTTGCGCCAGAAATAGGTCAATCAAAATTGCTCCCGCGCTCGATCAAGTACCGCATGATCGGCTATTTTGGGAGAAGTGCCTACAAGCTGTACGACCCCGCGACGCGTTCTATAATTAAATGCCGCGACGTAATCTTCGAAGAAGGCGAGGGACACAGGACTCCCGTCACTGACTTCGACGACTTCCTTATCCCGGACAGCCCGGACGTGCAGTCCGCGGCTCCCACGTCAACCGCGGGCGTTCTCAGGCCTAACTTGCAGAACATTTTGGCCGCTCGACCTCGAGTCACAGACCCTCCACTCCATTCCACTCAACTCGAGCAAGCGCCGCATCCCACACACCCCATCGATGCACCCGTACCGAATGTCGCCCAGCCCATTATTGCTCAACCTGCCCCGCGTCGTTCGACTCGCGTTTCTCGACCCACACAGGCCATAGCGGCATCGCACGAATACGCCGCACGCGAGGCTGCTGCCGAGGTCGGGGGAGAAGCTTGGGCGCAGATGGCGCACGTTCTATCCCCAACTGCAGGCAATGAACTACCGTACCCCATCGCGACACCAGCGAGCGTATCAAACTTGCTCGCTGACCTCGACAACACCCTCGCGTTTATGTCCTCCCAACCAGACTCGTATATCCCACGAAACTACAAGGAGGCCATGAAACGTCCTGACCTGTGGCAAGCCCCGATGGACACCGAGCTCGACATGCTCATTGAGCGAGACGTTTTCAAGTGGGTTGAAAAGCCTGCCGATGCCCACGTTATCGATTGCAAGTGGGTATTTGCCAACAAATACAATGCAGGTGGTCTTATTGTCAAACGGAAAGCGCGCGTGGTGGTTAGAGGCTTTAACCAGACCCCAGGACTCGACTTCGATGAGACTTATGCTTCTGTCGTCCGCATGGAATCATTTAGGATGACTGTCGCCATCGCTGCCTCCAAGGGTTACTCGATCTGGGGAAAGGACATTGTCGCAGCATATCTCTATGCATTAACACGTTTCACGACACTTGTCTGGCCACCGCAGGGTGCCGTTCGGCCACCAGGACTCGATCCAACCAAAACATATGTCTGGGTCCTAAATAAATCACTGTATGGGACGATGGACGCTGGTCACAACTTCCAATACGAAGTCGTTGGGTCGTTTGAGAGCCTTGGGTACTACCGCTCTCTCGCAGATCCCTGCATTCACTCTCGAGTTACTGAAAATGGCGTCCACACCATCACCAGCACCTATACGGACGACATATTTGGCATCTCATCCACACCTGTTGGGGCACACGACGTGTCTGAGGAACTCGACAGCTGCTTCGACACGAAGGATTTGGGGGAGCCAACATATATTTTGGGCATCGAGATCACGCAGAACAAGGACGCTGGTACAATCTCGCTGTCTCAGCGATCTTTCTTTGAGCGAATGCTTGAAGAATATGAAATGGCCGACTGCAATCCCAAATAGTGCCTGGCACGGGTAACCCCGGGGTCTCGGAAGTCCGACCCCAACCCTCACCCGCCAAACCCTCCACCCGTGCATGAGGGTATGGGTTACGGAGGGTTTGGGTAGAGGGTTTGGTGGGTTGTGAGGGTTCCAAAACCCGTACGGGACAAAGACGGGGGTAGGCTATCTCAAGCATCTGCATGTCGCAGAGGCTGCAATTGCAGCACTCGTTATCCATGCAGATGGTCACATAGGTCCCGTCATGCTCCCGTCTTGTGACATGGCAATGACACGGCGTGCGGCATGTGGGGAGTCCACTGCAGAGGCGTGTAGGGCGAGGGCGGGGTGACATGGCAGTGACGTAGCACGGGGAAGGTGGTGAATCTGCCGGAGGGGCATGTAGGGCGAGACAGCGAGACAAATGGAGGGTGGAGAGCTGGAAGGAGGTGGGCATAGGTGGGCGAGAAGAGGCGGCGGGCCCTCCGGCAGCGTTGTTGCGGCGTGATGTGGCAACGACACAGCGGACAACAGGTGGGGAGTCCGTCGCAGGGGCGTGGAGGGCAAGGGCGCGGGGCGGATGGAGGGCGGGGCATGGACGGAGGGCAGTGGCGAGCCCAGAAGGCGGCGGTTGTACGGATGCACGCTGTGGGGAATACGTATGGGTCAGTGGGGCATTTCGGGTTGAGCGAGTGACGTACCTGGCGGCTCTCCCACTTCCTGGGTCTGCCCTGGGTGCTTTTCTCCTCTGTTCTGTCGTTGCGCGTGAGCGAGGCCGCCTCCTGTTGCAAAGGGAGGGCCGAGGCGGGCGTGGTGGTGGTGGTAATGGTGAGAACGCAGTGAGAACGCAAGCCATCAACCGTGGCAAACACGGTTGATGGCCGTTTCGGCAAACGCCGAGACCAGTGCACAGCGTCGTTAATTGGAATAACAATAATAGTAGTCAGTTAGTTGTCAGTTAGTACTAACTAGTCATTGAATATCAATTAATTCACTTACTTTAGAGTGTGAAAAGTCCAGTTCAGCGGCTTCAGCCCGGCTCAGAGGTGCTGCCGTGCACCCGGCAACCCGCCGCTAGGGGTACGGGTTGAGGCCGGGTGAGGAATTTCCAACCCCAACCCCAACCCTCCCAACCCGTGGCACAGACCCCGGCGGGTTTTGAAACCCCTGCCATGCACTAATCCCAAACCTACCCCTCTCCCAGTCGGTATCTTACTCAGCGAAAACGACTGCCCAACTACCGAGGAGGACAAGGCATACATGAAGGATAAGCCCTATCGTGAGGTCTTGGGGAAAATAAACTGGGCTGCAGGCGGTACTCGACCGGATCTTGTCTATGGAGCCGGTGTTCTCTCTCGATACCAATCCAATCCGGGACCGGCGCACTGGAAGGCGATGATCCATATGCTCGCATATATCAAGGGAACACTCGACTATTCGATCACCTACCATCGCGGCGTACCTATCTCACCGGTTACATATGTTGACGCAAGCTACGCTGACGACTTCGATACCCGTCGATCTACTGCCGGTTACGGTGTCTGGATGGCAGGAGGTCTCGTCTCTTGGAGTTCAAAGCGACAGCCCACTGTTGCACTGTCAACCACTGAGGCAGAGTACATGTCCATGACCCGCGCTGTACAGCAGGTTACGTGGATGTATGCTTTCCTCGACGAGGTCGGATTACCCCAGCAGCACCCCTTCATCATTTACGGCGACAATGCACCAGCCATATCCTTGACGAAGAACACGAAGGGTCATGCTCGAGCAAAGCACATCGACGTCCGTTACCACTACATCCGCGAGCAAGTCAATGAAGGCAATACTTCCATTGAACACGTACCATCCGACAAGAATCTCGCCGACGTATTCACTAAGCAACTCCCTCGTGTCACTCACCAATACCTCTGCAGGGAAATTGGACTTACCACATGAAGAGAGACGACCAATGTCGTCTGGGGGAGTGTTGAGGTTTATACGCCATGGTCACTCTCATTTCTTTCCTTCTTTCTTTCACTATCTATATTACCGTTCTCCTCCTATCGTACGTTGCCCTTCCAAGCCATCACTGCCTTCTGTTTCGGTACAACGCACTTCCTTTTACGGACTAGCACTTGCGCATTTCACATCCTCGTAGCGACTCCACTCAAGGGACAAGCACGACATTGTGCTTGTCCCGTTATTCCCCGCTTTACATATACTTCTGGATATGCCGTAGATGCACCTCATCTGTCACCACATACGTGTCTGACTTTGAGGTGCGTCCACTGTCCTTTATTCTACTTTATGCATAGCGCTGACTACTGTATTAGTTTCTCTACTTCGTATTTCAGGTAGCTAGCGCGCAATCATATCTGTCACCACATACGTGTCTGACTTTGAGTTTCTCTACTTCGTATTTCAAAAAGTGCCGTGAATTTCCCTGTGGTTATCAAGGTTGTATCTCCTCCATTGAAGAAAGTGAACAGCACAATAGAAAATCACGTAAATGAGTGATTCCATATCGTCAGTGATACGATATGCGCGTCTATATGGTGAGATTGCGCTGACGGACATGAATGCCCAGGTTCCCTGTCGTGTGGTTAGCAGTGATGCACATATGACCAGATAATTATGTCTCACCGATATCCAGTGATCTCTGGCTGGGGATTCAATGTCTTCGCATGACAGTTTCCAATCGACGAGAATTGCCCTCCTTGCCGAGTATTGGTGTTCTGGATCAGCGAACAGAATTATATTCGAAGAACTGACATCTCGGTGGAGACGATTACACAAAGTGTAAGCATCGCGTAATGCTGTAATATTCGTGGATGAGTAGGATCACAGAAGAAATTTGGATAGCTTAACTTACCTTCAAAGACGCCATGAGCACCTTTGAGCAATTCATATGTTCCCGCCAGCTGTTCCAGCGTATATCCTGCTTCCTCGGTGACCTGGCGATAATGAACACGGCGGGTCAGGCGGATCATCTTATTGGTAATATTGTCTGACGAGCGCTTGTTCCAATCAGCACCCTTGTGGGCATCTGTCTGCGTGCAATGCACTGTTGGAAGAATATCAACGCATGGATCACCAGAAGAAGAGCGAAAACATACCATTGTTGTCCACAGGGCCGACGTCGCTCCAAAAAAGGATAGTTGGTATATTTCGTACTCCTTTGTGAGCTAGTTCTTCAAGTATTCGACCTTCAATCTCCATATGGTTCAAGGCCGTGCGCCACGCGTCTTTGAGGAAATGGACTGTTTTGTTCTTGGCGTGGACAGCCCAGTACCCTCTAGTGGCACTAGACACTACAGACCGCGGAGTCGCCACAGGACGCGACACGAGGAATTCTACGTCTTCTTGGCTGTTGTCAATTTCTATTCTTTCTGTGGCAGGCTGGGCAGAACCATTGTCCTCGAGTACGACGCGCATACATTTACGGACAGGAATTTTGATAACTATTCCTGGCGCATAGTGGCGTCGGTACTCTTCAGCGAGCATCTTATACTTGTCGCCAAGTTGAGTTCTGACATGGGCCTTGATAGCCTCAGCGAATATCCTCTCCTCTGTTTTGTTTGCTGTTCTCACTGTAGTATCGGAACCGCGCTGGGCGTCTGTCATGTGTCCGAATCGCCAGAGAAATTTGCACAGAAGCTCAGGCTGACTTCTATAGTCGAAAGACAAAGAAATAACAACGCCTGCATGATCCAAAAAAAGGAAACGTGCATGGGTGGGCGTCATGAGGATTGAAAACAGGAAGTTTCGATGCTGTCGGGCGAAGATGTCGGTGGCTAATGAGACTTGTTGCCCAAGTGTCTGGTATGCACTCTTCAACGGGCTTTCGAAGTCGTTTTGTGAGTCAGAGTCGTATTCAGAGCCAGAGTCTATATCGCCAGGAATAAATTCATTCGAAGGATCACCGGAAGATTCATCGGCATGGAGGTTCACGAGCAGCTGTGCAAATCCAGGGAGATTTTCGCATTCACTATCGCCTAGAGAGTATGCATAGATGGTATCTTCGACCCTGTCTTCACTCCGTAGGCGTCCGCTGTGGTGGCTCAATTGAAATGTGATTCCTGGGCACCGCGTATTACAAGCCTCACCCCCGTTTAAATCGTAAACCTGAAGAGAATTAGCTATTGCCAGAGGATACAAGGATATATGATGGCGCACGAGTGACCCGTATAAATTTCCTTCGTGGGGCACCTCCTTGAACGCGTCTATGCGCGGGGGCATGTTTGAGTCAAGTTCATTGTCGGTTGTTGTGAGAAAGCGTTCTAGAAAGTCGGTAGCAGGAATAGACCCAACGAGCGTCTTCGAGATATCTGTTGCTAACCATTCATAATGTGCATGTTTCTTCAACGCAGTGGCTTCAAGTGGATAATTCTCAAGCTCGTTTCTCGGATATGCGACAGGGCTGTTGAACCACGGCTTTCGCGACGGTGTTGGACACATTTAGGAGGTATTCGCTCCAGAGTGATATGTCAAGTTCAAAAGAACGATATTCTCAGGAATCAGGAATGAAGAAAGAGGAGATCGTAGGCAAGACGCGTCGTATTTTTGATTTACGCTTCGTTCCCACACTACCCTTTCTGGGTTTTCAATTACCGTACTTGGGTGCCGTTCGAGTCTGGTGAAAATTGGCAGATAGAACTGGTACCAGCGAAGAAAGGCCGAAAAGGGCCTATTGATTACTTTCTCAGTCTGACCTGATTGCGGTTGAAGGCACCTTTTTGCCTTTGGTGTGGGTCGTGACTCGTGTAGTTGCCACTCAATTCATCCGGAAGATATTGTTGCAAAAGGTATCGACAGGCATAGGGCCAACGAGAAGAGTCGTTCATAACGCTGTTTCGCCTCATTCTCCGAGTCCGTTATACCTTCTTTTAATGGTTTCTCGTCTTTGTTGATTATAACAGGAGTCAACTTAATAGCAGCTATGGCTGTCCAAGTGGGGAAATATTCCCCGTAAAAATATATTTCCAATTTGCGTCTTCGCCAACTTTATCTAAGTGTTATCTACATGCGCGTGAACTTTATTAAGGACTTTTAACTATATTCAATGCATTTTTACTGTGCGCGTGAACATTTATTGGGTGCGCGTAGAAACATTTGAGTGCGCGGGAACATTTTCGGGGTCCGCGTAGAAACACTTCAGTGCGCGGACATATTTTGGCCGTTTTTTGAGTGCGCGTGAACATTTATTGAGTGCGCGTAAAAAGAAACGGGATCCTGTTAGTGCGCGGAAACATTTTGAGTGCGCGAATTCTAAGTATGCCGTGATGCCGTAATTAGCTAATTGATCCTTTTCCGGCATCGGCTAAGCTTTGCCGTCATTGCCGCAGCGGAGATTGATCTTGCTTATCTAATCTTTATTAGGTGCCACTCTCGCTCTTTAACAATGCCTCCACCTATGCAGCGAAGCACGCATCTACGCCTGTCTATGCCGTGAGATTGTAACAGAATCCGATAAATTAGCAATTTGACGGAGAGGCTGAGTGGAATACCTATAGTACTGTACTATTTCGACCAAGTGTTCAGTCACTTGTCATTTCGATGCGTGAACTGAACACTTGGTTCATCTGTCATAGGTCATTTTGGCCCAAAGTTATGCTTAGTCAGCGATTTTGGCGATTTTCGCACCTTTTGATGCAAATTTTTTTCAAAATGGTCACGATTTGGACCCTTAACTACCTAATGGGGACGAGTGAACACCTCGTCCAGTGAACACCTTGCGTCATATGTCATATGGCGTGAACACTTGGTCGAAATAGTACAGTAGTTACACCCAGTTAGATCACAGGAAAGGTCACAGGAATCTCTGTGAACAGAGAGCCTCCTGGGTAAGTATAGTCATTTCTCAAATAATAGATATGCATATAAAGGTGCTACAAAGGTAGTGAGCTGGTTGGAGGGCACTGGCTTGGGCGCTTAAAGCAATATTTTGAATCTTTTGAATCTCCGCTGCGGCAATGACGGCAAAGCTTAGCCGATGCCGGAAAAGGATCAATTAGCTAATTACGGCATCACGGCATACTTAGAATTCGCGCACTCAAAATGTTTCCGCGCACTAACAGGATCCCGTTTCTTTTTACGCGCACTCAATAAATGTTCACGCGCACTCAAAAAACGGCCAAAATATGTCCGCGCACTGAAGTGTTTCTACGCGGACCCCGAAAATGTTCCCGCGCACTCAAATGTTTCTACGCGCACCCAATAAATGTTCACGCGCACAGTAAAAATGCATTGAATATAGTTAAAAGTCCTTAATAAAGTTCACGCGCATGTAGATAACACTTAGATAAAGTTGGCGAAGACGCAAATTGGAAATATATTTTTACGGGGAATATTTCCCCACTTGGACAGCCATAGCAGCGGTTAGATCAAGATTGTCGTGTTGTGGAGTGTGCGGAATTGGCTGGTTGAATTGAGGCTCTGGTGTCTTTTGACGAGATGTCGATGCCTCCGCCAAAGACGCCATGGTGGTGTGCGGTGAAATGTTAAACTAGGCACACAGCCGTGCGTGACATGTCACGACGATTGGCATCTCTGTCAACTGTTTTGACCTCATCCGCGAGAATGGTGCAAAGGAAAAAGGCAAACAAAGTAGCTAAATAATAATAATAATTACTGCGACTCTTCATTTGCCTTTCAGTGAGAAATAAATTTTATCAACACCAAGTCTTTTAGTCTTTCGTTGGGTTCTCCGCATTCAATAACATTCTAGCGAGCGCTCAGCGAACACATTCCATGACATTGTGAGCCTCAAGATTTGCTCTTATCCCAATCTATTGCTTGGGATTCCGCAAATATATATTGTGCATGACATGTATGTATGTTGTCCTAATTCCAAAAACCTATTATACAGATGCATGCCATTCCAGACGGCAATGCAGCAAGCCTCGTCATCAAATATCACCATCGGAGTCGTGTGCATTCCGATTTCGTGTCCTCCTTTTCGACACTGCTTTAACTTTAGGGGAGGATCGTTTCTTTACAATCTTGGTGGGTTTCCTCCGTGGTGCAGTAGTGACTTCTTGCCCTTCGTCAGTCTTCTGTCGTTTATTGGAAGACTCGGATACTGGCTGTTCGATAGACGCAAGGTCTCGTTTTGACGAACTTCCTTCATCCGGCAATTTTGCAGGAGGAATGTCCTCTTGCACAATGATGGACGTGTGATGGGAGGACACAGTAGGAGCACGAGGTATATCCTGTGGACGGCCTTTGATAGCGAGTTTGTGCACCTCTCTGTTGCCTTTGGGAAGAGTCTCCCAGTAAGACGGCGTTTGATCAAAAATGGGCTTATAATCAGCGAAAACCGCAGCAGCCAGGACATTCGTGTCTGACCCATAATACTTCCGAATAAACGGGACGGACTGAGCAAGCCATTGCGAGACAGCTTCGAAAGTCGCGTACTTGAAGATATATCCGTCCGAAGCATTAGCCCTTTTGCCGACACCACCCGTATCGTCCACGTTTTGTTGATGGAAAAAAGTTTCATTGATGACCCCGTGTCTCATGGCGTCGTATTGCGTCCATTGAAGAAAGTGAACCGCACAATAGAAAATCACATAGATGAGCGATTCTAAATCATCGCTGGCATGATGTCTGCGCCTGACTTCTGAGAGTGAGAGTGTATTGATGGACATAAATGCCCAAGTTCCCTATGGTCTGGTTGACAACACGCACGTATACACAAACGAAAATGACTGACCGATATCCAGTGATCTCTGGCTGGAGATTCTACGTCTTCACACGAGAGTTCCCAATCAACAAGGATTGCCCTCCTTTCCGGGTATTGGTGGTTTCGATCGGCGTACAAGATTATATTCGAAGAGCTGACATCTCGGTGGAGACGATTACACTTAGTGTGAGCATCGCGTAATGCTGTAATATTCGTAGATGAGTAGGATTCCAGAGGAAATCTTGACAGCTTGGCTTACCTTCAAAGACGTCATGAACACCTTTGAGCAACTCATATGTTCCCGCGAGTTGTTCCAGCGTATATCCTGCTTCCTCGGTGACCTGGCGGTAGTGGACACGATGGGTCAGTCGGACCTTCTTAGGATCGTCGGGCAAATGCTTGTTCCAACTAGCAAGCTTGTATTGATGTGTCAAAGTGGAATGCACTGCCGGACAAGTGTCAGCTAAGATATCACTAGAAGAAGACTGAGAGCATACTGGCGCTGTCCACAGGACCGACATCGCTCCACGAAAGGACAGTTGGTACATTTCGCACTCCCTTGTGAGCTAGTTTCTCAAGGATTCGACCTTCAATCTCCATATCCAGCACGGCCGTGCGCCACGCGTCTTTGAGGAAATGGACTGTTCTGTTCTTGACGTGGACAGTCCAGTAACCTCTTGTTCCCCGAGAGGCTAGAGATAGCGGGCTTGCCACGGGACGTGAAACGAGAAATTCTTCTGCCTCCGCTTCTGGGTCGAACGTCACAATTTCCTTGGGATCAGCCTTCCTGGGCTCAACTTTCTTGGGCTCAACCTCCTCCGATTCAACCTCCTCAGGCTGAACCTCCCTTTGCTTCCCCTTTCTCCGAGTAGACATTTCTTGCACATCGTCGTCGTCGTCTATGTCCTTGACGTGCTGGACTGCATCAGAGACCTCCGTTTCTTCTTCCTGGCCAAGAGCAGCTTCTCCAATATGTTGGTTGTCGTTAATAGATTCAGAGACGACAGATACAAGCATGCGTTTTTGGACAGGGATTTTGACAACTACGTTCTCATCGCAGTGCCGAGTCAACTCCTTCTGAAGGTCTTCATCCTTCAATTGAAGTTGAGCTCGGACGTGAGCCTCAATGGCGTTTTTGAATATCTTCTTCTCTGCTTCATTCGCCATCTGCACGGTCATGTCCCCACCTCGCTCTGCATGGGACATGTGTCCGAATCGCCAGAGAAACTTGCAAAGATGGATAGGATTTTTCCTGTACTCGAAAGCTGTGGAGATCACAACACCTGCGCGATCCCACCGAAGGAAACGTGCATGGGTTGGGGTTATAAAGATTGTGAACAGAAAGTTTCGATGCTGCCGCGCGAAGATTTCGGTCGCATAGTAGGCTTGTTGCCCAAGTCCTAGTCGCGCATTGGTCCGGTCTTCCTCGCTTTTTAGATGACCGAAAAGAAATGGTTTGCCCTTGGTAGGGGTATCGAACGCGAAATCCTTTAGCTTAATCTCCACGACGGTCTGTTGGTAACTAGCATCAGCCATGGATCTTTTATGCTCTATCATATACGCAGAGATATCGGGCTTAGATCCATATTTGTCTTCTCCGCGATCTCCAGTGTCAATGAACACGATTCCAGGGCATCGTGACTGGCCTGAGCTGTCGTTCAAAGCCTCAGCCTGGTGAACATTAGTAGATAGAAGTGGTACTAGCGAAGAAAGGCTGACTCACGAGAGGCCCATTGATTTGTTTCTCTTTGAATTCCTTCTGATGACCTGGTAAGGGATGAGGAACGAGGTTGAAGGCACCTTTTGATTTTGGCATTCGTCGTGTAGTTGCCACTGGCGTAAGATATTGTTCCAAAAAGAAATCCACAGGCATAGGGCCAACAACGCCTTTCTGAATCTCCCCTCCGTATCGATCATAACGCTGTTTCGCCTCGTTCTCCGTTATGCCCTTTTTTGAAGACTCCTCGGTTTTGGTGGCGGGAGTAAACTTAACAGGAGCGAGTAGATAAGCTGTCTTGTTGTGTGGAGTCTGCGGAGGTGCAGAGTCTGCAGATTGGTTGGATTGAGGATCTGGTGTCTTTTGACGGGATGCCTCCGCCAAAGACGCCATTGTGATATGTGGTGAAATGAACCAGGAGCGTCATTGATTCAACATTGAATTTCAACCGCAACACGCAAATCACGTGCCCTCAGAGCCAAAGTTAGTTCGACTCCGAGTCCTGACTTAGTCTAAGACTTAGACTAGGCCGGCCTGATTCCTAATACTTAGTGTTTTAGTAACACTAATACTACTATCATTGAATCTAAGTATTCGAATGTTCTTGATTGAAAGTTCCTCCGCAGAACGTTCAAGTGGTGCACAAATAAGCCTTATATCTCGAAGATGACATGCGATGTCAATGTTTCTACACTGCACTGGGCGATTCAGAATCTTACTTTGCCGGAATCTGTAATAGTAATAATGGCTTAATTAGTGAAGTACTCTTCAGTAAGTCATATCTGACCTGCGGCTGCGAGTAAGTTGGTACTTGGTGATCAATACAACACGTAACCTATTCTCCTAACCGTGATATATATTGGATCTTCCAATTCTCTCAGAAGATAAATATTCTCTCTGTAAGAAGCCAATTCAACTTCGAGGGGCCCTTTGTAAGACGAAGAAATATTTTGTTGGAGCTCACCTTTCGGGTTTGACCTCAGGCGCAAAATAATTCAATATCCATTGAGCCAGTTTCTCTGCCCTCCGCTGGCTTCTCACTAGCGTCTCCTTCACTCGAATTTTGACGGGGGCGTATGAATCACGGAAGGAGAATTGGATCGAATATGATGGGCTGGAGATTATCCCAAGAGTGGACGAGCCCTCTGGGCCAGCAGTGAGAGACCCGTCGTGAATTGGCGCAGCCAGACTCAGAGTAGTGAGGAGGAAGCAGAGAAAAATCCAAATAGGGGACCGCATGGCAGGCAGTACCTGATATCGAAACGATGGGGGTAAATTATAGACGTATAATAGGTGGGGAACCTGAATGAGGTGAGACGAATAAACGGTTAGCAAGATCGAAACATTGCTCACCTGTAGTGACCAGCACTGATGAAAGGAAATGAGACGGAGAGCTAGCGACCCAGGTGGATATGAAGGGAAAAAAATTGAGGGCAGCGACTTGGGCTCTGCATTTATATCGTAGTTGCCCTTTAGTCCCATACGGTCCATAATAGCCTCGATCGATCATGACGGTTGACATTGGAGTCAACGCCCATTCCCCGATCAGGTGTTCTTATAATATCTTGTCCAAGAAATCAGAATTGGTGGTTCGCAGAAAGTAGGAATAGGTAGGAATCATTGACCTTGACATTCTTCATCAAAGGGGCAGGGTTGAAATCGAATCAAGCATTATTACAAAGAAAAGAATGTGATTGATTTGAAAAATGCGCCACTCAACTGGAGTTACTGGACTGGGCGAAGTAGATGAACACGGATGTTCCGATCTACAGAATTTTTTTTTTACACACCGGGGTCATGCCTGACGTCATTGAGCGATATTCGATCAAGCTGAACTCGAGAGCAGAATTGATAATTTGCGAACGCAGGCACTGCTTTATATGAGTAGGTAACCGTTGTTTAAACGTAGTCGGGTCGTCTGATGTGAGCAAGCTGGTGCACTGCTTAGTGGCATGGACGCGGCCACCAATATTAAGAGATGTGCGCGTCTCTCCGCCGGGCGCTACGCATCAAAGAAGTGTCCGTCCAGCGAACTTGAAAGCTATTACTTACATGGCACAATTTGAACATACGGAGTCGAGTATTGCACCGCACTTCTGATCGCATCTAAAAGGATATCTTGCGAATTACCAGTCGCGTGCCGCATCGCAAAGCCTCCCAGACCTTGGTCTTTGATATACTAGCCCTTCGAAGCTACGCGTGTATCGTCAGATATGAGGTCTGATTTAAATTTGACAGAAGGATATTCGCACTAAAGCTCCTGGAATCGTCGTAGGAGATCATCACACTGTTATCTGGTTTTGTAGATAAACGGCTGCAAAGTAAAACGGTAAATATAGATATCGAGAGACCCAGAATAGGGACTTACTGTTTTGCTGCAGTCGTCGAACTTATACGTTGTTTCAGAGGAAGCCTCACCGAAGTTGGTCAGGTATCCATCGGTGATCAAGGATGCGAAATTGAAGAGACCAGATTCCGTCACCAGAATTCGAAGCCGAGGCTAAAAATGAAAATACGGGTAAAGAAAGTTTATCAAGTTTGCAAAAACCGTCCTTGCGCGTCGTGGAAGTGTCTGAATCCCCTACTGGGATTTGACTGGCATCGAAGGTGGGGAAGTTCCCAATCTGAGTAGCAGCATCCGCTGAGATAGTGAATCCCCGGCCGTACGAAGCTACACCGACGACAATCTAAAATGAAGCGATGAGCGGAAAAATGTCAACTATAACGCGCCAGTTACAAACCTGATGCAAAGGGAAATTTGCGGCCGACCAATTTTGCACGGCGCTGTCGACAGAGCCAGCCCGGCGCGCTCCACATTGATCGTGCAAAGGAGCGTTCGGGCCAACCTCTGGCGACCACTCTCCCCAAATGTCATAAGCCAAAATTTCTACAGGAAGATAAATGATGAGCTCGACACCCAGTAACATAATGCGACGGCATTTACCGATGTAGTCGATGACACTGGCAAACGCGGACACGTCTGACAATGGTTGACCATCGACGGCGCCCACGAAGGGCGTTCAGGCGACCGCCGCAGAGACGACAAGTTTTGAACCCACGTCAGTCTGCCTCAGCTGCTGCAGCATGGACAGAAAATTTGCAGAGTCATCGGGTGAGACTCCGTTCGCATCGTTCGCATGCTTTCCAGGGTATTCCCAGCTACGAAACAAAAGGGATGGTGAATAGTTTCAGATCGATACACCGCAGACGAAAACGCACTCGAAGTCGATACCGTCAAGATTGTACTTCTGGACCAATCCTACGATCGCGTTGACAAATGCAGTCCGGCTGCTATCTGTGGCCATGCACGATGAGAAATATTGCGAGCCTGACCAGCCCCCGAGGGACAGGAGACGGAGAGCCTTGCCATTCTGGATCCAAATGAGATCTCGTTCAGTGAGAGAAATGAAGTCAAGAAAAATACATTTAGCGTACGTTATTCTTGGCCTCAGATACGAAGGAAGTTAGTAGGCTCTCGATACTGGGGTCGATTAAGATGACGCTGGGATCAGCCGTCGGAATCCTATAGGAAATTACCATCAGATTATAGCGTTAATTAACCACAGAAAGACATACCCAAATGCAAAAGCCATTGAATTGTATTTAGACCAGGAAATCTGTGATGGTGACACGCCAGATCCCAGCCAAGTCGGATACCATGAAGACATGATAACTCCTGAGTTGCGTTCAGTTAACAGGGTGAAAGAATGACAAGGAGTCGGGAGAGTGAAAGTTTGGTGAAGAAACCGACGAATTTTTACTTCGCAGTCGTTCCTTGGGACATAATGAATTCGCGAAAAGAATGAAGAAGCCGACAGTGGGGTTGATTGGGCGCTTGCTTGATCGCCCTTGATCGACGATCACCGAATCTGGAGTCGGAAGCCCCTATCGATATGTAGTCAATGTTGAACATTCAATTCTTAACATACCACTGCCAACAGGAACCCACTGAAATATCCTGGAGGCTGAAGGTGGGGCAGTATTAAGTAAGTAGTGTCGTCTTCCGATTCACGACCCCAGGCACTCACTAAATTTTTTGTGTTCTCAATCTCTTCCTTTATCGCTTGTCCGCTATTGTCTGGACAGCGCCGTTCAACCGAACCCGACGCGAACATGATGCTGACGCCGGATGCCATCAACTCAGAGGGTAGTTCAAATTTGTAAGATTATTATTCACCGTTTCGTTTTACTCTGGATAGTCGTTGCTACTGACGCTGAAGTTGGGGATTGCGGTATTGGATGTAAAGGAGTGTCTAAAAATATTGTTTAAATAGTCAGAAAAAAAACAGAGAAAGCGCGTATATGCTTGAAACTCACTGTATCAGAGAGTGACAGGCTGGAAATTAAGAGAGCATCGCGCACCATCCTCAGTCGGCAAGCCTTTGCAGCCTCCATTGGACTCACTGTGATAAGGGAAGTCAATTGCGCATATATCAGACAATTGACATCAGCAACATGGGCTGAGTACTGCGTGCCTCTGTAAGTATTACTGTTGGGAAACAATGGTGTGAGGAAGGAAGCAAGGAAGGAGTGACGCGTCGCGTTGCTCTCACTGAATTTAGTCACGCAGTTTTCGGCGACTCGTCAGAAAGCGACTAAAAATTCGACCAAGTCTTTTCATTGGGGAATATTCCATTCTTTGTTTGACAGGGTTGCATCCGGCGACCTGGATTCTCACTGGGGTTGATAACCTGCAAGGTATAGAGGAATTAACTTCTCAATTCAGCAGTTGTGCGCTGGATAAAAAGAGTGTATTCTGGAAGATATACATAAGTACTCATATTATTATATTAAGTATAAGAAGGATTTGCCACCTGATTGCGCTCGCGCAGTCAACGGACGTCTATGCATAAGTATCAGAGTCTACTATGTATCTATCAAAATTCAAGAACAAATTTGTTCTATGCCCATAGCATCACTGATGGCAGATAATAAAATATCATTCGAGTCGCCACCAATATGCCATACGGCGAAGCCAGCTAAACCGTTATCGTTGATAAAATTACCTTTGGCGGCTGTGAAGTCGGAGGTCAGCACACCAAATCCCCACAATATTGAAAGGGATTCATACCAAAACTGGTAGCATCATCGAAAGAAATCATGACTTCGCTCGTTGAATTATATACGAAGGGCTATAATCAATAGTCAGTCTTGCGTCGAAGGAGGGAGCTAGACGACTCACTGTTTGACTGCAGTTGTCGAAGCGGTAATCAATTCCAGAAGCTGGGGATCCATTGGCATCAAGGAAGCCAGCAGCGACCATGCCATTGAAGTTGAACGTCCCGCCAACGCCAACAGGATTACCGCACTGATCAGTGCCTGCAAACAACGATGTTAATTCAGAAATTTAATCACAGCATAGAAGTCTTACTTGGACTCGCTCCTGGTACATCACTATCACCAAGAGGTTGCATAGACTCTACAAATGGAGGGTAGAGCGCCAGTTGATCCGAACTATCGGTGGCAGCGCTGGAGTCGACGTGGAAACTATGGCCGTAGGCAGGGATTCCAAGAGCGATCTGTGGTTTCGAGCACGTTCTTCAGCACATGTGGAAAATTGAAATATACAATCGATGATTTATTCACCTGAGAGGCAGGGAACTTCGCATCCGTCCATGCCTTCAGTGCAGAAGTCGCAGATCCAGCCTGGACAGGCGCACACGAGTCGTCCAAAGGCGCATTGGGCCCAACATCAGCCGACCATGATCCCCAAACATCGTAGTTCATAACGGCTACAATAGAACCCCCCAAAAGATCTAGTCAATATACACAAACGATTGGAAGAAAGAAAAAATCGGCGAGGCTTACCGATATGATTTAGCACAGCTGCGAAGGCTGAAACATCCGCCATGGGTGTCCCCCCCGGTCCAGCGAATGGTGTCAAGCCCACAGCGGCGGTCAGGGTCAGCTTAGCACCCGTAGGGTCTTTTCTGAGCTCTTGAAGGAAGGACAAGAAGTTGGCCGAGTCGTCATCAGAAATTGTGTTGCAGCCAATGCCTTGATGGTTCGGGTACTCCCAACTGAACAGAAGGAACGAAAAAGGTTAGGGTTAGATTATGCCAGATTCAATGCTCCAGGAGGACCCACTCGAAGTCGATACCATCGAGGTTGTACTTCTTCGCCAAGTTGACAACAGCCTTGACGAATGTAGTTCGGTTATTTGCAGTAGCCACTGCGGTTGAATAGTAGACTGAACCCGTCCAGCCACCGATGGACAGAAGCGCGTCGATACCCTACAACAGACCGAACCATAATTAGATTTTGTTCCACAGGTGAATTGTTGACGGGTACATTAGCATGAGCTGCAGAGACAAAAGTGGGTAGCAATGCTGCGCTCTGGTCGTCAAGAGCAATGACGAAGGATCGGGAGTTGTGGTTCTGTAAAGGCCTTCATTGGCGTCATAGCTCAGACCCAAGAGCGAATACAACACTCACGCGAAAGCAAACGTCAACGAGCTATACTTCGTCCACGAGATCTCACTAGGTGGAAGCTCAGCTCCCAGCCACCCAGCATACCATCCGGTGGCCACAACATCTCCAGCAGTCCCATTTGCCGACGTAGGAATGACAGAAGGAGTTCCTGTCTGAACCGCGAGTGCCCCACTTGACGCCTTGGGCGGGACGAGGCTACACTGGCCTCGGGGAAGAGCAGCCACCACGGGGGAAAGTGCTGCCAGCAGCGACACAGTTGATAATAAGAAAAGCCCGGTGCGTTGCATCGTAGGTTGCTTGCCGAGCGCAAGAAAAGACAACAAGTGGCAAGAGCTCAAATAAAGAGCGGGGATTGGTGGGGAGCAAGTATTTAAAGATGGGAGGACAAGGTCGTTGATATACTGTTAAAGAACGCGGCTAACGTACGACCAGACCACCGATGCCTTGAGGAGTCGAGGACGCTCTTGTTCCGGCTCGCTTGGACTGATGGCCCCAGCTGGGTTTGACTGCCGCATATAGCAATCGCTGGGAAACAGAAGAACACGAGGAGGGGGCGCGGTCCTCATCATCCCACATCCCCAAGGCCGCATCATCATGTCCGAAACCAAAATCCGCCGGAGGAAGATTAGATGACCCAGGAGGACTCGCCCTGGTGCGGCCACGCAATGAGCTTATGCCTTGAAGTCGACTCACATAAGAACGACCTGAGAACGACTACAAAGCCATGCATTTAGCGCGTGGCCGTTGAAATGAAAGTAGTGTCGTGTGAAAAACATACCTCATCCGAATATCGAGGAAGCATGAGGTTATGAAAGAGTACAAATGTACCAGACCAAGTGGCGAGAAAGTTGGTGGTGGAATTTGATTGCTACCTTGGAGGGGCTGAGCGAGAACAATAGGTGGGTTGGATATTTGCGTTCGTTGACATGCCAGTCAAAATACAACAAAAATAAATCGCGTACCGTTGAAGGTCAAACTCTGAGGTAGGATCCTATCAGTTCGAACCGACTTCGCAGCACAAGCAATCGGAACAAGCGCATCAACTTGATCTTAAGAGTAAGGATGCATACTGATTACGGACTCCGCCGGTTGGAGTTGATCTCTTTAAGCAAGTTGGGCAGCAATGCACGCAGAAGGGTGTTCATCGAGTAGACGAATGAATAGTAGCTCAGAGTTGCGACCCCTGGAAAGACGAAATAACGGGCGTCAGAGCAGTTTCTCAAAAGAATGAACGCACGGTATGTTCTTTGATGTAGATCGTGATTATGATCACTCAAGAATGGAATGCATGCATCTAGCTGTCGTCTAGCATGTCGATCAATGCGATGATGCTGTCAATTCGAGACTAATATGATCGTGTTAGAAAATGCAAAGGAGAAATCAAGTGATTGCGACAGCCAACGATACTACTTCCAATAAGCATCTTTCAATGACGGTGGGCATCAGAATGGATGCTTATAGATCTTCAAGGAGTCGATGGTAGTAAACAGAGAGTTGATGTTTGGTACTTGCGGCCATGACTATTCAACACCTTCCGTAGCTCCGTTCGTAGTATTGCAACTTGATTAGAATGGCGTGCTGAAAGTACATGGATGCGAACGTGCAAGGATAGTATACGAGAGACAAACACGATACTGCGAGAATGGGAAGTCAGTTCCGGCCTGCGGGCGCCAGCAGCAGGATCCAAACAGAACATGTCACTCACACTTATAATATTAAAAGATAGCCAGACATCACCCTCTAACAGCCCTTCCGCCCTCACCTCTGATAAGGCCAATCCGCGCAGCAAGCTGCCTAGCCTGGTTGACCTGCATCCTCCGTGACCGAAAGAACAGCACGGCAAGTGCTATGAGAGCAAACGCCACGTTGCAGGCGACAAATTCATAAAAGTCAGCGCGTTCCTTCGCGACGATACGTCCACATGACTCCCAAGCGGGTATTTCGCCGGCAGGATGTAGCGTGGTTAGGTGACTTGGTGGGGAAGCGTCGCCTTCTGTTGTTTGGCCTGGGGGAGGAGCAGACGCGAAGGTGGTGTTGATACAATGCATAAGACGGCGATTTCCAAACGGCTGACAGAATGGCTCATTCATCTGTTAGAATACATTTTGAAATGAAAAGAGGGGAAGTATTGAGGTTAACTTTCGAGTCTTCATGAGGATAGCAAGCTCACGGCGTCGGGTGGACATGGTTCGCATGCTCCGAACGGACTGCACAGAAGATGGGTCCCGGCTGCGTTGTTCTTTGTTGACGGTATTTGTCTTGCGGATAGCTCGTCGTGTTGCACATCCTGCGCAACGACAAACAAGGGGAGTTGAAATAGACAGGTGAACATCATGCTATTTCACACAGCTCAGCTTGAACAAATTATAAAGTATCTAGACGGCTCACAGGAGTAGCGTTGAGGCCATTGCCCACGACGGCGAGCGCGAGGGCATCTGAGCAGCATGAACGTCGTCGGCGTTGAGTTGAGAAAGGGGATTATGTCACGCCCTGCAGGGGTTCGCAGTGCAGGGCCGTGGGAACGAAGATATCGAGGTCCACTGGCACCTCATCATCGTCCTTTCCACCACCGCCTGCGTCCCCGAACACACATCGAACACTCACCATGTCCCGAAGAGCAGCAATAGTCGAAGAATTCGACGACGATACCGATCTGCCGTTGCCGGCACACCCGCTTCCCAACACGGGCTCGCGTGGGCCTCTGCTACAGGAGATGCACATCTCTGACGACGAATTCGAGCCGCCTCGCGCTGGGCCTGCGTCGCCGCCGAGGAATCCACATCTGACAAGCCAGAAGGACCGCTCTGAGTCGGGCTCGAGGCCTAATCAGCCCGACGCGAACCGACAAGTGACAGATATCACCCCGTATAAATCGTGCGTGCACCCTGCTCCTTTCCGCCATCTCTGTCGCTTTCGCAGCTTCCATTCTATTCTTATTCTCACATTATACTTCTATATATCATGAGTGCTGACCCAGATCTTCGCCCATTTCGCGTCACAGGTGGACTTGCATTTACCCGATTTATGTCGACGCGAAGCGCCCTTATGGAACAGGCCAAAGGCGGGTTGAGCGTGCAAAAAGCCTGTGGTGGCCTCTCAGCAAGGATATCGCGAATGCAGCAAGTCGACTGGGCCTTGAACGCTACACGAGGTCAACAAGTCGCATCCTCGAGACTGGGAAAATCCAGGTCGGGTGGGGTGCAGTGGAAGAAGGACGGGCAAACTCGTGAATCCTATCATCAAGACAGTAAGCATTACATTTATACTTATCTTTTGCTTGTTATTATATGCTAATACCCGGTCAATTTTTCTCTTACCTCCTTGCACAGAAACAGCTACTCGAAATGATATGCCTCCAGCTGCAGACCGTCAAGCCAGAGAACATCCCGAAACCTCCATACAACACCAGCGCGCCCAAGATCGACGTTACTCCCTCAACGAAAGGAAGTACCACGGGCTCACACCCAACGCCCGCCGCACAATCAAGTAAAGGCAAGCAACCGCTGCAACCAAATCGAAATCGCCCGCTGCACCCCCG
Source organism: Pholiota adiposa (assembly GCA_009935795.1). NCBI lineage: Eukaryota > Fungi > Basidiomycota > Agaricomycetes > Agaricales > Strophariaceae > Pholiota > Pholiota adiposa. The sequence continues at coordinate 295,842 of QEYC01000183.1, read as the reverse complement.
CACCACACGCCTGGCCGTCAATTCGGTGCCTCCAGAACCGCCCCCTCTCGCGAACAGGGTGTCGCCTTACTCTCCCGCGATATCAACCGGCGTGCTGATCGAGACTGTGAAAGCCGCATGAACGCCACAGAACCGAGCGCTGTTGGGGCTGCACCCGGGGCGCCCGGCGTCCCAGCCGGGGCTGCGAAAGGCAAGCGGAAGGTGGTGCGCGTACGAGGATGAAGAATATTGCTGGCGGAAGTTAACGTTTGGTGTTATCGACCTCAACACGGCTACGATGGGTGTAAAGCATAGGCATTTTGTGATTGTATATGTACGCTGCATTCGTGGAAACAAGCATTCTTTTTGTGTACCCTTCTCATTCTAGTTTCTATTGGTGCGATGATGCAATCTTCGGGTTTCTACCTGTTTGAAAGCTTCAGAACACGCACACACTAATTTTTCCGCAACATCGCAATTCGCGATTCACCTCTTCGATCGATTGCTACCCAAAGGATAAACCATAGCTTTTATTAGATGCCCACTGATGCCCATTTCGCAGTCGTCTTAATCTTTTCATCCTACTCTGTCATCTTGTCCAGCTCGATATCATCGATGCTATACATAAAGATGGGTTTTTTCAAATCCGACAAATTCTGGGACTCCACATTATGATCATTTGACGAATCTCTACTGCTGCTATATATCTACAACATCTCACCGATTTTTTAATCCTCTCTGGAGCATTGGTGACCGAACGCCAACCCTGCATCATCCTGTGAGTCTATAAATAGATCAAGCCTCCCAACTCCAATTTCTTGAGCGCTTGAGCGCTGGAGCACGCGTTCCTCTCCCAGAACTTAAACGTCCAATTGAAATTACACTATACGTCCTCGAGAATAAAATTCAAAAGGAAGATTGCTTTTCAAAGCCAAGTTTTTGAACATCGGAGATCGTTCTTTTATTCAAAGCGACAAACGCGGTCGTACCGGGCCATACTTCCGAATCCGATATCTTGCTAATGCATGGTCTTTCTCCGTTTTGAGGTATTGCTTTTCAGCCGAGTTTCAGGTCTTTCTTACTTCGGGTTATCCTGATAAGCACAGAAATATCCTTGGGCTTTCGTGGGTAAGAGGTACAACAATGGAGGTATGTAGAACACAATTCGGAAAATTCAAATGCGTGCTATCGAGTTATCTAGAGTATGTAACACTTATAAGTGTACATAATTCCAACGCTACGCGATCCTCTCGCCTCAGAGTAAGTACGGGGATGCACGGTTTTTTCGACTTGACTAGGACATTTGCCGAATTTCTTTAAAGACCTGTGGACCCCGGACAGTTCAACGAGTGAGCGCCATTGAAGATTACCGCAATAAACTGATACGGCCTACTAGCGTTAGCCTCAGGGTGCTTTTCTACTAACCGCTTGAATCCACTATCGGTATACTTACATAGATAACATCACATTACTGAAGCAGTCCAGGACCACGAGATTATTAGTAGATGATAATATCAGTTGTGGCACGACTTCTAACCGCGTCCTCGTTTCTGACTACCTTTCTGATGCTATACCGCATTGTGAGTGCAGCCACGAGGTTTGCTGAATAGCCATAAGCAGCATTGTGGGCATCAGAAGGTGTTCAAATCGGTCTCCTAATATGTCTCTTATCTCTACTCACTATGCTCAAAAGTGATGTCGCATGGTGTTTCGTCACGATCCAGTGACTTTTAGACCAAACATGGTAGGTATGAAAAATAGTATATGTATAGTATATTACAACTACCAAGTATCAGGATGACAGCCCCTTTTACTGTGGAGATATGATTTTTTCTCTAATTTTTTCGAAAATCAACACTGCAAAGGAGGTTTCAAAAAAATTCATTGTTTAGGTATTTGGAAAGATGGATTCAATACAAGTATCCCCTAAAATAATTACCTTGAAATTTGAAGTGAGTGAGCTGCAAGGAGGCGACAAAGTTGGCTGATTTCAAGTCATTTGAGGCATTTTCACACATTTTATGCAAAAAATGGCTACTTTGTACTGGCAATATCTAGACTTCCACCAGCTCAAATGAGCTGAAAATTTGGGCTTAGAGTCTACTAAGGAACATATTTTCAATGGTAGTATATTATAATTTTTTTAAAACCTCCTTTGAGGTGTTGATTTTCGAAAAAATTAGAGAAAAATCATATCTCCCAGTAAAAGGGGCTGTCATCCTGATACTTGGTAGTTGTAATATACTATACATATACTATTTTTCATACCTACCATGTTTGGTCTAAAAGTCACTGGATCGTGACGAAACACCATGCGACATCACTTTTGAGCATAGTGAGTATTATTCACCGTAGAATAGAGTAATCGCCTTCGACTTACCGTGCTTTACGATTCAGGGAGGAGAAATGACGGCAGTCCCAATCACACCATGCCTTACAACTCGCTTGAACGGAGTACGCCGCGTTGTGCTGCATGAGGCGACTTGACTACGCGAAAGCGCAATTCGGGCGCGTGTTGATAGTGCTTTGCACTCTGTGAATCGGCAAAAAAAACTTGAACTCTGGATCCCGGCAAGCGGCGGCGGGGGTTGCCGTTGAGGGAAATTGACCATTTGTGCTGATTCGTTATGGCCCTTCATTCTTAATGGCGAGGATAAGCTATAGAATAAAAGCTTCAGAGAGCAGACTTACTGTATTTCGCATTTAAATTCTTCCTTCAACAGTGTAACAATGAGCTGAGGCACAATAGAACTCGAGCTCCTGCGCTAAATATTTTTGTCGTCTTGGGTGGCAGACAATGGAGTAAATCAACGTGACATAAAGCGTTCAATAGCCCTTGCTTTTGCTTTGAAGTGGAAAAATACCACGAGTTCCTATATCTCTGTCCAAGATTACCATCCTAGTCAAGGCCAAGTCAAGGCCCTGTTGCGCTTTACTGTACTTAGGAATTCTCAAGCGCAGTGGAAACGGTTACTATCAGCGCGATCACGACCAGCATCGAACATATAAAATTCAGGAGACCGCACAGTACGTAAAGCCACTCCCTCTGAATCGCATACGACAGTGCCCCGATGAACAGTCCAATATCTGCCTACGCCTACTTGTCCGACGATCAATTTGCCCAGGTCCTCAAAGTGGCTTGGGACAATAAAACCAACGATCTATCCCTCCGCAAAGAGCTGGACGCCATTCTAAAGAACCCTTGGATCACCCTCTCCCGACCGCAAATCGAGCAAATCGTCCCTTATATTAAAGCAATAGATTATTGGCTAGCCACTAAACCAGGCCCCCGCCAAGCTCCACCATTACACTGTGTTCGTTGCCACGCGTCATTTGTTGAGGGCGAAGTGAACACCCATGCGTCGTCTACCATGCCGTGGACACGACACGATCGATCATTGTACCAAACAATCAAAATGCCCCGCACTACATATCAAAGTGTTGCGGCTACTCAGCCATGGCAACTTTCACAAAAACTGAGGAGTTCACTGGGTATATTTCCATAGTGGGGACCAGTACTGCTTCAATCCGGGGGCACACACAACAGATCCTAGCGTTGTGGAGGTTGGGAGGAGAAATATGACACTTCCCTGGCTCCCTGGATTGAATGTTGTCCCTGTGACATGGTAATGGAATATGCGTTAGGAAGGTCCTAACAAAGGGGGCACCAGGGACCATTTATCCAAGGTTGTAACATCAGATAGGAGGGTAGTTGACATTGCAGTGGTATGAATGGCTTTTATATGGGCGCTTAGTTAACTGTTTGTAACGTAATTTGATGTCAGTCTCCTATTCTATTGATTCGCAGGCTATACAGGCTATACACGTCTAGGGGGAGATTGTGATCAATTTTGACAGTGACTCGGCATATCTTGACTCGGGAACATTGGGAGTCAGTGTACCACACATGGCTTCCTTATTTAGAAGTTTGTGTACACAACAGCTGCATGGCTCTGCAATCAATAAAAAAAACTGTGGCCTCCTATTCAAATAATCGGTGGCATTGATGACCTACACTGACTCATTCCAACGCGTGGACCTTTATAAAAGCAAACCCAATCGCATCGCATTTGAGCAACCTCCCTCGATTCATCCATCAGTGGCCCCTCCCAGCGTTCAGTCAAAATCATGTCTACTATTGCATCGGTACCAAACGCGTCTACCTTGTGGCTAAAGAGACGCCTGAATGAAATCTGGGAAAATTCTCAGGGACATTCTCTATACTCAGACCTTCAGGCTGTTATAAACCAACATAGACCTCGCGCTACCCAAGAGGATATCGACATAATGATCACCTACAGCATTGCTGTTCAGGACCGCTTGACCACAAACTCTGCCACTCGTATCCTGCACTGCGTCCGCTGCCACGCACTATATATCGAAGGCGACATGACCAATTCCTGCCGCATCCCCCACGCATTCGACAAGAGGGTCACAAATATCTTAGCACTTAGAGAGCCCCGACCTGGCCACACTGCGAAATTCCGAGCACTGTGCTGCGATGGTGTTTCGGTGCTGGGGACGTGGGATGTAGACGAGAAATGTTACCGCTTTGACTCACAGCGTGGAAGTCTTCGTGGGCTGCAATACTGCTTTATTGGAACACATACGAACAATTATTCCGAAGTCAATGTCCATTGGGACGGGAGACTAAGGGATGTTGGTCTAAATGGCTTGATTTGCAATGGGTATGGCATTCTTGGATGTACCAGACGCAATTTCAAAGGCTTTCCCAGGAAGCTTGCTTTCGACGTGGATTTCCTAGGCATCGACCGTCCTCAATATCTGCCATAGGGATTGTGCCCTGGTCAAATATTTTATCCTGGTCTTCTAGAGCAAGAATTATTCAGTTTTCTACTAGTCCCACAGTTGTGGCGACATACCACTATCCGCATTTTCCCTCTAATACTCTACATCTATTTCTCTCCCGATATCTACAAGTTTGAAAGCCTAATATTTGACCAAGTTCACAGTGTTTCCGTAGCTCAATGTAATCCGTTTTGTTCGCTAGTCGTCATACTTCTATTCGTCTCTATATACAACTTCACGAGCCTCGAGGGAGTGGATCAAGTAAAGGAATACACGATTAAGATGTATATACCTCTACCAAAGAACATGCTAAACAGGATTTAAGCAAAAAAAAAATAGCTTGGGAATAAGAATGTAAGGGTAAAAATGCGACGCCGTAGAGAATTTTAATATGCGAATATAATGCACAGATAATAAGTGACACAGGAGAATAAAAGAGATGAAGCATTTGCAAGAGAGAAATCGCACTGTCAATGCGCATGCGTGTATTGGTAGACTTCCGTGGATGTTGTTGTGTTTGAGGATAATTCTCGAATGCGTTCAGGAGCATTAGGTATAAAGTATACGATACACGAAGCACAATAAATGGTGCGAGCGAATACTATCAGTGGGTGGGGAATAGGCTTGGACGGTGTTGTCGGAGGTATGCAGGTCGATCTAGTGATGGTTTCGTTGGAGGAAATAGACATAAGAAAGGGAATAAATCCAATGGTTCCATAGCATGGGCGGGGATATCTAAATGAAGCAAAACGAGAAAAAGAAAAGCCAGGGCCGGGCCAAAAACACTGTCTGCCCACCAGCTGCAACCCACTCCATTTATTGTGAATAGGGAGGCAAGCTAGTCGTAGACGAAGACGGCGTCAGTGGTGCCAAAGGCTTCACTTTTTCTGGCTCCTTATCGCCCTCCGGTGCAAGCTGTCCATGGCCTTTACCACCAACGATCTCCAAGCCGGGCGTCGCGGGCGCCGAAGCAGCCGGGGTTGTTGTAGTACTACGGTTATGCGCCATGTGAGCTCGGATGAGATGGCCTGCGGCGAGCGCGCTAAGCAGGGACAGCTCTCCGGCCATGACGGCGGCAGCGATGAGGCGAGCAAGTCCCTGCGCGTTGGTACCAGGGTGTGTTGGGTGGGCGCCACGCATACCAAGCATGTCGAGAACGGCTTGTTGTGGACCAAGGACAGTTCCACCACCAACGGTACCAACTTCGATACAGGGCATCGAGACCGTCATGAGTAGGTCCTCACCATCATTGATACTAAGAGGAAGAGGTGTCAGATAAAAGAAGCTAGAAATGACAGAATAAGACTTACGCCTCCATCAGCGTCATACACATCGAACTCTCCACATTCTGCGCTGGGTCCTGACCAGTCGCCAAGAAGATAGCCGTAAGGATATTCGCTGCATGTGCATTGAATCCTCCAATCGAACCAGCCATAGCACTCCCGACCAGATTCTTCTTGATGTTCAGATTCACAAGACTCGCCACCGTCGTCTTCAACACACTCTTCACTACTTTGCCAGGAATCACCGCCTCCGCCACGACACTCTTACCACGACCTTCAATCCAGTTAATCGCAGCAGGCTTCTTGTCTGTGCAGTAGTTGCCCGAGAGCGCCAGGACAACCATTGCTGGATACTCGGCCTGCAGTGCCTCAAGTGCCTTCTCCGTGCCCTTCGAGATCATGTTCATGCCCATCGCGTCTCCAGTAGAGGTAGCGAACCGCACGAACAACGTCCGGCCAGCCATCGCCGTCTTCAAGCTCTGTAGCCTTGCGAAGCGAGAGGTGCTCTCGAAGGCTGCCTTGAGTACTGCATAACCTTCTCCGCCATCGATCCACATCTTCGCGTGGGCGGCCATCGTGATAGTGGGGAAGTCGATAGCGGGTCCGCGAGTCATAGCGTCTTGAGTGAGGACCGTGGTCACACCTCCACCAGCGTTCAGGGCCTTGCATCCGCGAGATGTCGACGCGACGAGAGTGCCTTCGGCGGTGGCCATAGGAATAGGGTAAAGGTTTCCATCGACATTGAGAGGTCCGGCGATACCAAGAGGAAGGGGGATATATCAATGACGTTCTCACAGCATGCACCGAGGACGCGAGAGTAGTCGTAGTTCGTAAGAGAATGTCCGATGATTCAAGGGTCTGTGTCTTCGAAGCGCGAGCTATACATCACCGTCAGCAACCAGTCACATAAATTCCAAAAACAAAACTCACAAATCAAAGCTCTGCGAACCCTGACAGCCCTCTCAAGTTCATCCATACCAAGCACCTTCTCCAGCGCATACGCGGCAATCTTTCCATTCTGCGCCAACAAAATCACTTCCTCATCGTTCAACAGCGCAAGCGAAGCACTGAGCGGCCGAGGTCCATTCTCAAAGATATCAATGCACTCCTCGAGCGTGCGCACACCCTCCATCGGTGCTTCGGTGCCGTCATCTGATGCATCCGACGAAGACGACGGCGGAGTGACATCGCTGATAGTGTTGCTCGACGCTGACGAGGAAGCGGAGAGGGCAGACCGCGGAGAGCTCGCGGTGATGGTCAAGCGACGGGAGTTGGCCTTGGCGATCTGGAGCTTCTTGTCGACGTCCTCGAGGGTGAAAGTAGGCACAGCTGGTACAATTTCCCTAGGTGCTGACTGTGGTTCGACCCTAGACGGAATGACGAACGCAGGACGCGCTGGCGAGACAGGCGCGGCAGCCACAGGCATTGGTGGAGCAGCAATGGTAACTTTATGCGTCTTCACATCCCCAGCCTCATCGTCAGCCTCACCCTCACCTTCATCCTCAAAGCGCACCCCACCGCGGACACCAAACTGGCTGAGACGCACCCCAACAACACCGGCCGCAATGCCCTTGAGCAGGTACCCATTGAGCGTGATGCTGATCGCGAGCAGGATCGTGATCCATTTACTCAGAATCGGATCACCAACGAGGCGCGTCCACGCTGTCATGAAGGCTTCGACACGCTCGGAGATACGCTTGGGCATGATGGCGCGGAGGAGAGGCGAGGACGCCGAGTCCGAGAGAGGGCCCGACGTCAGTTTGGATACAGATGATGCTGCGGCAAGCATAACTGGCGATGGAATCGCACGCATGTAGACGGGTGGCAGGACCTTGACGAAGATATCGCCTGGGACGTCGACGAGGGGATCATCGACGTCGCTATCGTTGACCGAATGAGAGAGTTCGACGGACGAGGCATCCACGAGGGCGTTGAGAACACTGCGGAGTCCAGGAGCAGTGATGTCGACCTTCCTGACGTTGACCTGCGCATTCAGGGACGAAGGCGAGGTGTTGTGACGCGTAGGCGTCAGCGGGGTGATAAGGTTGAGGATATGAAGGGTCAAGAACGAGGCGATCTGCAGGAGCATAGTCCACATCAGCATCTATAGATAACCGCACACGCGAGCCGACAAAGCGCAAGGCACGAAGGAGAAACACGCACCAGAAGCAACTTAAGCCTCGCCACCGGATTCTCCTGCTTCTGCACACCACCAGTCCTACCCTTACCCTGCACCCGCATTTTCTGTCCCTTCACCACGCGTCCCGCCGGGTACCCATAACCGAGGCCGTACTCGGGCAGACCACTGCCCTTCTCACCTCCAAGTAACGCACTCTTCACGCGCTGGCGCAGCGTCTTGGGTGGGGGCGGGAGCTGGGGACGGGACATGGCACTCTGGAGCTTTGCGGTGACGACAGAGGATGCACTGGACGAGATCGAGTTGGACCGGCTGCGCGTCATTGCTCGGACCGTTTTGATGCGACGGACCTGTAAAAAATGGTGTTGATGTGAATATCAAGACTTTATGGGTGTAGTGAGGAGAGTAGAGAATGTAAGATTGTAGTATTAAAAGCAAACCAGCGCCGGACAGGTAAAGCCCCGAGGATGAGAAGGCAGTGGGATGTCAAAAGAACATAGCACAACCGCCAATGCACAGCGGACGCTGCAGATGCCCGAACAGGTGACAGCGATTCCACGATTCCATTCCGCCTCTCCAGCAAACGAGCTGGTCATCGCCAGCGAAAAGAGTCCCTGGGGGTTCTAAAACGAGAGGATACCAAATGCATACAGCAGAAGAATAAGAATAGCGTAGGTTGGCCACAAATGGTAGCCGTGATCCGACCTATTCACTTGAGTGTATTGGCCACCCTTTTGAACGGAGCACTACAGGTGCAACTTGGAGCACCAATAATAGAGGGCCTCGTATCCGGTGAACGATGGCATGCCCTCAGGGCACTGCCAAAGGGAAGGATCGACACGAAAGGACGAGACAGAACCATCCGAAAAGATAAGAATACCTGTACACCGGAAGAGGACCGCACAAGCACCATGACGTATGGCGAAGCACGGATGTCGTTGCGCGAACCGAAGAGTAATAAAACGAAAAGAAAGAGAACAAAAAACAAATCGAAAAAAACCAACTCACCTCAACCATAACTCCCAAAATCGCGGCCAAATATGTGCACAGCAGTAGACAGTCAACAGACAAGAGAAGCGCTGCAAGTGCACACACTTCCTTGAGGCCACCAACCTTGCTGTACGCACCGACGGTAAGCACAGCAATCTCCAAGAAGTAGTCCCTGATGATCGGCGCATACACGAGGGTAAGCGATTCCGTAATGATCTTTGGCGCGGGCTTGAGCGTCTGGGTTCCCAAGGTTGCCGAGTTGGGAGGGGTGAGCTTATTCTCGGAACCGGAGGCCGGAGGGACGCTGAGATGGGGATGAAGGAAGACAGCGCGGGCAAGACGAAGAGGCTTGTCGAATCCAACTGTACAAACGAGGAAGGGAAGTGCCTCGGTCAATGCGACGGGATCAATGGGGATCTTCAGCGCCATTGCAATGGGGAGAGCGATCAAGAGTGCGAGGACAGCGGAGGAAAGAATGGCCAGAGGGAGCCAGAATGATGAACCGAGCGCCCGCGAGCGCGTAAGGAGAAGGTAGAAGGTGGTGTGCATGAGGATGTAGCCAGCGAGAATGAGCAGGATGTCAAGGGAGTCTGCTTTCTTTGCCAGGTCCCAGAAACGGATGACAAGCGCCCTTGCAGCATATGCTACCCATTTCCCATTCCGCATCTGGTTAAGGGGGACGTTGTCGCCTCCCATCTTCGCCAAATCCATTTCGAACCGGACACCATTCTCATCAACGAAGCTCCGGGGAGACTTTTCATGCGAAGAGAGCGCATTGTAATGGTGGTGATTGTAGTAGTAGGCATGTGATGCATGGGGCTCATCATGCAAGAGGGCACCGACCCATTCGTCGCGCATTCCCGGCTTGAACGCGAGGGTCTGCACGAAGGACTTGCTGCTGGGCTGGTGTACCTCGAAGCAGTCCACTCCGGCGCGATGGCACACCGCAGCATACGAGCGACCAGACGGAGAGCGGAAGGCCGTCGTCAGATGTTGGCTGAGGTTCTGGGCCGACGCGGATAGGGGGCCCTGCGCAAGCGAGAGATATGGGTGTTCCAGGGACTAGCAATAAGGGTCAGCCAACAAGAGTGAAAGCCACAAGTAGTGAACGCACGTCTGAAAACTTGGCCTTGGAAGTGTCAACATTGATGATAACCTGCTGCAGCTCGAGCACGGTGTCCCTGCTGGGGGCACTCTTCGCAGCATTGAGCCACGCGCCCTCCCTCACGCCTACCCACTCGCCAACACGGTGGACAGCCCACGCAGGCCTTACGACAATAGGCGCGACGTGTGCCGGGTCGAGAAATGTCGAGTTCTTGATGGCTGAGAGGATGTGGAAGTAGCAGAGCGTGCCGATGATGCAGAAGAAGACGATGGTCTCGATGGGTGTGTACGCTGCGTGCAGCGCGAACGGCCTGAAGAGCGCGCGCATTATGAAAGAAGTCGTTCCAGGTAGTTTAAACTGTGGGGTAAAAAAGGAAGTTGGTTGCAACAGACCACCTAGGCGGTGGTCGCTGTCGTGTCGGAGTCGGAAGTCGTGTCAAGGGCGGGCGGGGGTGTTCAACGCCGTCCTTGGATATCGAGGGGAACGTCCGCACGGACCAGGAGAAAGGAGAGGGAAGGCACAACCAAAGGGTGGAATGGAACGGGAACAAAAGTAGTTTCGTCGTACGACCGACTTTTTTATTTAATAAAACCCTATAACTATTCTTATTTATATTTTTGGGGGACCCCGTGCACCCTCGCCATCTCCGGTGTTCAATAGTCTATTCTCCTTCAGATTATCCGCTTTCTATGCTCAAACTCTTATATATAGAGCTCCGGAATGCTCGCTCTGTCTTTGGGTCCTTTCGCTGACTGTGACACACCGATATGCTGGCCTAAACGCGAATAGTAGGTCCCCAGTCCGTTTGCACCAGAATTCCCACGCATATGTCTCACTCCATGCACTAACCACTACGCAGTTCGCCTTCATTCCTGCGTAGTAAACGTTTCGAGGAGCGTTGGATACACGAGAATCTCCCTGCTGTGTGGGGCCTCCCAAGCGGCCCCAAAACCATCTTTCCATGTATTTGCGATACTGTACAGCGGCCGCTTGGAGATCTGATGCCCCCGCACGCACAGCAAAGCAGGGTTTGATTAGATTGTGCTTCATATCATCTAGACCGTGTTCAAGCAAGAAGCCTCCCCGTACCCCCATCCGACTCGGAGAAACTCTTCTTGCCAGTACGGGAATCATTCAACGCACTTATGCAAATCACTGACAACGATGTCGTATCTTGTCGAATACGTACATCCCCTTGGAAGACCGCGAGATATCCCTTTTTCGCAGCGCAGCGCAGCCCACACAGGCGATAAGCCGTTCTAAAAGGAACATCAACGACCTCGCGCCGCCGCGAACGGGAAAACCACAGCAGCAGTCGCCTAGCGCTTATCAGCCGCATCTTGATATGTCGCGACCGGTCTGTTGTGCTAAGTCTCCGTAAGCACACACGCTTATCGGAGAGAGAAAAGAGAAACCAATTCATCTGTGAACGCGGCCTACAGCGGGGACCCTTACTTGATAACAGAGAATAAGTAATTCCAAGAGAATTCCATAACATGTTCGAAATTTGAATGCTTATGTACTGCAAGCACTGAGTCAACGGAGCACCAAGGGAGATGGAGGGTGGGTAGATATCAATGATCTTCAGCGATGTAATGAATAGAAATAACTAACTGATTCCACGGGCGTCTATCTTAAATTGGATGCTTGCCCATATCCATTTGCAGAGCGGGTCAAGTCCGAAAGGTAACCCCGCCGACCCCTGATTATCGTCTCCATTTCACCCCAGAAACCTGGAAAATAATAAATATGAGCGCTGACTGGGCAAAGATTGAGGTAGATCTATATCCTAAAAGTCATTTGCGAGTGGATTTACCCCCCTTTTGAGGCGAGCATTCCCATGGTTTTCCTTCACTCAGTACATAATGTGTATTAGATCGCCACTGGCGGTTCCGACGCGCTTCATGATTTGGTTGGTTTTTGGGACTTTTTCGGATGCGGTAGAGTACCCTCGTGGTTGACGCTTAACTGCAGATTTATAAGTGGTGATTGTGATTGCGACATATCAATATGTTTCCTCTCCTTGCATCTACTTGACTCGCACCATTGACTGACCCCGAGAATCTAAATGTCGACTGCTATTGAAAGGGGAATTTATTCTGAGTGATAAGGAGCATCATTGCGTTTTAGAAACCCCATAATCCCGCAAAGGTTCATGAATCATCGACAAAAAATATTCGACAGGCCGTCACAGGCGAGAAGTTAGATTCGGATATCCGATTAAGAGAATTGCCCTTTATTCGAGAATTCAAGCCACTCGAGCTCGCGAGGCGGGAAGCGTGTGAATAGAGCGTGAGCTAAAATTAGATCGTCAAATTGACGCTTTTGTGTTTTCCACCGTGACTGTTCCATTCAACTCCCCCTACCGCATATTCAGCTTTTCGCGGACACGTCGCGTCACATATTGAAAAAAATTTCGATACTTATTCATAACAATGACTAAACCCGTGGCCTTTGGCCTTAAACTACTCTACAAGCACGAAACGATAATACCAAGCCGGCTCGGAATACACGAAACCTTTTAACGAGAACTCGTCAACTCTTTCTGTGTTCACCGTCGAAATCACCAGCTGCCGTGGTACAGGGTATAGCCGGGCGCCACCAATTACAGACCAGATCATCGCTTCTGCTGCCTCTGTCCCCGCTGGACCATGTATCCAAATTGCCAGCGTAGAGTACAAGAAGACGCCCCAATGGCTTGCTCTCAAAAATTTCAACGCGTTACATTGGTACTAGCCTTCAAAATGGCTACAACGGTACCCAAACTACAAGTATGTACAAAGTTCAAATTCTCGAATGATGAATCTAGCCAACTCGCATTCGCTGCGATGCATAGGTAACTCATTTACTGCTTGATCCAAAGCTCGCGGTTCGCCTTGATATAGTCCTCCAGCCTGTGCTTTCCGATGAACTTCTTATCTGCGGGGGAATTGAAGAGCTGCTCCTCGACGCCCTTGGAGACGTTGATCTCCATGTTCGCGTACGCGGCCGCGTAGGCATCGCTCACCCCATATCCGGTAAAGATCTTCTGCAGCTCGTCGGTGGTGATCCGCTTGTGTGTGATCTCGCGTCCAAGAACGGTGCTGAGGAGTTTCGCGACCTGAAAAAAAGATATTGGTTAGCAAGTTGCAGCTACTTTGATGGGGAGGACACGTACTTCGTCGTGCGAGTAGAGTTTGGGACCAAAGACCAGGAAGTCTTTATTGAAGCTAGGCTCAACGGTGAGCGCTTTCAAGGCTATCTCGGCGATGTCTTCAGTTGAGACGAAGGGGATGCGCCCGTCACCTGTTGCTGAGTAGGTCTGGTTTGCGTCACGAATTCTGGCAGCCTGGCCGGAACCAAAGTTCTCTACGACGAACGTTTAGTAACCCCAATTGAAACAGAAAGACACAGCAAAAGACATACGTTGGAACCAAGTAGGGCGCAGCACAGCGTACTCAACCCCAATATCAATCAAATACTGGTGAATCGCTCCCAGGAACGGCGAGCCCGCCTCCAGCTGACTCGCGCTCAGCAGCACGAAGCGCTTGACGCCCTTGGTCCTCGCGAGGTCGATGAACGGCTTCACCACCGGCAGCGGGTCAGCCACGCCTTCTGGGCCGACGATGTACACGCGGTCGATGCTTGGGTCGGCCTTGAACGGGTTCTCGTGCGTTTCGGGTTTGTGCCAGTCGAAAGTGACCGCCCTGTAGGGATCGGCCTTACCCGTGCGCGATGCGATGATGAAGGGGATGTTCGCGGCGTGCAGAGCTTTGGAGAGGGCACTGCCGGTCTTTCCGCGTCCGCCAGTTAGGAGGATTGTCATGATGGATGTTGGTGAAGGTGTGGAGGTGAGTCTTGTCTTGGGTCGGTGCGTTTTACTGGAGGGCTTCTAGCCTCAGACATGGTGTTTTATAGCTGAATGTGGGCGCTCTAGAGTTTGTCTGTAAGCATCTTTAGACACTGGCTGACCAAGATCTTGTTATAACTGACGACATTCTTGCATCGGATGAGTGTGGAAGCTGTTGTTGGGCGAGATTGGGTACAGATCTGATACATCAGGACGAAAAGTTCGGTAAAACGTCATCATATTACTAATCGCCTTGTTTCCGCTGTCAATGTTCGACACGGCTTCCTGAAGGTTTCCTGTAAACTAGTTATTTCTTCTGCTTCAACTCCAAATCACCTGTTTCAAGTGATGATTTGGTACGCTATCTGCTGACATTCTGGTGGCTGCTTCTTTTTTGGATATGTCTTCTGATAAATGTGTCTCAACGCTGTCTCTGGCCGCCCTGTCGATGCCCTGCAGATGACTCATTCGTTCGCCGCTGCACCTCGCTCTCTCTCCTCGAAGATACCTACCATCTCAATCAACTCTAGTACGATTCAGGACCTTTTCTGATGTTCGTCTTGCGAAGCCCTCTTGGGCAACTCTTGGGTAAATACTTTACGACTTAAGAACGCTAGTCTCTCAACATTGCCGCATCTGCTTAGGAATATGGATGCACGTTGACAAGGGGATTTACTTCGTTGAATTCTTGTCGACTTTACCTGTGATACAGTTGTAAGTAGATGCATATCATCCGTTCATCGCGCTCAACGAATTCTGATTACACATACGTTGGTCATCCTTTTCAAGTTTCCTTTTTTCAGTACATCCGTTAGAACCTGGTCCAGAAGTTAAGCAGGAGAGTGGCGCGTAATACGGCTGGCAGCAACATGGCGTTTGCGCGCCTCGTATTCGCCAGTAGTGCTCTGGACATATTCTTTGACCCCTTCATTCGTCTCTTCGGCGCTCACTGCGTTGGTCGGATAAACGTCGGAACGCTCGATGGCCTACCATCCTGCCATGTTCTTTCAACGGTACATGTTTGCTCGCCGATTTCTACGCTATCCATCGCTTGACATCTTTTTAGGGCATTGCGGTCAACAGTCCGGTGGTTTGCGTCAGCGAACAGCATAATCACATCAAGTCCATGCCAAAAAGCTTTTATTCGACGAAAACAATTTTATATGTACAATCAGATTTCAAGAAGCACATCTCCCAGCAGCCCGCAACCAAGCGCCCGAACCGGCGCTCCTGGTATTTGACTTGCGACCACCGCCTCAAACCCAGAAGTTCCTTCAGTTTTGGGAAAGGAAGCCGCCGCGAACAGCACTGGTGTGGAAGACGGAGGTGCCCCATTGGGCAACCCAATCGTTATCGCCGAAGTCCTGGAGTCACCGTCAGCCTATGGTCATGTAGGGTGTGATGAATGACTCACCAATTTAGCAGTGCACTTGTAGGTGTTACCGTCACAGGTGAGCTCGTTGACGGGGGCGGGGACGGGGGCGAGGGCGTTCTATCCGGGGGTTAGCCTCAGTATGGTGTTGGAGGAAGACGATTCGAAAGCTTACACCAGAAGAAAGGCCTTTGTGGAAGACGTTGACGCTCCACTGGGCGACCCATTTGCCATCGCCATATCTCTACAGAATTCGACAATCACAGTGAGCACGCATGGTCTGAATTATTGGTAGTGATACTCACGAGGTCAGCAGTGCACTTGTAGGTATCACCGTCGCAGGTCAGCTTGGAGACAGGAACGGGCGCCATCGCCATCTCGGCCATGACGTTCTTGTGGTCGGGTGCGCCAAAGAGGCCAGTGTGGAACACGGCGGTGTCCCACTGGGCGCGCCAGCAGCCATCGCCATAGTCCTAAGGATTAACTCAGTGAGCAAAAATCCAATAGTTTGATCAGGAATGCGTACGAGGTAGGCGGTGCACTTGTAGGTGTCACCGTCGCAGAGGAGCTTAGTGACGGGACGGGCGCCATGGCCTAAATATCCAATAAAGTGAGCGCAGTCAGCACCATCGTCAGCATCGCTTTGACATCAACAGGCACGCACTTTGGCCTCATCGGCAGCACCGAAGGGAAGGCGACGGCGCTCTGGGCGACGGCGAGGAGAGCGAGGAAGCTGGCGGTGAAGTTCATGTTGTTTGTGTAAGTAGGTGAAAAAACTTGAATGAGGATTCAGATTGAAACTCGGGGTGAGTGAGGTTTGGAGAGGACGATGGAGGGCTTTTATATCTTTTCGATTCAACTCAATTACCTTCAAGTCCTTCCCGAATAATGCTAATGTCAACAGACTCGTGTAGTACCAAAATCAAAATCCATTAAAATCAAAATCAATTATCGAACGTGAACACCACGGTCGAACGTTGGCGCTTTCGAAGACCCATCGAAGACAACCCCATCGCCTTCGAAACACGTATAACAGCATATCGCACCGTAGGATCCTCCAAAATGAACGCCGCGCTCTCACAGGCAAAGCCAAAATCGAGACGTCCGTAGATTAGAAGCCCCAGCACTCGCTTTCAAACAGGCATATTCCCGAAAAACCCGCGCGACTCCCCCGCAATCTGGGTAGTAGTCAGTTCTAATGGCTTCTCGATCTGATCTTACTCGTCTGATTGTGATCGCTCTGGCTCATAGAAAGTAATTGCTTCGAATGCTTTACGCCTATGCTAATTTCTTTGCGATCTCGAGCTCCGATTCCAAATCCCAACCGCCGCCGACCAGCTATTGTACTGTATCAGTTATTCGCTCCATTTCCGAGTCGCCGAGCTCTTCAAGTTCCTACAGCCTGCAATTCGGATCTTTGATTCTAGTAACGACCGATTCCAGCCTTTTCTCGAGTATATGGCATATTTAGAACCGAACCCGAGGCCAAGATTTATTTTCCCAGCTCCGCTGAACGTAGAATCGAACCCCTTGGAATCATCGAGAATCGAGGAAAATAGGAAAATTTGTGCAACAAAATAGAAGCGCTGGCGCCACGGGGAAATGCTGCTGAGTAAATTCGGACTTACAAATTGCGGTAGTTTCTAATACGCGTTCCCTTTGTTAGTAGGACGGACTGTAGGACTACACTGTGCGCGTTGGTGCTTCACAGACGGAACTATCAAATGTAAGTGCGTTGGTTTAGAAGGGCATAAAGCTTAACGCTGCATTATTAACCTAGAAGCATGCGTTCCTAGGCTATCCGATGATACATAGTGATTGTTCACGAATACTTTCTTATGCATTAGGCCAGGTTCTAGAAACGGCGAGCTTTGTACTATTAAATGGGAACGTGAAACGGTAGATGAACGCGAACGTTCGCCCTACCAAGGAAGCGAGCGCCTAAGGCAAGTCCTTTGAATTATCCATCTAGATCTGGCCCAATGATCGAACGTTCAATATCTAGGATTCGACTCGGATGCACCCATGACGCCACTGTGAGGTTCCGCATAATGATAGATGAAATTGAAAGGGCGTCAACTGACTTCGAGTTGTGAACATGGTCAACCGTAGGAGCAACTAGTTACGTAGACTCTTTTTCTCGGTCTCTGTAACTCCTGCTGCAGGTGAGCCAATCAACAGGACTGGAGCCAGGACCGTCGGGGGAAGGGCATAATTCCCTCATTAGTCAAGTCAATTTCCAATTTAAGACATTCCGATCTAGACGTCACACTTGTCTTTCCTCACTGATTTCAGTATGTTAACTTCAAAGTTGAGCAAATCATTCATTTTCGTGAAATCATGAAGCTCAAAAAAACAACGCAAAACCGGAAAACCCAACAGACAGACCTCATCACCAAAAAGAAACTTAGTTCTCGCCAGGGAAGCTGCTGGAATGGAAGACATTGGTGCTCCACTGCGCGACCCAACCCAATTCCCGG
Organism: Pholiota adiposa; assembly: GCA_009935795.1. Taxonomy (NCBI): domain Eukaryota; kingdom Fungi; phylum Basidiomycota; class Agaricomycetes; order Agaricales; family Strophariaceae; genus Pholiota; species Pholiota adiposa. The sequence continues at coordinate 277,858 of QEYC01000183.1, read as the reverse complement.
TTTTGGATAACGGCCCCTTCGCTTTAAAAAAACCTTTACATCTATTAGTACTGGAACATCAATTAGGAAGTACTAAATTGTACCCACAAATAACTTCAAGTGCGCATGTAGAGTCTAGACGCTATTCTAAAAAAGGCTAGAATTACCTATCTGAGTCCTGAGTCCTGACTCCTGGGACCTGAGGCTATCAACGATTCAGCATGAATAAAAAAAGAAATATAGCTTCTCTCTGCCTGGGAGTCGAACCCAGCTTTCGCGCGTTCATTTTCGAAGTGATGGAAAGTGACAGGCGCGTGTACTAACCGATATACTAGCAAAGACGATGCAGATGCTTTGATTTCTCCCTTCGAGCTTTGCGTAAAGTGCCATTGATTAGGCGGCTGCGGTGGGCGCTTAAATTGCGTTTCGAAGGGGAATGTATAAGATATCCAGGAGAGATCGCTAAACTTGGATCTGCCAATGATGGGCATGTACTACGATATTATGTTCGAACGTTCAGAGGATGGGCATGAAAGTCATTTAAGTCTTCTATTTTGTGAGATAACCATGCGTCTGGCTCGCCGCTGCTACGAAGACATTGATCTAGAGAGATACAAAGCTTGCTCAATAAAGTCGCATAAATCCCCCCTCTATCGCAATTAAAGAGGGTCTCATTCATTCAGTCCTCACAGAACGCTTCCTCCGCATCTTCCGACGTGCGATGGACTATGAAGCCCTCCTCTATTCAACAACCGCTCGGCCGTGCTCTCTTCAACGGAGCCCTCCCCGTACCACGATATCTGGCCCTAGAGAAGATGCAGTCCACCGCCATGTTCTGCGTCATCGAGCTGCGGATTGTAGTCTTGTCCTTGTCGGCCTAGTAAGCAATTCTTCGGTTCTTCGGTTGGATCGGAAACGTAGTGGAGTCATAAGTCAACGTTGTGCTACATAAAGAGAAAGAATTTGTAGAAAGAATTTGTATTCGGATAATTTCTATCCATGGCATCGTACTTAGAAAGCGTTAGAAAGCGTTAGAAATCTACTAAGTCCAAGGCCGAAATAGATGATGACGTCAGAGACCTAAAAATAAACCACATATACGCGTTTGTGCGGCAAGTACTACTAATCGCAAACTAATCGCTATACATATACGCGCCTGACAAACGCGATACGCATCAATCTGAGTCAACTACCAACCTTTCTTACGAACCACCACCGTCCAGCATGACAATCCTCATCACAGGCGCAACAGGGAAGGTCGGAAAGAGCCTCGTCAAGGTCCTGCACGCGGCCAACGCGCCCGTTCTTTTGGCCACGCGTTCCGGGACAGCTGAAGACCCCTTCAAGGCGGTGGAATTCGACTGGTTCGATGGGAAGACATACGCCGCACCGTTCGAGGTGGATGCGAATATCGACAAGGTGTTCCTCATCCAACCTGCGATATCCGATCCACTGGTCTATATCAAGCCGTTCGTAGAGCTCGCAATTACGAAGGGCGTGAAGCGCTTTGTATATGTCAGCTCTAGCGTGTTGGAGAAAGGCGATGTTGTCAATGGGAAGGTTCATGAGTATCTTGCGGATCGGGGAGTGGACTACGTTATTCTGCGGCCCACGAGCTTCACAGGTGCGTGTCCGTAACGTCGAAGAGAGGGTGTTGTAGATTGATTGCCCTCCTGTTCATAGAAAACTTTAGCACGGTATATTATCGCAGTCTTCTGGAGAACAATGAGATATTCTCTGCATGTGGAGACGGAAAAGTCGCCTACGTCTCTGTTGACGATATCGCTCTCGCAGCTCGCGATGCTCTGCTCGCCGAAAAGACACTGAGCAACGATATCATAATCGTTGGGCCCAAATCTTACTCTCACGATGAAGTGCGCATCCCCCTTCTCTAACTACCATTTTAACACTAACTCGAGCTCATGCATCAAATCAATAGATAGCGGCACTTCTGAGCGAAATCCTATCCCGCAAGATCACGCATCGCAAGCTCACCTCGGAAGAATTCCATAAGCTCTTGCAGAACTTTGGTATGGAGGATAAATACGCTGGGATGCTGGTGTATATCCATGAGCAGATTGCAGCTGGCAACGAGGAGGCTGTGACGAGGATACCTGGGGTGTACATTGGGAAGCGCACTCTGCCGGAGTATTTGAAGCAACAGAAGGGGCTTTGGATCCAGGCGTAGGAGAAGGGGTAAATTTTTTGGACTGTGTATATCGGGAGCTTTTAACGAATGGCCTTTGTTTAAGGGAGTGTAGAGTACAGGTGTAATCAAAACATTAATTCAAAATGTGATTTGCCATGTACTGCACATGAGCGGCGGGCGAGCTTGTCGGATGCTCTGCACTCCGTAGCATGGGGATGCCAAAGTTGCATTTGGACCTCAGCGCCTAGCTGAGGCTAGCTCTCCAACTTTGCCACCTGCTAATCTTGTTCCTTCAGGTGCAAAAAAAACGAACGTCTCTCTGTCTGGGAGTCGAACCCAGCTTTCGCGCGGTGCAATGGGGCAAGGTGGGAGCTTCATGACAGGCGCGTGTACTAACCGATATACTAACAAAGACGATGACACGACTCCCGTACACTGGCCCACCTCCAGCGTGTAGGCGAAGAAGCACATACTCTGTCCAAAAGTCGACAATATCTCAAATTAGAACAGAAATAAAGCGATGGCAAGTAATTTAAGAGCTCTGGCATACATATATACAGAGGAGAATATGCGCGCTAATTAGACAACACTGCAGACTACCACCAAATGCTCTTTAACAAATGGATCTATAATCCGAATTTAATAAAGGAAGCACTGAGGTTCCTGCTGATACAGTCAACAAAGATTGAATATGAAATACTAATAATAACAACCACGCCTCCAAGTCTGAGTCCGAGTCAGAATCGTTTAAAGTTCCTTTTTCCGCCACTCGAGTTCCGGGATATGAATGTTTTCGGTTAATACTGTGAAGAATGCAATGCAAGGTGCGGCATGTGATAAGTATGGATGCAACAGGGTTATAATGAAAGGAAAAGGGCGAAGGGAAAGGGAAGGAGAAAAGGGGAATAAAGGAATAAACAAACAGAAAAAGATGAAAGGTTCGTTGGCGGTGAGGCAGGTAAGTCGTTTGAGTGTGGGGACGAGGAGAAGAGAGGGGATGGGAAGGGAAAAGGGGAGGGTTAATATTACTGTATTAAGTTTGGTTGGCGCGTGCATGCGGCGGGCTTGCATGCGGGCGCAGGATGTGTGCGCCAAGCGGCCGTTTCTCAAAAACGTTCACGGTGGCACATTCATGCCCCAGCCGCTGCGCGCCGGGAGTCAGTGCGTTCCTTTCTTAGCGATTGCTGCTGTTGCGCTTCTTGTAGTTGCTGCCTGCGGAGAGCACGCGCCTCTTTTGCTGCTACGAGCTCCCTATGACTGCGAATTTCATCCTTGATCATCGGCAAGTCCTTCTTCAGGTTCACGCCCCCATTCTCGGGCCAGCGCTGCAGACTCCAGGCTTGCATGTAGTTACTGCACTGTATACAAGGAAGGGGTCAGCTGAGAAATCAAAAGCGACATGAGTGTGCTTACTCTGAAGAACTTCTTGTTTGCGTATTTTTTGAATAGGGATTCGTGCTGGATGGGATTGGTGATGATATATTCCAGCATCATGGTGGCGACGGGGATGATCTCCTTTTCGGAGTATGTTGTGTAGTGCTCTAGGTTAGCGGTCTAGGATTTAATTGCTGGTAAATCATTGCACTAGACGCATTGAAAAAGCGGGACCTACCCATTCCTCACGACCCAGGCTGAGCCGTGCAAGCCAGATAGCGGCAGCCGATTGGAGAGAAGGGACGATGCCAATGAAGTTCCTCTCGACCAAGCAGATTTCTAGAAGGTATTTCGCGACCGTGCGTGCATGCACTTCGCAGTCGTCCGCCTTGCTTGCGCGGCGCAGCCAGCCCATTGGTCCAGGTGCACGCAAATCCCATTCGAGCGTGCGCAAAATATACCTCTCAGCTTTGAGGATCTCCTCGACTGTATACTGGTCGTCCGCGAGATATTTGATCTCCTTGACGGATGGCGCATATGTTTCCTCGAATTTGGTCGCAATGAAGAACGACGCGAGGCCGACCAGCTGCAATTTGGAGATAGAGATGGGCCGTGAGCCAAGGAAGCGGTCCAGAATGTTCACGCTAAGGAAAAGCGACTCCGCGAGGAGGCCGAAGCGCCCGTGCACTTGCAAAAGCCAGTCAATGAGCACGCCCCTATGTTCCCAGGTAATTTCCGATTGGTCTTTCATGTAGTCGGGGTTGGGAAGTGTAGACACCTATATAGAAAATCAGCAAAGAAAGTAATGTTAAAAAGCATATACACACCTCAATTTCTTTGAGGTATTTGCAGATGTCAACAACATATTCGCTGACCATAATAGGGTCGTCGAAATCCTCCGCATCCAAATCGTCCCAGAGCTGGGCATTAGCCGTGGAAGGCTGGTCTGCGGCCTGTAGCTCACTCGCGATACGGTCGGCCTCTGCCTGCGAGACTTGTGAATCGTCGAGGAACTTGGCATGAACGATCGGTTTTTCGTCGGTGTGACGCTTCTTGAATACGCGTTTCGCTTCCTCGTCCTCCGCTGAGACGTCAATATCCATCTCCTCATGGATGGTCTCCACCTTTGGTTTGGCTTCAACAGGCACTTCGGTCTCCACCTTTGAAACAGTCGTGCTCTCGCTGGTGGCTCGAGTCACCACTCGTCGAGATACAGCCGCGCCCAGCACGCGGCGACTGGGGGGCTTCACCACGGCTTTGGGCTTTACAGGAGCAGCGGTAGCAGCAGCAGCTTCCTTCAACTTGTCTGTCGACGACGACCCCCCCTCTTTGCCCTTGGCGACCGCTCCAGATGCCTTGATCTTGTTGTTGGTGACGAGGCCGGTCACCTCAACGAGGACTTCGCGCTTTCTCTTGATCCCTGTCTCCTTCTCGTCCTTTGCCTTTGCGGCATCTTGAAGTACGGCTTTGGCCTTCGAAGCGGCCGTTGAGGCGGTGGCACGGGTAGTCGCGGAAGGCGCTGTAGCACCCAGCGTCGTCTTGGAACGAGTAGTCGCGATTCTCGATGGTCGGGCATTGGCATTTTCGTTGTCTTTTGTGGAACGAATCACTCGTGTTGTCCTCCGCACCTAGAGATGAGAATCAAGATGAACATCTTCCGCTCGCCGGTTCGTATTGATCAACGAAGATGAGACTCACTGGGATTGAGGACATGCTTCCTCAGTTATGGGGTAAGAGAAAGCGGCAATTTGGGTGAGAGTGAGAGGTATCGCGGGTGTTGGAATACGGGAATCGTGCGCGTGATGGTGCAGAACAAGGACGGTGGAGGGATTTGGGTGTTCAGATTTGGATAGAAAAATACAACGACAAATAAGTTGAACGCGTCTGTCACGTGGCCGTTACGCCACCCTTAATGAGGACGCGTAACAGTGGCACTAACATAGGAGCTCCAAAGTCAGAAAAAAAAGGAGTAATAGATATATCCTGAGATAGGTAGAGCTCAAGAAGAATATTGGTAGTCCATTCAATTTGGCAGACGATATTATTTATGCAATATTGAGCAGATCTGCCAGATCAAGAACATATAGATTGTATTTATATAGATTCTAGAAACCATTTGCTTTGTGGTCAAATCTGGGAACTTGATGAGGATGTGAAGGTATGATGTTCATTGGGAGGCTTGATACGGAGAATGACTTGCAATATTCTAAAACTAAATGAAATCTATTCGAAGTGTGTGGTCATCCTAGGCAGATGAAATATTTATATTTTACAGTTGCCAGCAGGCTTGCAGCAGGCCCATCAGTTTTTCATAGATCAGGGAAGCGTTTGAAAAATTTCACACATTTCAAGTTCCAAGCCTTTTCAGCCTCCAGGTCTAATTCAACTTCAAGCTTCAAGGAGTCTGGCGTAAAAAGGTACCTACCCTCGGCGAACTCTCTGTCTGGGAGTTGAGTTTAGCTTTCGCGCGGCCTTATATTAGAAGTTTTCCTTCTCATTTTCATGACAGGCGCGTGTATTAATCGATACACTAACAAAGATTTTCAAATGAAATGTTATCTGCCACTAGGAATCAGCCAGTTACCCGGCCGGCCTCGCCGTCTCCCGGTAAACCTATGACATCATCTCCACTCCGCTACAAATAGCCAAATGCGAGGATGATGTACCGCTTTATTCCATACCCCAATGACCGACTACATACGACGCCTGGTGTCAGGCAACAAAGCTCGTTTCAAGGACCACAATCTCAATGTCGACCTAGGTGAGTCTATGAAGCGAATGCAGAACAAGTTTTCGAGACGACACGATAGCTGAACAACGTCCATGTAGATCTAGTATATGTGACTGACCAGGTCATCATCATGGGCTACCCAGCTTCAGGCCTCGAGGGTCTATATCGCAATCGCAAAGAAGATGCCATCAAGTTCTTGGAACACCGTCACGGAAAGAACTACTGGGTGTTTAATTTCTGTCCGATCAAGGAGAATTCGTACGAGGCAGATGTGTTTGAAGGCAGAGTTAGCAGATACCCGTTTCCAGATCACCAGTGCGTACTCTGAAGATTCCAATAGAAGTCTTGTATTTACAGCTTGAACTTATGTGAACAGCGCACCACCTCTGGCAATAATGCCCCTCGTCGCACGCGAAATGCAAACCTGGCTGAGCGGCTCGCCAGATCGTGTCGCCGTCCTGCACTGCAAAGCAGGCAAGGGGCGCTCGGGAACCATGGCATGTTCATATCTCCTATCGCTGGACGACACCCCGACCTCCCCTCAGCTCGAGCGCAGTCACAACGCCAAGGACTGGGCGAAAAGGCGCACGGAGCGCACCATTGAGGCTTTGCCCGTCGAAGAAGAGAGCACACCGGTGCTATCGCCACATCCGCACCCTGCTTTCGCTGAGAAGCTAAAATCGCCCCCCTCAGACGCCGAAGGTATCCTCGACGTCGAGACCGGCGCCCCACCGCGGGCTGCAACCCCGAACCGCGAAAAGTCGTTCACCGACGCGCTGAAGGGCGTCCTGGACTTGCACACGGCGCAGCGGATGAAGCCCACGGAGAACGAGGAGGGTAAGGCGGTCAAGGTCAAGCAGGGCGTGAGCATTCCGAGTCAGAGACGCTTCCTCAACTACTGGGCGCTACTGCTCGCCCACGAAGCGCCCGAACATATGTGGATGAGGGGTAGTGGAGGGAAGGACGAAGGCGCACGGCCGAGAGTTCGCTTGACAAAGCTGACGCTGCGCATGCGCGAGACATCCTCGGTGCGTAAGGGCATCGTCAAAGCGGCGAATATTGTCATGGACCGCGCAAAGGGAGCGACTACGGAGAATGGCTCCGCGAACCAGGTCTGGGCCTCCCTCGCACGGTACGACGATGCTCTCGTGGATTTGCTCGAGGAATGGGAGACGCGCACGCGGGATCCCGAGGGGAATATGGGGAAGCGCAGGCTAGGGTCAGAGCACAAGATCAGCGCGGGGGCGGAGCCGGAGGAAAGCCTGAACGAGATCTTCGACGACGGGAGGTGGGATAAAGGAAAGATGGTGAGAAGTTTCGCAAGGCTTGGGGTGGTTAACAATTCGGTGGAGAAAGTTGTCGACGACAAGGTGCGTTGGAACCTACCTTACAACAACTCCAATAACGCATATATTCACTGATCTTTCACGCTCTTGAATTTATAGGGAGAAAAAATGCATATTTACACGCTTAATCCCCTCACCGATAAACGCTGGGAGGGCCTCAGACATGATCTGGACCAGAGCACCGCGCCCAATCATCCGGAGCGCCAACAGACCCTGGAGGCGATCGAAAGTCAGGCGGACGAAGCTGGGGTGTCGCACTCAGAGGCTAACTCGGTGAATGATGTTAGTGTTGCTCCGGCTGCGGCATTGGGAACTAAGCTGGGGGAGAAGGAGGGTGGGGTTGAGGAGGGGATTGTGTTGGATGCTGGGCGGGAGGTTAGGGTGAAGCTATATGTCGGACAAGTGAGTATATGCGCCTTTTTTTTGTCCAGAATCCAGTGCTAACGTTCTACTTGATAGGTGTTCATAGGCTGGATGTGGTTCATACCCACTTTTCATATGCCCCAGCCTCCGCCTACAACTTCCATAAATCCCACATCGCTTCCACTGCCTGTCACCTCAACAAAAGCCACATTCTCACTAACCCGGAAAGACATCGACTTCCCCCTGGGCCTTGGAAGTTCTATCATCGACGTAAACATCGAGATGGAGTGGGTGGCGCCGTTCACTGCTGCTACCACTCCGCTCGGTAAGGAGGTCGAACCGGCCGGGTCGGGGGCGCTCGGTGCTGTGCTGCAAGCGGTAGGTGCTGGAGGGCAGGGCGGGGATGTTGTGGGTGGAATGGGGACGGTGGGGTTGAGGGAGGCAGTAGAGGCTAAACAGGGGGGTGGGGAGTAGAGTGCGTGTTTTCATGTACTCGAGTATCTGATAGGGTGCGCTGATATCCCATCTCGCCGATATCCTTCGATCTGCTTTCAATGCATTTTTGTTTGATAGATTTTATAATTTTTGTTTTGTATGTACTGGGTTCAGGGCTTCACTCGTACCGGCTCCCGTAACCTTGAGAATTGGGCTTGGTACCCTTCGTAATGGCGAGATATAGAGTCTACAAATGGCTTGATATAGACCAGAAGATCGAATATTGCAGGAACACTTTGTTGATGTTCAAATCTACCACAAACGGAGACGCATACGTGCTCTCGCCAAACCAGACCAACTTCACCTTAAATGTGGCGTCAGCAATTCCGGAACGCATGGCGGGGGCGTTACAAAAATTAACATGCTTGATGGCGATGGTTGGAAAGAAAGGATGTGTATCGTGGCTGCGTAGGATACTAATAGTGCAGACGCGTATATACAGTTTATTTTTAGGTCGCTGACGTCATCATCAATTTCTGACTTGGACTTAGTAGATTTTGCAACGCATTCTACAATGCAATTGCAGTGGATTTCGCGTACTAGGACAATATAGCTAGATTTACATCAGCCCTTTCTGCATTCTCTCTCAGTGCTGCCCATTCATCGCGTAAAATAGACATCAAAATCGTATCTTGCCATGTACCATTCATCCATCTTGCCTTTCTCTGCCGCGCTTCTTCAATGAATCCACTGCAATACGTTAGAGACTTGCGCATAAAATAAATTAGAACAGAACGCACATTTTTTTGTAGAACGCAGCCGCCCGCTCATTCTCTCCAAACACCCCAAGCGAAATTCGGTGCGCATTAAGCGAATTAAAAGCATAATCCACCATGAACCTCGTAATCTCCGTCCCATATCCCTTGTCCCAAAAATCCGGATGCAACGCAATGACATATAGTACATCTTGGTCTCGGGGATCGCCATTATCTTCGAAGGAGGCGAAGCCGATGATCTTGGAACTCGGAGGTGCATCTCGAAGCTCTACGACACAAAACATATAGAGATCGGTATCTTGGTACTGGCAGCGCTCCATTGAACAGAGGCGCTGCCTCATTGTTGTTGTACAAGGCAAGGAGGGCGTCGTGGTCTGTTGGGTGGAAGGGGCGAAGTACCAGGCGCTCTGTAAGGAACATGCTGTAGAATTTCTGAGTGTGGTAAGGTACTCTTGGGCGCGATCAAGTCGCCGCTTTATGAGTCAGTACATGACATGACTGCGCAAATAAGTAATTCACCCTCGTTTTTGATCAATACGGCTGCGGCGAAATAGAAGTATGTCTATTATGCCACAAGTATTTCCTGACAGATATGCTGTAAAAGCGTGTATTTTGAGCATGCCGCATGCGCCCATATCATATATGATATCGGATCCAAATTTAGCATTCCCACCTTATCGATTCTGGATTGGAACAGTATCTAAGCGCCCAATAGCTAATGACATGGGAGGTTGACGCATGTGGAGATCAGTATCATAACGCCGACATGACTCGAATCTGATCTCCCGAGCGGGAAACATGAAATACAAAGGCTCATAGCATCGTCTTTGCTAGTATATCGGTTAGTACACGCGCCTGTCACTTCCGGTTATCAGAAAATGAACGCGCGAAAGCTGGGTTCGACTCCCAGGCAGAGAGAGCTTAACCTGCTCGAAAGTGATTTATTTTTCTTCATTTTTGCCTATCTCCCAAGTTGATAGGTAATTGTACACATTAGAATATTCTACATGCGCACTTGGAGTTATGTGAGATACGTTGGACTGCGATATTTTGAATGAGATTCAGATCAATAGATGCCACGAAGTGATAGATTCTGCCGTACTTTGGTCCTTATTCATTGACAAATACAAAAGGAACAGTTGACATGTCACTGTCTCCTCCTTATTTCCCTATGTTCGACTTGGCTGATGTCGGCCTACGTTTGGGCGAATTCAGACCCTCCGACTCTGTCAATGATAACCTGCTTGCACTCGAAAACAAGCTCAGTACCGCACCGCGGGCTTGCCCTGTACCCAAGGGAGCCTCTTGGAGGGACCAAAAGGTACCTGTAGTGTGGGCCATTTCTGTCGATGGCATATACTCGTCCATTCACTGCATAAAATATATCTACTACTACACCTAAATTGGTAAATAAAAACAAATTCTGTTCCAGCATCTCTATTAAGGAATAATATGAGAATGTAAAGACTAAAGGCGCTCGAGGAGGACCAATATCGGAAGTGCGGTGTCATGCGTCGGGAACCTCCGGGTATATTTCTCACAGACGTCAAGAAGTTCGGAACTTACAAAGCATTTAGCGTAACAGCAGCCAAAAAATTGGCAGGTCTGGAGGGTAAAAGAACGAGTCTATATACATAGACTCGTAACAAGGTTAGGCGCATGTACCGTGTAGCAATAGTACGTTAAGTTTCCTTCATCAATATTATGATTTACACGGTTAAATATCAAACATAAGAATAACCTCTCACTACATGGTATTACTAGATATTCTTCCTTCATGTAGACCCCGATGCCAACTAGCACAGGTTACTTGCTAGCAAGTACTAGGATATACAACACTGCAGAATATTGAACGCAATTGATTACATGTATTCACCTTCGTCCATGTCATCCAAAGGCCAGTGCGCAGCGATATTTGCCCGTTCCTCGTCTGACGTGGCCTCGTCTGCCATCGCGTCTGCCAGTATTTCATCCCTCGTCTCCTTGTTGATAGCCACAGCCTGATCATAGTGCTCATTGGACACCCAGCCCTCGGTCCCACAGCCAACCATAGCATAGAGTGCCTGCAGGTTCGCATCCGCTACTCTCTGCATCTCATCCAATTTCATCGTCTCGCTTATGTCCTCAGCGTCAAATGCAATAGGACACGGTGCATGGTGTTCCCCCGCGAGCACGTCCCAATTCTTTGTTGCGCCTATTAGTGCTACCTTGAGCGGGAGAGTTTCGCCTTCCCATGGATCACTGGCGTATGTGAAGAGGCGCCGGCGGAGCGCACCCACGGGGTCCGCTAAGGCTGTATAATGGAGCGTATTATACTTTTCTGTGTTTTTGACGTAGTGGTAATGCACTAGACGGCGGCGATAAAGCTCCTTCTGGCGGCTCCGCCCATTTTCGTCCAAGTCGTCCAAATTTTCTGGTAATGTAGGCTGCGTCACGGATTGCGAGATAGGATCATCATAGTTCTGAAAGCGTTTGGGTACACCCGCAAGAAGAAACTTAGGCAATATCGAAGTGTGTTGCCAGTCTAATAGGCCGACGACATTCAAGGACGAGTCGGTCGATCTCGAGACAATAATATTTCCAGGCTGCAAATCCGGATGGTGGACGCCAAAACGGCTGAGGTCCGGGTTCTTCGGAATAATGGACGTGGCGATACGAAGGAAGCGGTTTAGGTTTTCGACATGGTCCGACGGCGGCTGTTTCTGGTAGTGGTAGGCTTCCCTCCTTATGCGCTCGTAAGGATATAGAGGACGACCAAATTGCTTCAGGTAAGCTATTCTTTGTAAGCTCCTTTTACGAGTGATGATTCGGCACTTTCATCTATTGATTAATCGTTGAGTTGAAGGGAAATTTAGATAAAAAGGCAGAGAGCGGCCCACATGGTCCTCGATCGATGTCAAGCTGTGACCTCCGGCCATACCACAGAGATAGCCTTGTATCGGGGCCGACGCAGAAATGCGCGTCCTCCATAGGAATGCCCGGCTTCCCAGTCAGTGCCTCCAAGTCTTTTGCAAAGTATAGGCTTCCGCCTGCCGGGAAAGCAATCGACATCATCTTCGACTCAAACTTAACAAGTTCGCGTGAAACTGAGATGATGTCCTCTTCCTCTAAGTCAAACCATATATCGCTTAGCTTGGTGCCTTTAAGAAATTCCATAAAGATATACTCTGTCCCTGCTGCGTTATTCGACTCGATCGAGTATCCGTAGACATCAGGTGCAGGCAGCCCGGAGGAACGAAGTAGGGCAATTGTAGCCACCTCACTAGCAACAGCGAAGTGCTTCGGGGTCGTAGATGGGTAAGGGATTCGCGCCACCATTTCGAAGCCATCCCGCATGGTGATGAGGAAAGTGCGATTGAACCCGCCCTCTGCGAGCTTTTCCAAGCCAATTACATCATCAGAACCTCGATTGACGGACTGCGCTGCAAGTCGACGTAGCTCAGCGACGTTGAAGACAACTCTACGTTCTTCGTGGCGGAGGGCATCATTGAAACTGGAAATGCAAGATGACGTGGTCAGATATCGACACTAAAAAAGAGGCTTACATCCATCTTCCCGAGGTATAGTCAAACAACTTGTTGGGAGAAGCCGTCATGATGGAGAATGGACGACGTACAGGGCAATGGGTCGAGTTGTTGATGAAGCTCGACAAGGCGAATTGGAGTGAGCGTAGGGGGAACCGCCTAAGACAAGGCTCCATATTATATGTGTATGGTGCGCGACCCCTAGTGGCCGCTACTTTTGGACAGCCGCCAAATTGGCGGCTGAAAAAAAAAATTGATACAAACCGCAACTTTTCAGTCAGATTTTTCCAGAATATGTAGTACCTAGAAATATGTGTTTACTGCACGCAATACACAATTACTCCTCCGAGTTAATGTTATCGTCGGCAGTGAGAGGTAGATTGTATCTCTTGAACCGAGGTGCTTAAAAAACACAGCAAATACCCACATTATCCTTGTCCTTTTTATGCCATGCATTTTTGCGTCCACAATCTGCTGTAATGTAACGAATAAGCTGTGACTGGCCATATGGTCGCAGACCAGCAGACCATTGTTTCTCGTATTATCCGAAGACGTCGTACTTGCCAATTGTCTCGGCGGCACCCACAATCTCGCCCAAGGTGGCAAAGGGACATCATTTTACAGCGACCTTGTTCCGAAACAGACAAATTTTTGCGAAATCTGGTGTGGCGGAAATGAAAATATTTATCGATAAGAGGAAGAAGCAGTCTGTGGGCGCAGAGGCTATGTTTTATGGAGCCTGAAAATGATGAACTACGCGTGGAGTTCAATGGGCATTGCTAATCAGGTTGATTTTTTTCGTATGGCCGTCTTGTGCTTTGATATTATAGTTCAGTCGCTACTATCGTTTTGTTATTGTTCTTCCATAAATGTGTAAACTTGCGCGAGTACAAACTTTCGCCTACCAATTTGCTACCACTCATCCTGCAGCTCATTCTTCCTTTTCAAATAAGTAGTCTAAAACTATTGGTTGATATATTATTAACTCACACGCTTCTTTTTCCTGGGACACTTTGAACCATGGCAAAACGACGCCGGCCAAACACCGCATGTCGAAGATGACGACTGGAGTCGAGGTTAAATCTCGAATCCAACTACTGTTCTGAATCGACGACATGTCTTCTGTCAGGAAATCTAAGATCTTGAGCTCTATCAGGAGGAAATCAGGACACATGCCAAAGTGCTAAAAAATTGACCCGTCTCCGCGCTCATCTTTGAAACCACAGGAGGTTGGCGCCAATGTATCCTTCTACGCATACCATTCTATCACCTGGACCAGTCCTGTTGCTCTTCTGAATGGGTACAAGAGACTGTACACGACACTCGTGGGATGCCTTGCAAAAAACCCTACAATCCGACGTTGAGTCCAGAGCGACGTGCACAAAGGGCTTGTGAGGTATACGTATGGCTTTCATGTACATAGGACACGCCACATGTTAGGAACTTGTAGTGTGGCCATTTCTGTCATGGCATATACTCGTCCATTCACTGCATAAAATATACTACTACTACACTAAATTGGTAAATAAAAACAAATTCTGTTCCAGCATCTCTAAGGAATAATATTGAGAATGTAAAGACTAAAGGCGCTCGAGGAGGACCAATATCGGAAGTGCGGTGTCATGCGTTGGGGAACCTCCGGGTATATTTCTCACAGACGTCAAGAAGTTCGGAATTTACAAAGCATTTAGCGTAACAGCAGCCAAAACTTGGCAGGTCTGGAGACTGTCTATATAAATACATAGACTCGTAAAAAGAACTGGAGACACAGACGGAGATGAGCTGTGTCGTCGAAACACTCCACGTTCCTGCACCGAATGACTTTGTAGGTGTAAGCCTGGCGCTTCGCCCCTAACTTACGACACGAGACGCGCCTTTGCGCGCCTCTCTTTTCTGAAACCTTAATCTGTGGACGTCACCTGACACCACAGATAAAACTTTCGCTTTCCCCTTCGTTGCTCTTCCTCTTCTGACACGAGCAACGAAGGTGTGTTTATTATTTATTATACTATGTATTCCTCTTCTGACACGAGCAACGAAGATTTTATTGTCCTGTCTTTCACTGTGATCTAAGCGAAGGGCACCATTACGAGGCGCCCTTACACTTTTTTTTTGACATCGACTTTTAACTTCCCACCCCGCGAAAAAATCACCGTGGAATCACCGTCCACGCTTCTTTCCCCACACTGAGCCGTTTACCGTCCACTCCCACGCCCCTCCTTACCAGGCGAGGCAGGAGTCTCGCAGCCGAAGCCGAACTCATCACACCGCCACCGACGACCGACGCCGACGCAATATTAGGCCCGGAGTTTTATTCACTCCCCCCCTCACCATCGACACCGACGCCTACAAGCACCTTTTCCGGCGACCGCAAGGCACCATCGACCGTCAACGACTCTGAATCATCGAGTAGCGAGTCAGACACGGTGACATCTCGACGATTGACACATCAACATTCCTATCAAAACGACGATCACCGAATGTCGACAAGAGCTCAGGTCGTGGTCGGCAAGATCAAGGACTGCCCCACGCTCTCCAGTGGCAGGATCTCGCCACCGATTCTCATGGAATGGTTCCATGCGTGCCGCCGTTTTGCCAAGATGTCAGGAAAAGACCCAGCGACCGAGGTCGTTCCGTTAGTGGCTGACGCTATGCTCGAACCGCGACTCCAGACGTGGTACACCACCCAGATGGATCGGATCGACAAGCTCACCCTCGACGAATATTTCAAAGAGCTGGCGGGTTACGTCCTCGACAAGAACTGGCCTCACCAAATGCGACAACGGATCCTCTCAGCCCGACAGCCCGACGCGATGAAATTCATCGACTGGCGCATCGAGCTCGAGAACAAGAACGCGATCCTGGCTGGGTTTGCTGCGCGCTTCGCACTCACGCCCGCTGCGCTCCGCAACCTCCTCGAAGCCAACACCCGTGCTCCGCTGTGCGAAGCACTTTCCCACCGTCCAATCGACCAAGATGCTGAGTACGCGACGTGGAGCGAGGAGGTACAGGCGAGGGACGAGGAACTTAGAGACGAAGAAAAGCGTCTCGACGCGAAACTCACCTTGAGGGCAGATTCCCGCCTTCCCCCCAAAAAGACGCTCGCGCAGCGGATGGAACCACAACCGTCCAATGTTTCTGGAGCGTCGACAATGAGGCTCACCCTCCCCAAGCTGACCGAGCATGAGAAGTCACTGCTCGACCAGCACGATGGTTGCCGCCGCTGCCGCCTGTTTTACATCGGTCATCGTGGCGATACCCCAGGGGAGAACGCTTGCCCAATGGTCAAGGCGGGCACTTGGCCAGACCCGAAGACATACCGGACGCTCACCGCTGCCATGGCCGCTGAAGCTGCTGCCAAGTCTACCACGAAACCAGCAAAGCGGATACCAGTGGGATACGTACCGGAATCAGACACTCTCCCAGGACTCCAAGATTGTGAAGACTCAGATGCAGAAGACGAGTTGGAACAAAAACAGGACTACGCCTTCTACGGCGACAATGACACGTACGCCATTCCCTCTGACCCTCTCCCTCCCTTCACTATGCCCCACCTCTTCGCCATGTTTACGGCACTCTCCACTTCCATCCATGACCTTGACATAATCACAAGATGCTTACTCGATGTTGGTTGTCCCTCGACAGTGATTAGCGGCCGCCTTGCAAACAAGCTCGGTCTGCGTCGACGTCCTCTACCCAAAAAGGAGGATAATCTCTCGTCACTGTTGGGAACACCACTGAGCAGCTTGGAATATGTGGAGTTGGAGTTAACGCAGAGCAGAGGGGCATGGAGGTCAAAGGTTATTAGAGCTAAGGTCAATGAAGACCTCCCTATTCCCTTAATTCTTGGAATCCCATTTCTTGCATACGAACACATTGTTATGGATGTCGAGGCACGTACAGCATATGTAAGAGAAACAGGTCACAATCTACTCAACCCATTATTACCTCAACTCGTCTATGATTCCACCACCCCCGAGGCTGCGAGAGCATCACCGACCGTCCACTTTGTGTCTGAAAATAGAGAGTGGCGCATGCACGAAGCAGCGAAAGCACGCGCTGCCACCTCTACACCTTCAGCGCCTAAGGATGGCCATTCACCATTGTCTACTGCATCACCCACCATCTCCACTGTCCGCCCACCATCACCTACTGTCTGCCCACTGTCACATACTGTCCGCCCACTGTCACCTACTGTCCGCCCACTGTCACCTACTGTCCGCCCACTGTCACCCACTGTCTGTTCACCGTCACCTGCTGTCTGCTTACCGTCAACCACTGTCTGTCCACCGTCACCCACCGTCCGCTTACCGTCACCTACTGTCCATACTGCACCACCACAAATTCCAACAGTGTCAGCCACCAGCCCAACCAGCCCAAGGCGACGACAACAGCCAGCCCAGACCAATGCCAGGGCTTCATCATCATCAGAGAAACTCCCTGAAACGTCACATCCCCCGCGGCCAGAGACGACTAAGGAGGACCCGTGAGACCATGGCGGCAGTTCGACAGCGCATTGAGACGCTCGCATTTTTTGAGGAACTTCAGGCGCGCGATGCCGCTATGAAGAAAGAATATGCGGACTGTTTTCCGACACGATTGCCAGATGTGGTTGACATGCCGGACCACATTTATCACCGCATCCGTTTACGGGATAAGGAGAAGATTGTGAAGGGACGGGGGTACGTTGCACCGAAGAAACACCAGGAAGCATGGAAGGCCTTACTCGATGAACATCTTCATGCTGGTCGACTACGCCCATCATCATCAGAACACGCCTCCCCTGCATTTATCATACCCAAGTACAAGGACGGCGTACCTGACCCGACAGTACCACCACGATGGGTCAATGACTACCGTGAACTGAACAGTAACACGATCCGGGATAACTACCCATTGCCACGGGTTGACGACATTCTCGCAGACGCTGGAAAAGGCCAGATCTTTGCAAAGCTCGACATGACGAATTCATTTTTCCAAACACGCGTGCACCCCGATGACATCTACTTAACAGCAGTACGAACACCGTGGGGACTGTATGAATGGGTCGTTATGCCTATGGGCGGTTGTAATGCACCCTCGACTCACCAGCGCCGGATGATGGACGCACTACGTCCATATCTTTCCAAGATATGCCATGTCTACCTCGATGACATCATTATTTGGTCGCAAACGGTTGAGGAGCATGAAAGGAATGTCCGATTAGTACTCGAGGCGCTGCGAGCGGCGAAACTTTACTGCAACCTAAAGAAGACAATGCTTTTTTCAACGGAGATCGACTTTCTCGGGCATGTCATTAGCAGCGCGGGTATCAAGGCAGACCCACGGAAAGGCGAGCGTGTACTCAACTGGCCGACGCCAACATCTGCTACAAATGTCCGCGGTTTCCTGGGACTGACGCGGTACCTCTCCGCTTTTCTACCCAGATTAGCCGAGCACACGAGCATCCTTACCCCGCTTACGACGACGGAGGCAGATCGCAGTTTCCCCAAGTGGACAAAAGCGCATCAACACGCCTTTGAATCTATTAAAGAACTTGTCACTGGTGCGGGGTGCCTGACAGTCATCGACTACGATGATGATACAAAGAAAATCTTCCTCACCACGGATGCCAGCAACCGACGAACAGGCGCTGTTCTCAGCTTCGGTGAGACATGGGAGACTGCTCGTCCTGTTGCGTACGACTCCTACCAGCTTAACGCTGCTGAACGGAACTACCCAACACACGAGAAAGAACTTCTCGCGATCATCAAAGCCCTGCAGAAGTACCGGACTTACCTGCTGGGCACAAGATTCGAGATCTACACAGACCACAAGACTCTCGAATATTTCCAGTCGCAGAAGGACACCTCCAGCCGCCAGAAACGCTGGGCTATGACTCTGGCGGATTATGATTTTACAATCATCTACGTCCGAGGAGAAGACAACACCGCGGCGGATGCACTCTCACGCATGCCAGACGAAGAACCCACACCCGCATTCGCAGCCTGCGCACTTGCGTACTCACGCGTGTCCTCCTCACTCAACCCATGCATTTATGCTGCTGGAATTGCAGCTGCCGTCACCTTACAGATCTCCGCCGACCAAGAGTTCACTGACCGCATCAAGGCGGGTTATCTGACTGACCCCTTCGCTATTCAAGTGCGCGCTGGGATTACAGCTGGAACCACGGTGACAACTCGGGAGGCGGGAGGGTTACTCTATGTGGGGACACGTCTCCTCATTCCGAGAGATAGGCAGATCCGTGAAATGCTATACCACCTCGCACACGACTCGCTCGGTCATTTTGGCTTCGACAAAAGCTACGCAGCCTTACGTGACTCCTACTACTGGCCGCACATGCGACGCGACCTCGAGGCAGCCTACATACCCTCCTGCGTCGAATGCCAGCGGAACAAAGCGAGGACAACGAAACCGACAGGCCCTCTACACCCACTCCCAGTCCCAGATGCTCGCTTCGACACCGTCGCGCTGGACTTCGTGGGACCGCTTCCTCCAGAGGATGGGTTTGACATGATCCTGTCAATCACGGACACCCTGGGTGCTGATATCCAGGTCGTCCCTATCCATTCAACGATCTCAGCGGCTGGGGTCGCTACTGTGCTCTTTAATGAGTGGTATTGCGAAAACGGGCTCATGCTGCGCCTCCTTTCTGACCGTGATGCACTCTTCACGTCCGAAGTGTGGAAGGAACTCCACAAACTCACCGGCGTCCGCCTCAAGATGTCCACGGCTTATCACCCCGAGACGGATGGCAGTAGCGAGCGCACAAACAAGACAATCACCCAGGCCATCCGTTACCACGTCGACATCAACCAGAAGGGGTGGGTTAAGACGCTACCCCGTGTCCGCTTCGCCATCATGAACACCGTAAACGCATCGACAGGCTTCACGCCTTTCCAGCTGAAGACTGGGCGCTCACCGCGTTTGATCCCGCCCCTCGTGCCTATTGCGGCCGACGCGACGCCAGCGCAGATCACTGCACGCGACGTCATTGAACGCGTCAATCTCGATGTGCAACAGGCACAGGACGCATTAGTCGCAGCGAAGATCCGCCAAGCCTATCACGCAAACGAACATCGAGCACCCGAGATTCATTACAAGATCGATGACCTCGTCATGTTGTCAACAGAAAACAGACGCCGAAACTACAAACGCAAGGGCAGCAAGCGAGTGGCGAAATTCATGCCCAGGTTCGACGGGCCTTACACTGTTGTCAACGCCAATCCCGACAAGTCTACGTACACGCTGCGGCTGCCGAACAGCCAGAAGACTTTCCCCGGGTTTCACGCCAAACTACTGAAGCCGTTCAAACCAAATAACGACGAAGAATACCCCGACCGCGCCCTACCAAAGCCAGGCATTGTCATCACCGAGGATGGAACCGAGGAGGTGTTGGTCGACAAGATCGTGGACGAGCGGAACCGTGGGCGAGGTAAACAGTACCTCGTCCGATGGATTGGATATGGGAAGGAACATGACGAATGGATTCCAGGAAAGGACCTGGAAAACAACGAGGCGTTGGATAGATGGGAGCAGGCCCAGGTCCTCAATGCGACATCATGAAGATAAATGGCTTGCAACTACCTACGGCTATGCGGAAGCCCCCTCGAAACCACAGCCAATTTTTCGGGGAGGGGAGGGGTGTAAGCCTGGCGCTTCGCCCCTAACTTACGACACGAGACGCGCCTTTGCGCGCCTCTCTTTTCTGAAACCTTAATCTGTGGACGTCACCTGACACCACAGATAAAACTTTCGCTTTCCCCTTCGTTGCTCTTCCTCTTCTGACACGAGCAACGAAGGTGTGTTTATTATTTATTATACTATGTACTTCCTCTTCTGACACGAGCAACGAAGATTTTATTGTCCTGTCTTTCACTGTGATCTAAGCGAAGGGCACCATTACGAGGCGCCCTTACAGTAGGCATCGCTGTATTATGGATCTACGCCGAACGCGCACACCGGCATGCGAAGTATACGATCGCCCTTGCGCCGGAGTTCCAGAACAAAGGATACGGAACAAGGATAACGAAATTCGTGGTGGACTATGTCTTTCTCCATCTTAATATGCACCGTATTTCCGTTGTGATCCCAGAGGGTAATGACGCTGCGGTCGCGGTTTGCAAGAAAAGGTGCGTTCAAACACAAAGACTAGTTCGTGGCTGTGTCGCCGGCGCTTATTTGAGTTGACTTAGTGGATTCGTGGATGAGGGCAGACAACGCAAAGCGAAGTGGCGGAACGGGGAGTGGAAGGATAATGTTTTGATGGGGTTTCTGGAGGCTGATTGGAGGAGAGCGAGAACAGGGGAAGCAATGCGCGCCATGGCCCTGCCCTCCTTGGCCTAACAACCAGTCGAAGGATGAGATATGGTTCAAAGTCGCTTCAACCTGGCATAGTTAAATAAAAATGACTCTACTCCCACAATGGCATGACCATGACACGGTGCAAATGCATCTCCGAATTCCGATTCTGATTTTTGTACTGCATAGCCTTCGCGTTCATGTTATCTCAAGTTAATGTCTGACAGGGAAAATGTTGATTTCCCCCACAAATGGATTTTCCTTTGGAGTAAAATAAAATTCGAGGCTCCTTAAGGCTTAAGACGACCTCGAGGAGCCAAATTTTCCTGCGACGGCGACACATACAAGTGCACTGACTTGATGAGTCGCTTCTCATTGACATCCACAGCTCCCCTTTCGCCTTTAATGACGTGCGCTGACTGGGGGTGATCTACGACGTCGACTCTAGGACTTCGGTGATGCTAACGTCTTCCGCACCAGTGCCGTTCGAGGCGGTTTCCTCTCCCAGAACAGAGCAAGACTGGAAGAGCTTCCGGTTCAAGGCGGTGGTCGCGGGTACTGTGCTTGAAATACCTGGAGCGAGCGCTGGTTTGGGTGCTTGATTCGATGCGGGCTACGTGGGGATGTGATTCTTGATTGTAAATGATGATCGTAATAAAATGTTTTGGCATGAGGTTGTACTTCCTGGGTACTGTGTTAGTTTTGTTGCGTCTGAGCTTGAGCTTGTAAGGCCAGATTCCAGAAATAGAGAACTTCCGACTTTCGAAAGCAGGTGTCAAGACGACGTTGACCGGGAGGAGATGGTCTCTGAGGAGGATCCGGAGCATTGGGTAGGGTGCGTAAGTCATCTCAAGCTCGAGGTCGTCCGTCGTTGGAAAAAGGGGAGACAGAAACTACCTCAAATGGAAAGTTACTTCAAACCTGGCGACCCCACATTGATGCGAATGGCCAGTTGGCAATTGGGTGCGACGCAAAGATGTCTACTGTATATGGTACCCCGGATTTACCGGACTCCAGTTCATTGAAAAAGGCACCAAGAAGATAACGATTGCATGAAGCTTGTTGGGATGATTGTTCCCGTATATTCTACGCGTCGGCCAAGATTATTTCTAGTGAAGTTCTCTCAAACTCCATGACAACTCGCAGCACCTCGTAGTCAGAGCCAGCCAAGATAGTGCAAAAGACGTTCAGATAATGGCCCCAATGGTGTAAAGTCCGACGTCATTCAATACGTAGGACGTGGAATGGTGAGAGATACACAGCATTCAGCCTTCGTTTTTATGGGGGAGAGACGGGAGGTAATTTTTGGGATGGATTGTTGGTGAAGCTAACCCCAGTGAAACGCCACATAGTAATCTAGAAAAGACCAGAGTGAAGAGAGACTTTGGGGCGTGCAAGAGCGTTGTCTTCATCGCTGGCCTGGGCAGCAACTCCATGTGAATGCGGAACGGCCCAGAGCGTGCCGAGGTAGGACTTGCCTTTTTCGGACTCCCAAAATTTGCGAGCACGTGAGCGTGACCAGCCCTTGCATTAGCCTCGCTGATTCGTTGGGGACGCCGCGCCACAGCGAGCTCAGGCTAATGGTGACGCGTAGAGCAGCCTGGAGGACGCCCGGCTGCAGACGTTGAAAAAGCGCGGGGAATGGGGCAGATATGAGGGCCAATTTCCGAAAATACTACTGCGGAAAATAGGGATGAATGGGACACCGCCAGAATCCCAAAGAAATGATGGTATAGTTTAAATAGCCAACCTGCGTCTTCCCTTCGTCATCACCTTCTTCCTCACGACCGCACGTCGTCAACCGCCATGTCGTCCGTCCCCAAGCCTGTCCCTGCCCTCGCCCAAAAGACTGTCCATAACGAAGTCCCCTCCGACCTCAACATCCCCGATAACTATGTCGAGTACACCCTCAAGAATTCCAAGGCACTTCCTCCTGTCTCTTGGCAAAATTTCCGCTCCGAGCTCAACTGGTTGAACGTCGCCATCCTCACCATCACCCCCATCATCGGCATTGTCGGTGCCATCTTCACCCCGCTGCGTCGGGAGACCTTCCTTCTTCTCGTGTTCTACTACTTCGTAACGGGGTATCACCGCTGGTATCATCGTTTGTGGGCACACAGGGCGTATAACGCGTCCTTGCCCCTCCAATATTTCCTCGCCATGGCGGGTGCAGGCGCGGTCGAGGGCTCCATCAAGTGGTGGTGCCGCGGCCACCGCGCACATCATCGCTACACCGACACGGAGCTCGACCCTTACAACGCCCACAGGATTCTTTTACTCGCACATAGGATGGATGCTCATCAAGCCCCGCCGAAAAGCCCGGTGTTGCCAACGTCAGCGACTTATGAGCAAGAACGCTGTTGTTCGGTGGCAGCACAAGCACTACATCGCCTTGATCTTCCCTGCGGTTTCATCATCCCCACTGTCATTCCCTGGCTGTTCTGGGGCGACGCGCGAGGCGGATATGTATATGCTGGTGTCCTCAGGTTGTGCTTTGTCCATCATGTGCGTCTCATTCTACCTGTCGATTTTACCCCTAATACTGACCTTGTTCGCTAGTCAACCTTCTGCGTAACTCGCTTGCCCACTGGCTCGGAGTCTCCTTTCGATGACAAGCATACCCCCGTGATCATGTCCTCACTGCTTTTGTCACCGTCGGTGAAGGCTACCACAACTTCCATCATCAATTCCCCATGGACTACCGGACGCCATCAAGTGGTATCAATACGACCCCACTAAGTGGTTCATCTACGCTTTCGCAGAAGTTGGGACTTTCGAGCCATCTCAAGGTATGTCGTTATTTAAATCATGAAAATATCCTCTTTCTTAAATTGATTCTCTAGGTGTTCCCTGAAAAACGAAGTTCGCAAGGGTCAATTGACTATGCAATTGAAGAAACTTAAGGAGACGCAAGAGCGACTTGCATGGCCATCGGACAGCAATGACCTACCGGTTATCAGCTGGGAGAGTTGTATGTCCATTTTCTTCTCGCCGGGGATGCTCATTTGCTAATCGCGTCTTTTTAGTCCAAGACCAAGCTTCGAAGCGACCTCTGATCCTCATCTCTGGATTTATCCACGATGTCTCGACATTCATTGATGAGCATCCTGGAGGTCCTCATTTGTTGCTCAAGTTCATCGGAAAAGACGCCACGACTGCTTCTTCGGTGGGTGTATGACCATTCAAATGCGCTCACAATGTGAGTACAACCCTCCTGGATTGATAACATGCATATCTAACGTTCCTGCTTCAGTTGCTTGCCATGAAGCGTGTCGGTGTGCTACACGGAGGTATGCCACATGGTCGATGAGAAGACCATTCCTCCATCCCAACGGCTCAAGATGCAAGATATAATGAGATTGCCTCGCCTTACAACAGCAGTACTGCCTACTCCGATGGAGAGGGTTTGCTCGGTTGATCGCGTTCTTGTCTCGTTTTTCTCGTTTTCTTGGTTATCGCATATTTTCCGTTGATGTCTTCATTGCCATTCGACGACGAACCATATGACAAAGCGTTGGTCATAGTGTACATATTTGAAGGGGGTAAACGACAGCATTTACGATTAGATTAGACACTACTTTCTCTTTCTTCCCCCCTCTCGTAGGAATACATTCTCTTTGCGATGAGTAGGAGATACATACATACATATCATGCGCCTAGCGAGCTTTTTTGGTTTTTGGATATAATCAATAAACAAATTCACATCCATTCTTGGCGCACTCCAATTGTCGAAGATTTAATTTTGAACAAAGAGGTGCTATGCATGCATAACACTGAGGAGGAATACAATGACCCTTTGCGGCGCAACAAAAAATTGATGACAATAAAAATTGGGTGTTTTGTATTTCCGTTTTGTGCCACTCGATAGTGCATGTACATATGCATGAGCCACCCATTGGTCTCCCCCTTCATATCTTTTCCGTCCTTCTCCTTTATCTGTCCTCTTCAGCTACTTAAAGCAAAAATAACGTTAAAATTGAAATCAGTCGTTCACATTATTATCACACACCACAGTTTGTGTTAGCAATTTCGTCGCAGTCAAACTTAGCGCTGATGCATACAATCTTTTCTTATGCATAGCTGTAGCTATGGTCAGACCACAGTCTATACACCGGAAAACCACAGCCAAACAGGACTCCCTCACCTACGACGAGCGCGGCCAGCTCGATAAAGCGATCGCGGGCGAGTTGTGCGGCATGGCGTACGAAGTCGTGAGGCATGACGCCGCCATGAAGAAACACCGCGAGACGCTCTTAGCATTGAGGGCCGAGCGCAATACGCTGGCGCCTATCAACAGTTTCCCTGCGGAGGTGCTCTACATGATCTTTGTGTGGGCGCGGGACGACGACGTGCAGGACACCATGGACTGGACGGACGAGGACGGTGTGACTTTCGAGGCGGTGCGCCCCGTCTCCTGGGTCGGCGTCACCCATGTCTGTAGGCACTGGCGGAATATTGCCCTGGCGAACCCCCAGCTGTGGACATGTCCCCCCCTGCGCAACTCGAACTGGACGCTGGAGATGCTCGAGCGCTCGAGGGGCGCCGCGCTATCCCTCAACGTTACGCTACGCAGGTTCTGGCCGTGGCCCTCCGACGAGCCCATCTTGGACCCCTACTCCGCGGCGCTGCAGATCGCGCTCAAGGAGAGTGTGCGCCTGCGCAACCTGACTCTGTGCACGGAACCGTGGCAGTGGGGCCTACTCTGGAGCGAGCTCAGCGTGCCAACTCCCGCGCTTGAGAGTTTGTCGCTCGCCTCTGCGTACGTGCCCCCCGGGCTCGAGATGGAGAGCGCGTTGGGCGAGGGCCCCTGGGTGCGCCCTGCGTTCGACCCGAGCTCGCCCGTGTTCCAGATGGCGCGGGAGAGTCCGCGCCTGCGCGCGCTCGAACTCGGGTTCTTCAGCCTCAGGTGGCAGGACGCCAGACCCTTTTGTCCCGGGCTGAGCAGTCTGAAGCTGACGGGGTGCTCGCTGGACTATGGGAAGATGAACTGGGCGTGGTTGGTGGCGTTGTTGAGACAGATGCCCCACCTTGAAGTGCTGGATATCAGGGATTCGTTCCCCCGCTGCGAGGGCGAGGAGGTTGGGCCCGTGCTGCATCTGGAGCGCTTGCGCGAGTTGAGCGTGAGCGGTGATCCCAAGGAGGTCGAGATGTTCTTTTTAAGAGTCAGCTTCCCACCGGATACCGCAATCAAGGTCGAGTGTTGCGTCAGAACTAGCAAAGCATGCAAGAAACCGAACTTGAACTTCAAGGGTGCGTTCAACGCCATAGCCTCCGTGTATCCACGGATGCACCTCATACCGACATTCCGGACTCTTGCCATGCTACCGGCCCCCTGCAATCACCACGGCGCAAAGATCAAGTTATTCGAGCGTGAGCTGACGGACGAGCAGTTGTTTTACGCGCCCAACGATGACGTCCCAGC
The DNA here is from genome assembly GCA_009935795.1 of Pholiota adiposa. Taxonomy (NCBI): domain Eukaryota; kingdom Fungi; phylum Basidiomycota; class Agaricomycetes; order Agaricales; family Strophariaceae; genus Pholiota; species Pholiota adiposa. The sequence goes on along the minus strand of QEYC01000183.1, from coordinate 251,458 downwards.
GCTTTTGGACATCACGTATAGCTGGCCTATACGCTATATTCCCCCGGATGTTATCGCTACCAGGGCAGCGAAGGCCTTGTTTAGCTGCGGCCTACCCTTCGAGGACGTTGAGCATGTGTATATCAAGGGCAAGATTTTCGGATTCGAGGCCGTGACGCTAGCGAGGACGGTTGGAGCACTCCCCGCGGCACGTCATTTTACGGTCGGAATGAACGCAGGGCGAGTACTCATCGACGCCATGGCGTGCACTCGGATTATCAAAACTACCACCATACTCGACAAGTTAACTTTCCCTTGTCTTGAGTCGATATTATTCTTCGGGACAAGTTTCCGGATGTCAGCATTTCGCATCTATGATGAAGACTTCGTCCCAGAGCATCCCCAACCAGAAGGCTCGTTGTTGCCTTGCCGCTCGGAGGGCGTGCGGCGTGTCGAACGCTGTGGAGCTCATATTCAGAGTGTCTACGATTCAACCGGCGGGATGTGGACACGATATCGAAGCACTGCGATGCCCTATTGAATGGGATGGGGATGAGAGGAGAGTAGCGACGGTAGCTCCTCCGAATCAGACTATCTGTTTTGGAACAGTGGCATGGATTCGGGTGGGCCTGAAGAGGAAGATGAGGATAGGTTATGGGCAGAGATGGAGTCGGATTAAACAGGAGAGAACTTTAATTGCACTAACTATAACTTATATTTATATCTAGGCACTTATGGTAATTTATATCGCACCCAAAAAAAATTAATCTTCGTGTTGTTTAATTAATATTTGGGACATCGTAACGCTTTGCATACAATCCCTGGCCCGCCGCATCGACTTCACGGAGCCTGAATACATTAGATCGCTGTGTTTTTGAAAAAAGTTGCTGTTAATTCTGTGACAATGTCGAATGCAGGTAAGGTTGGTTCTATTTCTCCGATCTAAGTTTAGAAGTAGTGGCATTTTGCTGGCCCGTTTCCGAGGTGCGTTGAGGCCGACGACCAATGGGAAGCAGTGCCTTAAGGGCTGAATAATCTAATTTCCCCATTTGAAAAATAAGTTTCCGCTTTAGGCTGTTCCTGATCGGTGATGCTCCCCGGCTCGAGTGTTTTGCCCACATTCAAAAACAAATTTGACACTTCTCTTTGAGGTCACTGGATCGTTTTGGGTGTTCATTTCAGAGATAAAGTTCGTATAGATCGAGTTACATTCAAAGAGCAATAAGGCTCAGACTGTGTTTTCCGAATAAAAATACTGTAGAACAAAAATTTCCCAGTTCTGATGAACCTTCTTGGGATTCAAAAGTTCAGGACAGAAAGCCACGCCACCTTCTCGTTCAAATATTTACAGTCCCCTATGGCTCTACTGATTCTTGGATATCCCTTGGATATTCCGCCAAAGCATCGGCCTTTCTCGAACTTTCGACTCGGTAATGATCCAAAACAGAAATCTCCTTGAGTTGTATCTCTCAGCTATTTGCCAGTGTGTTTGTCTACAGAGCTCGCTTCCACAACTGCCTTCCATTCGCAAAAACAGGGCCCTGAGGGACACCGATTCCTGAACATGGTTCCAGGTGCATCGATGGGATGCAAAGGACGAATTCTGAAATCACAGTGTGCATAAAGCCATCCATTTCTCCAAGACTTTATCGATTATCAACCATACGCAGATTAAAGACTGCAAATTCAGCACCTGAAGGTGACGATAACCTAATAGTCCATAATTATTCGGTCCATCTGCGAACAGATCCGAACTTAATTGTGAATCGGTAGCACCTTTTGGACAGGCAAAATGTCGGCTTGCCGACTCTGGCGACAGAAAGCTTGACCTATGGAGATTGTACGCTGTCAGGAAGTGCCACAGTCGCCAATATACATTCCACGTGCCGGTCCTAACGCCCAGAGAACTCGAGTCAAGAGCGTTGAGATCAAGTGAACGGACTTCGCATGTAAATCGCGTTTTTCATGAATGCGAACAAAGTAAATTTAATCTGAAATTCGAATGGAGAGCTCCGAGGTCATATGCCAAAGAAATGTTAGTTGCGAACCATACAAATAATTTATACAGTGGGGTGGCTTCTTGGTGCTAAATGATATCCGAACGACACAAGGGACAACTCGATGAATGACTTGAATTGAACCACTACAATGCGAATTAGTTGAATGTCTTCCTACCGCATAAAATGATGAGGAGCATACTTTGAATAAGCAACCAGCATGGAACCGATTTTTGCATGTTTTACAAGGTTTCTTTGGTAAAGTCCCATCCATAACACTGATAATACTGAAAAAAAATCACGATTAGAAAGACCAAGCCAATAGCTACAAGTCAATAACTCACGAATAACAAATTGCACATTCGACCTGCCCTTCGAAGTGCAATGTGACATTCTTTTTGAACAGGCTCAGTCCGTCGATGATACGTCCATTCTGAAGAATTGGTCAGATCTGTCATGACCCAGTTCAAAAAATTATAAGAATGTGTTGGAGTGAAGGGGAGGAGAAGTGTTTGAACAAAGAAGAGAATAGACGTACATGTGCCCAGATAGTTTGCTGAACTCCAAAACCAAGCTCTCCACCGATTTTCGTCAACTCCACGCGCTTCACGTCGCGGACTTCAATTTTATGCAGAGGCCAGTCAGAGGGAATCCTCAATCGAATTTCCAATTGGTGTTCATCCACAGAATAAGCGGCTGCTACCTCATTGACAGCAGTAGCTACTTTGACAGACATAACATCGTCCGCAAGGCCATCGCTGACTGCATGCGAGCGCACGTGTTCGAGTTCAGAGCGAATAAGCACTGGTGAGAAGTAGGTCGAAGTGTAATTGGTCACAACGTTGGTCAGTTGACGATCTTTGCAGTCGAATCCAGGTGTGAATAATGGCAGGGATTAAGAGAAGAGCACGGTAATAAACGTGTGCCGTTAGGACGGGAATAGCGTGCACGTTACCGGGTTCGTACACTGGGAATAACGTTAGATTTAATTATCATGGGATTATTGCATATGAAACCTACGTTCAACATAGAATTTATCGACTGCCCAGATGTCCAACTTGAAGCTTTCACAAGACTGCCTTGGTTGAGACGCAGGACACCAAAAAGCATGGGATAAAGCGATCCAAAACAATGTTCGAGTCCCTCAGTTGCTCAATGTAGCTCGATTTCACTTTTGAAGACTAGATCACAAGGATGAGAATAACGACTGAAATTAAAGAAGTCTGGATACTCACTGCATCCTGGAAGAGATCAAAGACTAACATCCACGCAAGCAGGTATCCGAATAGGTTCTGGCTTTGATCACCGCCATTGAGATCCTCATCGGCTTCTGCATCGTAGGCAAGTTCATATCTCTTTGGAGAATTTCGAGCAGTTCCAGAGGTAATGTGGCTGAACGACGGCCTCCGTATCTACGCCCGCTTCAATTACGAAGTGCTCTGTGCGTTTCTGAGCGGCGACCTTGAGTAATTGATAGGCCATTTTTTGAACAGGGACCGATGGGTCTTCAAGTAGATGGCACATCTACAATGCCAGTTCAGCAAACCAGTTTGAAAATATAGGAGGAATCAGAAGGACCTTCGGCAGCGTGGTTTCGTCGATCAACGAAGAAGGTAGGTGCTGAACAATCGACAATACAAGTTCTCGGCACGCGGACCGTGGAACAGACAGCAGTGCACTTGGATCTATAAATCAACATCAATATCAATACATACGGATATTTGGGTTCAATAGAAAGCATACCATTTCCAAGGACAGTGAGGTCACGGACGATGGTCAAAATTGGAATTCTCCGCTCCGCCCACTCAGCAAAAGCGCTTTGTTCCTCTTTGTCAGTTCTTCTAGCCCATCAAGAACCTCAACGCCTTGAGAGCGCAACCAACGTAGCGGATTCGTCTTTTTCAGACTCTTCTTCCTGGTCATCCGACGGAGACAGCCGATCTAAGACAGCTCTAGCACATCAAAAATGAATCCCCAATGGCTCCCAGGTACGTTCTGAAGTATAGGGGCAAGTTGCGTGAATATAGGAAGCATAGCGCTTTCGACTTCTTCATCTAGCCTCATCGTCTTCAGCCAAGACCCATGTTTGACAGCCCTTGACCACATTAACTGCCCGCGGGGTTGGAGAATATGGTGTCGCTTTCTGGATCTGGTGCCGATGCAAGCTTCCGTAGGGTAAGGAGACCATCAGTATTGGCTTGCGCGGATTTGATGCCGGAAATATTGGCGGCAGCTCATTGCGATAGCGGTCTAACTTGGGAGGCTCTACACCACTTTGTGTGATAATTGCGATTATAGTCATAGCCGTTTGAGGAGCTACAAAAAAAAATGTTTGAGATAGGTATATCGTGAGATGACGATAGACCCAACCTGTCTTCTCGTATTTCCTTGACAAATGTACCCACAAGTCAGCCTCGGCAACGTCGATTCCATCCTGCACCAGATGATCTAGCACCATTTTGAGCACTCTGGCATCCCGAACACCATCGTCAGTCTTTGCGTAGACAACAATGTTGAAGAGGAATGTTTGAAGTTGCGTCAGTCCCTCTTTGGGAGTTTTCGAAGTGGATTCATTGATAAGTCTGTCCAAGACCACTCGCCGCCATGATTCGTCGTCTTTGATAGAGGAAAAGTTCAAAAGATACACTAAGACCTGTTTGGACTTCGCGACAATGCTTGCCAAAGCAGCTGGAGTGACTTTATCGTTGAACGCTGGACTGCGAGACGACGCCGATAGCACATTCTGGAGATCTTGCGCATAAAGCGACAGCGCCAATAGATGACGCAGGGCCCAGATGTTGCGTCTCGCCAGTTGCCTATCCTCCACAAAAGATTGCAATAGAGCATTCACTGCTCGAGCATATGCCGAGAATCCGCGACGATCCGTCGATGTCGGTGTTGTGAGTTTTCCTTTGGAATTTGACGAGGGGTATGGAGGAACCAAAGGGTCAAGGATTGCGATGCTAGGGTCAATGGCGTCAGATGACAGTGCATCTAGTGCCTCATCAAGATGGAATGAGGATGGGAGAATAGCTTGGAGGACATGAGAATCTATCCCTGGCGGCTTTTGGGCGATCATGTGCAATATGTCTTCTGGCCTGTGGGTATATACTCAATATGATGTCACAATATTGAGAGGGTACATAGAACCTACAATGGTTGTACCTTCGTATCTTCCATTAATTCTTTCAATCTATTCTTGACGTTATCCACGACCTTGACCTTAAAACCTTCGGACGTTCCTTTGAGCCATTCTTGCCACAGACTTTTCCCAGACGCCTGAGAGGGAGAGATATTCTCTTCACCATCTATCGCAGTTGACACGGGTATGAGATAAGAATATAAGAATATGTCAGGAAGAATCGATTCGTTAAGCTCTGGTTCGTTCACGTGTTTGGTGTACACTGCTTGGATTAGATCGACGGAGATGTCGAAGACAGAGGGGTTGACCTCCTCGCCTTGGAGGGCGCGAGCGACGTTTGAGGTGAAAGTTGCAATGACAACTTGCAAGAATGAATCAAGCGCAGACGCGGAGATGAAATAATCTGGAAAAGAGCGTAAGGTAAAAATTGCAACATCGAAATGAAATCACGAACCAGATGAAGTCAAGACCTGTTTGATAAGAGTCGATTCGTTCGATCCCATGGGTCCATCCAATGCATTTTCCAGCAATACTCCAATCAGACCGTCCAGCTCACCCGCCTGAGGTGTGAGATATTTGGGCAGCTGTCCCTTCTGGGCCGCTTCCAATAGGCTTGCGAACACGTTCAGGTTAGAAATGCGGTCTGACTGCGCCTGCGATGCTATGGTTGAAAGAAGGGAACGCCAGACCACGAGCGCTTTGGGTTCATCCTTTCGGTAGATCAGGTAGGATAGGAGAAGCGAAGGGGGACAATGTTAATAAGCGGAAGGAATATCTGGAGAGAAGGATGTCCAGCCGCTAATAATATTGCGTCAGAAAATTGAAAGTCGATAAAAATAATGGACACTCACATCAGCGAAAACATTATCAGTGAAAAGCCCTTCTCTAAACTGATCGAGAACGCTGGCCAACAACGCGAAGCCAGAATTCTGCTCTCCATGTGCAGTGATTCGTCCATCGAGAGCCTTTTCACATTGCTCAAGATCCTCTTGCAAGACCTCCTTCATTAGAATCTCCGCTTTCACCTTCAACGAATCACCGTCTTTTTGAATCGATCGTAGAATATTTTCAGCGCCGCAGAAACTAAGGTCGCGTTGTCCTCTTTCGTCATCGACGTCCTGACGTCCTTAGCCAGGACGTACCAGGCCGCATCCAAGAGCAATTGGTCAACTACATATAGGCTCTCAAGAGCCTGAGCCAGCAGTCGTGCGGCAGCTCTCTCCTCGACCTTCAGCTTCTTGCTCGCTAGCGCATCCCATACGAGTGCAAACTGCTCCCGAACGACAACCTCCGTGCTGCCTTTGGAAAAGGACGAGGACCCTGGTGCTTCAGAGTAATCGCCTTCCGATGAGCGAGCATCGTCGTGGCGCATACGCTTGACAAGGAAAACGACGCATTCCAGAAGTGCCGAGAGGAAGGCAGCAGAAGCTGTTACGCGGTGGAGAGAAGTAAGCGCGCGACTGTCGAGGGCTTCCAGAAAGCGCCGAAGAAATGAGACAGTGGTGAGGACGTAGCACCGGAGGTGGTTGTAATAATTAGCTGCAAGTTCGAATATAAATAAGTGAGTAGGACTTGAAGCGGAGTAAGGAAAGAACGCACGGAGGAAGGAATAGTAGAAACTATTATAAGGACTGTAGGATAGCCTTGCAGAGGAGAACCTGAACATCCTGATTTTAAAAATCCCAAGAATTCTTCATAAGCTTGTGACGCCCCTTTGGCGTGTGGTAGCGGGATTTCTTTAGACCTTTCGTGTTCGACGTCACTGTCGGCGTCTGAATCGGACGCATCATGGTCGTCTAACTCCTTGTTTGTATCCAAAGTCCAGCACTGGGGGAATTCTAAGTAGAATGAGGTCAGTTTGCGGCACTTATGAGGACAATCCATTCGCACGTTTGAGGAACTGAAGAAGGGGCTGCCGCATGGATCCTTGAACGAGCGAATCTGATTCAATCCACGCTGATCGTAGAACAGCAGTCCCGATAATCGGAACAGCAGATTGGAGTTGATCTATGAAAAATATTAGGGTGGACGACCGCCTAAGCAGGAAGCAACTCACCTTTATGGGAATCGAGGAGTGTTTGGAGCAAATTCCACCCAGCTTTGCGTACATTTGGCTGGGCATACCCAAAACTGTCCATGTCGACCCATGAGCAAATTTCAGCAGAATTCAGAACGGACCACAGAGCTGGATTTGAATAAAAGTTCAGAAGGTCGTCGTCAATGTGGCAGTAGAACCTAAGTAGCGGTTGTGTTGGAATTGACGTCCAGGATATTCAAAACATCGCGACACACCTAGAATCCAGCGCGCAGCACCAACGCCCCAATCCGTAATCGAGCTTGTCTGTCTGGCTCGCTTTCTTCCTGCTCATCCATTTTTGACCGCGGAGTCATGTCCCTTCATCCCTTCTCGGAGTTGGTACATTTGAACCCTTCCTCCTGGCGTCTTCACATTCCCTTTCTTCGAGCCACTGGACACGGCAGGTGGCGGCGGTGGTAGAGGGTTGAGGTATAGATATACGCCGCTGGGATCCAAAGCAGTGCGTTGGACAAAAGAGTTCAATAGCGACTTAAGTTTGTCGGTCAGAAGAAGTGTTCCTGGAGACTCAGTCGTTGAAATTGTCTCCTTCCACGCCTTCGACGCAATCGTCAGAACCTGACGATCGACGTCATTGGTCGCAAGACACCAAGTTCCCAAGATGCTTTCTAGCTGCGATTCCGACGCAGATTCTCGTAAAAAGAACAGGATTTGGTCGTGCACGGGCGGGATTTGAAGGAGAGTGGCATGCAAAGACGCAGCGAGAAGGCGAACACGACGCGAAGGGTTCACGAACAGGGCTGACACATGATGAAGCTATGTGAAATTCAGGGATGTCAGATCTTGCTAGCGATGCACAAGGACTCACCCACACTGGCAACATCTCCACCAGAGTGTATGTTATCAGGCTGTCGCGTCCTTCTTTCAAGCACTGATTGACCCATGTCGACTGTAGCTCCTCCAACGCCCTAGTTTTCGTGACTTGAGCTTTTTTGCTGATATTTCGCAGCACGACAAGTAGATCGGCGGGTAGAGTATGCGCAAGGCCCGTCGTCTCCAGTGGATCTGGCTGCACTGGCGCAGGCTTGACTGGAGGGATGTACATCTTCACTTTGGGCTCCCTTTTCTTGCCCCTGCCCTTCTCCTTCGGTCGTTTCTCGTTCGGCAGTTCATCAATGGGTGCATGCTTCTTGGCGTGTTTCTTGCGCGTGCCAGAGGACGCAGAGGACTTGGGATTGCCCTTGACCATGCCGCGATGATGGAGGTAAGTGATTAAGAGACGTGAAACTCGCTGCCGCTTCCGAATGCCACGCCAACATGACTCGTTTCCAATATTCAAAGTTCAGGATTTGGGATCGCATTTTTTAGAAGAAACATGCAGAGATACTTTTCTCTGTCTTTGTCAGCAGAATCCGATTTTGAGTATACTACTTGATGATGAGAATGTCATTTATGAATTTGACTGACTCGACTTGCAGTGGGATATCTAATCGACGCATATGTTCCCACGGTCGAAGAGGGCCATCGGCTTGAACTTGAATTCGTTGAGGAAGATCAGACAAATGGAATGTAGAGAAACATCTTCATCATCCGTCCTCCTGGTCATAGGCTAAGTTACACTAGTAGTGGCATCCTTATCTTTACATACATCGGAATCAGACTCTATACTTCCCTATCCCAGTCTACAGTTCATGTGTAGCCTCTTCTATTGACGACACATCGTCCTCGTACAACTTGCGACAACGCTTCAGAAATATCTTTCGAATTTCGGATGCGCCATTGGAACGACGGGAATCGAGGCAGAAAACGAGCCTTTCAACTGGAAGATGATCCGAGTCGAAATCAGGGTACGTGCGCGTGAAGGATGTCGCCGCGTGGAAACTCGTCCATAGAACGATATCGACTCAAGACGAGGAAGTAGAAATCAAATTCATTGGCGGGTTTGATGTTTCGAAAGCATTTCATAGCATCGACGAGGACTCTGCCCGCGTTCTTTCCCGCCATAAAGTGAGTCAGCTGGCTGAGGTTGCCAATTGTTTTCGCAAGCGTCCGAGCCTTGAAACCGTCGATCTCGTCCTTCATGTAGAGATGTTTGACGTCCTGGAGGGGTAACCCACTGCTGAACAAGTCATCTGCTGCTTGACTGGCAACGGCGTGGACACTAGATTCATATTCAGGCGACCAGATATACCTGATTTCCAAGGTAGGGACGACATTGTCGCTGTGTGCGTACATCATTTGCTCGTCTGACATAGCACGCTCGAATAGCTTTATGCTTGCTCCAGGGAGACGTATGTTTGGTAGCATAAGGAGAGTCTGAAAATTTGGCTGAAGGGTCATATTCGAGTAGAATTTGCCGAGGCTCTTGAAGGCAGAAAAGTCTACGTCTGAAAAGTCGATATTGCCGCGACATTCGATCTTGACTATGGCTGTCGCGAAATGTTATGTGAGAAAGGAATGTTCGAAGTTCATGGGGTTCGCAGCGGACTGTCAGCTCGCGAAGACGGCCGAGGTTTGCAATTCCATATAGTTTGACGTTCTCTCTCGATCTCGTAGGCTGGAAATGAATCCTCGAGATCTAAAACTTCGAGGAGAGCATTCCTTTAAGCATATCCACGAACCATATCCATTCCAGCTCTGCATCTGGAATGGAAGTGCACAATTTGAGACGCTTAGGAGGCGCAGGAAAAGGGAGTCATTTTGAATATGAGCTCTAGCGAACGTAGTTTGGGACTCTCGGTGACTAAACGGTATCCACTGGTTCCTGGCGCAAAGTCGGAAAATTCCACTGGCAGGTGTTGTTGTTAAGGTGAACAAGAACAGGAGCGCATGACGCATAAAGATTCGAGCTGTGGTGTCGGCTTGCTCAATTCAGTGTCCATGACGTACAACCACCGTTCGTCCATGCAAATGGACAAATGTTGGATTCGTTCGCCATTATGTTCGAAGGCTAGATACAGTCCCCATAATATTCATCTGGAAAATCGTGATTCGCGATGTTACGAATGGAAAAATTCATGGTTAAAGGGGCTGTTTTGGATCTTCGCATCATTTGGTGGGCCATAGAATGTTTTTGAGCGACAGGCGAGTCCACAGATTCGGCGAGTTTAGCGCGATGTTGCGCCAATGCCGACAGACAGGTATTGTCAAGACGGAACGCAATGGATGACCCGTCATGGTGTAGATTATTTCTTCTGAATCAGAGTCCCTTACCCAGGTAAATATGATGCAGAAAATTTCGGGAGGTAGCCGCGAGATGGGTGCAAGGGTATTACGCTGCGATTTCAACGCCAAAAGAGAGATCGCATGTTTCTCCACTGCAGCCTGGTGTATTGTGCTGGCTTTGAGAAAGGCAGCCTGTTCCAATTGCATAGAAACATCATCTTGCTCGATGGCTTTGTCGATCTGTAGCTGACTCGCCTCGTTGGCTAGGTTTTCCATAGGATGGAGGGTTTTCAGTAGCCTAATCAAAAAAGTCAGAATACTAAATACTTCAGAATGAGAGTACAAACCGTTATGAGCCGATTAACTGGTGGGAGGCTTTGGCCAAGTTGAAAGGAAAGAATTTCAATCTCAACGATCTCCTTTGGCACGGTCCGACTGTCGGCACCAATCATCGTCAACTCAATCCACCATCATCTCTGGCATTCTTTGCACTAAATGCTGCTACTCTCTATATATCTGCGAAACGAAAGAGGCAAAATTCTCCAACCATATCATCCTAAGGGCCTGAGATAGACGTCAAGAGCTCCAAGCAGCAGCATGGATGGTACGGGTAATCCAATTGACGCCTTTCTATCCTAGTCACGCTGACACCATTCACCTTGCAGCCCCGTTCGCCAATACAGAAGAATAATTGTAGCTACGCCTTGGTATCCGCGCCTAGGGAGGACAAGACATTCGTGACACAGCGGCTGCACGTCGCATGTACGACACCAATGACCGCTGTGGCATGCGACGATAGAGCACTGGAGCGAAAGCGAATCGGGACGGGGCATGAGCAAGAGTTTCTCAACCAAGACCAAGATGACGGGTAGAAGAAAGTGAATCGCGCTTCGAACGAAGGTGCATAACAAGGACACCATCGCGTATGTGTAACTTGTCTAATGTTGTCGCGTTGCTCATACCGCCTCCAAGACCTGCTGCTACTTCTTGATCTCCAATAATTTCTGGGTGATGCTCCTCAATGGTCCATTTAGCGACGCGTATGAAAATCGCGGTTGGACCACAATGCCTCTGATCCTCTCACAAACGAAGTTCTGATTACGGGCAGGATCACTCATGGAAGGGTCTGGTGCATAAAAGTCTCAGTGAATCCATGGTTTCGTGCCTGAAGTAAATTCAGCATAACGTCATCGCCAATGGGGTGATGCTCAACAGTGTCCCTCAGGACTCCCTCTATCTCGTTAGATAGTTCGACCTGTCGAAGATGACTTAAACAGAGGAATGCATAATCTCTGCTTGTCTTCAATACTTCAGTGCTTCATCCCTGAAATTCCCAGATTTTTTTCGCCTTTCAACCGTCTTTTATGGACACGTCATAGATGAAACAGTCTTGTCATCATCATGTCTGAGAACATACTCAACCTCTCTTAAATTCAAGCGCGACCTCCTTCATCAGTCCTCAAACCTTCTCAATCTTATAAGAAATCCATCCAACCAAGTCATATAACACAACATGTCGCTTTTCGCTCCTGCCCCTCCCCCAAAAACGCCTTCGGCCTCTATCGGGTCCTATGTCCCAATGCCGGTGTGCGCGTGTCCCTTTGGCGCTGGGCGCCATGCATCGGCGATAAATGGAGGACCTTATGGACAAGGCATCTAGCTTCAAGCTCCTCGATGCGTATTACGATAATGGAGCAACTTCATCGACACTTCCAGTAAACTAGTGAGTTGTTTTGATGATGTTCGGGCTTAGCCTGTGTCTCAGTCAAGACGAATCTTCAGAGATATTCATTGGTGAATGGGCAGAGAAACGGGGGATTAGAGATCAATTGTTCATTGCGACCAAGGTATGTTTCTGCATTTTTTTTTTCAAGAGATTTTATTTATCGCATATTTTTTTTTTTTTTTTTTTTTTTGATTCCAATTTACTGTCCATTGAGGCTTAGCCTTATGTAGGACGACTACCTAGAGCATTATCTACACTGTCCATGGTCTATGTAAAACGTGAAATGGTTCTGACTCTACGACTACTGTTGGGCCGCTAAAGAGAGGCTCACGTGCACGTCGAGCGTGCTTTTTTAGGAGGTTTAGGTATTATAAGGAAGTGATAAGTTGCAGAGGGAAGCGAGAAATAAATGAAGAAGGGGACACTATGTACAGGTTAGGTGTGTCGATTTATGATACAGATGGGATGGTGTGTGATTTATATACATTGCGGGAATTAGAAGCAGATGGAGTAAGATAGAGGGGGAAAATCAAGAGAAAGAAGAAAGAAAGAGGGAAGGAAAGAAAGAAAGGAAGATAGAAAGAAAGAAAGCGAGAGCGAGAAAGGAAAGAAGTGAGGGGAAGGGAAGACGGCGGTGTTGCGAGTTGTGATATGCTGGTCGTGTTTTGCGGCGGTTATGCCCAAGCTATGCCATTGATTTCTCCATTGTCGAGTTGGTTTTGGATGTTCTCTTCTGCTGGGATTTCGACGTCGCCATGTGATTCCTCGAATCTTCGCGTGTTCTTTATGTATCTGAGGATGCATTTGATATTGTGTTTGTCTGCCAGTAACTGCATTCCTACGTCTTGATCTGGTCCAATTTCGGCTTTGAGTTGTCTTCTTTGCTGGCGGTATGCGCTGCAGTATTTGATGTAGTGAATGGGTGTCTCTGGTTCTTTCTTACATTGCTGGCATATTGGGCTGTCTGCGAGCTTGAAACGATGTAGGTATGCCGCGAGGGGTATGTGTCCAGTTCTCATCTGCATGATTATGCTTGCGCTACGCCTCGGAATCTTCTGGCATATTTTCCGGAATTTCGCGGAGGGCATGGATGGATCAATGGCGCTGATTTTGTTGTATCTGGGTGATTTCTTGAATCTCTTTTCATTGAGTTCCTTGAGTCGTTTCTTCAGTTCTTGTCGGATTGCCGCTTTGCTGGCAGGTAGTGGTTTCTTGAGGATGCCTCTTGTCGTCCCTAGTTTGTTGCGTTCTTCCCCTTCAGAAGCTGTTTTTGCTTCGGCATCTGCTCGTTCGCTTCCTGGGATGTTCTCGTGTCCTGGTACCCATCGATATTTTATTGTGATTCTCGAGTATTTCTCTTGGAGTTCTTGATGCTCTTTCTGCACTTCGTTGATGATGTACGATCCCGTTTGTTGTTTTCGTCTGCTGTGGGCTCGTAGTGAGGCTTGATTGTCGACTGCAATGGTTGCTGTCATCCGTGTATTGGGCTGTACGCTTCGAAGACGCTCTTTCAGTAGTCGAAGTGCTAAGAGTTGGCCTATGCACTCCCCTTCAAACACAGTGTGCTCGGTGTCTCGTCCCAGGTGCTTTCTTGCTACTCGCTCCGGCCTGATTCCTTCCCATAAGACTGCGGCTGCGCCTATTCGACCCTCTTGACCCGATCCGTCGGTGTATACTTTGATGTCGCTGTCGTCATTGCGATCTGTGCTGATGGCGTCTTCTCTGCTGTCGTCGATGTGTGGCTGTATTGGAGGCTCCCATTCTGTCGGTTTCGTGATGTTATCGATGGTTTCTATTCTCTTCTTTAGTAACTTGCTGCTATTCATGATGATGTGGAGTGGCGCTGGGTGCCTCTTGAGAATTTTTCGCTTTGCTGCTCGGACATGTGTGTATAGCGGGTGTGTTGGCGGGACGGTTGCCAGTCTCAGTGCTGCTATTTGGCATATGCGTCGAATGTGAATCTGGATTGGAGTCATGTCAGCATGGGCCAATAGTAGATCAGTTGGGGTTGTTCTTAGCGCTCCGGTGGCCTGTAATGCTGCCTGTCGTTGCACTGATTCCATTTTGTGCACAGCGCCATTCATTCCCCTTTGTGGTTTTCCGTTCTTCATGGGTGGTGGTGGGCACCATATGTCTGCTGCGTAGAGCATGCTGGTTGCGACGCTGGTGTAGAATAATCTTCTGGCTAGCTCTCCTTGCATTCCCTTGGCATTCTTCGATAGGCGTCTTATTTGTCCGACGAGCTTTGTTCCTTTTTCGAGAGCATATGACGCGTGCTTCTTGAATCGCAGTTCTGAGTCTAGGAGTACTCCAAGGAATTTGTGATGATCGGATGCCGTGATCCATTTGCCGTTTAGGTTGATTTTTGCTGGGGGTTGTTTCTTCTTCTGTTGTGGTCTCTCTTCCGTTGGGTCTGGTATCATTTTCCGTGTTAGCATCATGAAGACAAATTTGTCATACTCATATGTGGAGTGGTGGGTAATGGCCCAGTCTAGAGGACCATCCTCCCTGTGAAAGAGTACCGTTAGCCTCTGTGTTGCCTCTGCCATGTCCTTGCCTGCTGCAGCTGCATATGCGTCATCTGCATAGTTCGTTGAGAGTTCGTGCCGTCTTCCATCTGCTGCGGCTATCTGATCGGCATTGTAGAATCGGTATAGAAAGGTGGATAGGTTGCACCCTTGATCAAGTCCATTGTTGATGGGTATGGGTTGGGAAGTGTAATCGTCGAAGGATATGACCGTTTCTCGTCCTGTCATTTTTCGCGTCAGCCAGTTCGTGTATTCTTTTGGTATACGATACTTCCTCATGTCATGCACGAGGCATGGTATGACTGTGTTTGGGAATGCTCCTTTTACATCCATAAAAACCACTGCTACTTCCTGGCCTTTTCTCCATGCATCTTTGGTGAACTTCATCAGCAGATGTAACGAGTCTGTTGTGGTGTATCCTGGTCGTCCTCCAAATTGTTTGGCAGGCAAGAGATTGAGCGCTTCGGTGTGGTGTTCGAGAGTTTCTTTGACGCATGCTGATAACAGTTTTGCTGTGACGTCTAGGAGGGCAATTGGTCGATATGCATTGGCTTTCTTGTAGTCGGTCTTTCCTCCCTTACGCAGGACTACCGTTTTGTATCTCTTCCATTCTTCTGGATAGTAATCTAGGTTAAATGTTGCATTGAATATGGGTTCTAGGTAGTCGACTATGAGGTCTATGCAATGAATCAGTGCAGAATTCGAGATGTCATTCATTCCTGGAGCAGTGTATGGACTCAGCTGTTTGGCAACTCTCGTGATTTGTTCTTTTGTGATGGGTTGGAACTCGAAGGCGGGTGTCGGGTACTCTTGCTGCTCGTCTACTCCTGCGTCTTCTGGTGGATCGTAGAAAAATGCTTTGTGCAGTAGCTTGCTTTTCTCCTCGTTGTCCTTTATCTCGACAATGTTGCCCTCTGCATCCGTTTTCTTTAGGGCTGGAACTCTGGCTTTCCCTCCATCGGTGGGTGCTGCTGTGGTAAATTTGTGAGCATCCCATACTGTCTTGGCATCTAGGTTGTCAATCCATTCTTCCCAGTGATCTTTCTTCGTCTTTTTGAGTAGGTTCGAGAAATCATTTCGCGCTTTTCTTTTTTCTTCGTGTGCTGGGTGGTCTGGTTGATCGAGATGTCGCCTTGCCTGCCCTGCTGCCCTTCTCGCCCTTATTTATCGCATATACTTCTCTTAGTACACAACCAACTTCAAAGCCCGCAACAAGGACATCGAACAGCAAGTCATGTACGTCGGCAACAACACCAAGTCACTGCACGTCTCCATCGAAGCATCCTTGAAGAAGCTGCGCACGTCCTACGTCGATCTTTTGTACGTCCACTGGTGGGACTATGACACGAGCATCGAGGAAGTGATGCGCGCCCTCCATGTAGTCGTTCAGCAGGGCAAGGTCTTGTATCTTGTAAGTTGGCTCCACTCCGACGTCACAACTTCTCTTTATAATGTCATGCTTTTAATAGGGTGTTTCGGATACCCCTGCATGGGTAGTGTCGAAAGCCAACCAATACGCGCGGGACCATGCCTTGACACCTTTTGTCGTTTACCAAGGCGCGTGGAATGTGATGGAGCGTTCATTCGAGCGCGATATTATTCCCATGGCCAAATCTGAAGGTATTTTTCTACTTCAAAATCTGAAGACGCCTATGTCGAATTGACTGATATAACTTAGGAATGGCATTGTGCCCATGGAATGTTCTCGCCGCAGGAAAGATTCGAACCGACGAGGAAGAGGAGAGACGCCGGCAGACTGGTGAGAAGGGTCGTACGTTGACAGACCCCAACTGGGAGCGTAATGACCGAGAGAAGACGATCTGCAAAGCTCTCGAGAAAGTGGCCAAAGAGGTCGGCGCGAAGAGCATCACATCCGGTCAATCAGCTCCTATAAAGATCGTGATATTGCAACTAACCTATTTGAACAGTGGCCATTGCATACCTGATGCAGAAAACGCTCTATGTTTTCCCTATCATTGGTGGACGCAAAGTCGAGCATCTTCTCGCGAACATCGAGGCGCTCAGCATTGTTCTCAGTGAAAAACAAATCAAACAACTAGAGGGCGTTGTCCCATTCGATCCTGGTTTCCCTAATACGATGATTGTAAGCACTGACCTTGATCATTTGTTTAGAGATTCTAAATGTGTCTCATCCTTCTTTACAGGGAGATGGTACCGAACCCTGTTATTTGCTGGCGAGCGCTGCCCCAATCGAAAAGCTCCCAGTGGCTACCCCACTTCGTCCTGCTTCCAAGCGATCCCTGCACAACTGAAAAACGAATTCTACATCTCAGCGTGTTATCGTTGGAGCTTGCTGATAAGTTGAGGGGTGGGTCCCTACTTCCATTCAAGCTGTCAGGTTGTTTTTCCGACGAGATATCTGTGTCACTGTATACTTCCAGTGCTAATCTTGTAAATATGTTCAGCCTCATGTTTCCAGCTTTTCGGCAGATGAATATCGAAATTACCCAAACGCTAGTCGAAGTTCCGGAAGGATTATCTATGGCTCTGGCAGAAGTGGTATAATCTTATGACTCGTCTGCAATTTCGTCTCTTCCTTTATGGACACGGACAGCGACGGTGTCACTCCCTAAGAAAATGTGATATAAACAACACAGTCCACCTGACTGGAGTCCGACACGTTCCCAGCGCTCGATTTCCACGCAAATTCCACACTTTTCGCGTGTCCTAACGCAATCTATCACTCTCACAGGACCTGTCGGATCTGCTACAGCACCTCACTCAAGTGTCCTTTTCATCCATTAACCCACAGACGAACTGGCAGTGCTGGACCACTTGGCGCTACTAGTACTTCAACAATCAAATGACTTCTTCGAAAGGCAAAAAAAAATATCAAGGCATCCGCACTTTGTCTGAAACCTTGATGCATCGTGCGTCCAACACGAGGGATTCATATTATTTATAGGCATCAGCCGCATCGTTAAAATGGGAAGCTTCAAGCGATTCGGCGTTCTCTTCTCTTCCACCTTCCCCGTTCCATCTGCTACCGGATAGTAGTTGTGCTGTGTCGCTTTGGGATAAGGCCTTCAATTAATCTTTGTTCCCCCCAGTTTGTTGTGTGTCTGTTTGAAGCTATGGTGGCGAATAATCCTCTGTTCACGCGTTGGACGGCCAAAAAGTTCTCGGCGACTGTTCTGGATGACATTTGGCCAGAGGTCATCTTCTTCACGTTGGTGGCGACAGGTAGGTTATCTGGACTACTTTGTGTGAATTTTCTCTGATCCAAATTCGGTCTATAGTGGTCTCCGTCGTTTCGTTGAAGACAAGTGTCGACTTGGGTGTGTCAAATCAGCTGTTGACGGTCCTCGGTCTCGTCCTCGGTCTTGTGATATCTTTTAGGACATCATCTGCATACGAGAGGTGCGAGGATTCCTTTTTTCTGATGCATAGTTCTAAATACCTTGCAGATATCAAGATGGCAGAAAGATGTGGACGAACATCATCGTCGCATCGAAGAACACGGCGCAAATGGTGTGCATGCTGTTTCCACGGTTTGTCGTGCATGTTTGGGACTGAAGTTATTACATTAGATCTGGGTGCACGTTCCAGTAGAGCGAGAGTTTCCACCGGGGTCTAACGAGAAGCCCATGACTCCTCTCCAAGTCACAATCGAAAAGAAAACGATGGTTAACCTGGTGTGTTATCTGATTGATTCAGCTATGCACCCTGATTCTAAAAATTGGACTCTATCAAGATTCAAGCATATGCGGTATCTGTTAAAGTGATTATCCTATCTACCTATCTGATCAAAGTAAGCGCCCGTACTAATATAAATATCAATTAGCACCTTCTCCGCGGGGAACAAGGCGTCTATTACCGAGATCTCTACCCCCTCGTTGCTTTCCTGCCCCGCTATGCCAACCAACCCGCCGGCAGCCTCGCACCTCCAAAACACGAGACGGAAAAGCTCCCGCTGTGGCACTTGCGTGACGGCCACGACTTCCTTCTCGACGACGGGCCCGACACGGAGGCCAAAGCTCACGTGCAGGAAACGACGGCGGTAACAGCTCTCGAAAAGAATCAAGACAGGAGGGCTACAAGCGGCAGCGGCACCAGCGGTGGTTCCACGAAGACCCCATACGGTACCCAGAGTCGCAAGGCGGCGATTACAATTGACGTCAGGCAAATCGGCGAGTACGACCCGGAATCCGTGCTCCCTGAGGTGGAGAGCGAGTTCATCCTGAAGCCGGCAAGGAACCCGCCTCAAACCAGCGTGTTTGATTATTTCCCGCTGCTCCGGTTGCTCAAGTGGATAGGCCGTGGGTTTGTGAGGAGGTCGGAGGAGGAGAGGATTCAGCGGAAGAAACGCAAGGCATATTCTGAGATTGTGGAAAGCCATATTCCGCTTGAGATTCTGCTTGCATTGTCAAGGTGAGTCATAGAGCTGCTTTATTCTCTGCGTATAGGTGACCGATAGTTTCTCGTCAAGCTATTCGGCATGTAAGTCCAATCATGTAGTGGCCTTCAAACTTCTTCGCCAGCGCTGATCATCGATCATCTTTGATGGTAGTTCTCATGAAATACGACTTTGTGAAGCCCGCAATTGCCTCTGGTCTGACGAACAACATACTTCTCATGACGGATACTGTGTCAAACCTCGAGAGGATCTGTAACACTCCTCTTCCATTTGCATATCAAGCCCATTTGCGGATGTCCCTCTGGTGTGTCATTCTCCCTTCACCTATTGAGTAAAATTCGCAACTGATGATATTCTACAGGATTTACCTTCTTTTACTTCCAGTAAGTCAAAGCGAATCGCTGAAGGTCAACTATTTATTTACCCGTGACCTTAGTTCCAAATTTACTCCTCCTACGCTATCATCACGATTCCCGCGACGGCGTTTGCATCGTTCCTCCTTTTGGGATTCCTTGAGATCGGACAAGAGATGTAAGTGTCCATTCAATAGCCCGTCGCGTCATCGAGCACTTACATATGTGTGCGTGCAACAGCGAGAACCCTTTCAACTACGACCTGAATGATTTGGACCTCGATTATTTCTGCCAGTCCCTCCAACGCGATCTAGCGGAGATCACAGCGGTATGTCGCCTCCTTTTTCTTGCTGAGTTTCAAGTTTAAACACCTAACTCTGCCACCAGAACGCGAACCACGACCCAGCCGAGTACCTCTTCAACGCATTGTGTGTAGCGCCCTTTCACTCTTTCATCCTTATGTCCCCATACCTGACCATACGCGTACAAATAGGAATAAACCACTGGCACCCGCTGATCATCGTGATGCGGAAGAGCTGACGAAGATGGAGGTCTACAGCCACCAGAATGATGATGGCACGGTCCAGCCGGGTGCACATAGTCTGCGCAAGGCGCTCGTGGCTGGGTGGCGGACCGTCGAGGAGTTGACGAGAAAGAAGGTTTGATTTGGGTTGAGAGTCGGATACGTATTCAGGAATGTTTGGCGGGAAAAGTACTTTTTATGCCACTCATCCGAGCTTTCGCGGGGTCGGAAACTTAGGCACAGCTGTGAATGTGAAGATGCCACGTAATATGTAATACACGCTTTTCTGTTTGGGTTCGTATTGTGCTTTTAATGTGCCCAGTCGAATGTCAAAGCGCCCAAAGCAACTCGATTACTAAACGCGGCAATTGCGCCACAATATTTGGCACACACGTGCCCGCTTCTACTATTCTAGGCAGAACGGGGCCCGTGCCACTCAGCGACCAACACAACACATCTTAGAAAGTCATAGTGGTATACTTAGTCACGACTCGTGGCTTTCACGAATTACCCGAATAACGGAAACTGCTGTTGAAAACAGGCGGAAAAAGGAAATTTCGTAAGCGCTCGCCACTAAAAGTTGAGCGATCGAAAGCCAAATTCAAGCAAACGAAGCAGAAATCGTATTTTAGGAAGCTTCCCTGTGAGGATGCCATCCAAAAATCCCCAATCCCTCTCGGGCTCGCCACCCACCGACAACCGCCGTCAGCAAGTCTCCTCATCGCCATGGTCTCGCCCAGGAAAGCCGCGCAGTCGCCTATCACTACCAGGAAGATGCCCATCCGGCAGGCCAAAAACAAGGCCATGAATATGAAGGCTGGGGCGGTCAACAAGAAGCTGCAGGTTCAGCGTCGTCGCCAGCCCGATAAGAAGACCAATGCCAATAAGAAGCAGAAAGCGAAGAAACCTGCGTCGAAAAGGGCCGCAGAAAAGAAGGGACCAGAGAGGCTGCATCAACGAATCTTCAACACTCCAGATATTATTGAAGGTTCGATCTTGGACGTGACGATGTCGGAGGACGACGACGACGATCACACAGAGAGGCTACTCCCCATGTACGCTGCGGATGGCGAAGTCGTAATGTGGAGGACGAAGTACACGCCTTTGAACGAAGAGGACAGGGGACGCGGGATTTGGGCCGATGCCTACGTGATGCAACAGAAGCCTCAGAAGGGAAAAAAGGGCAAGCAGTCAAAGAGGTCGAAACCCTTATCCTCGTTTGAGGATATGGACGGGGACACTCATATGATGAGTCCGGAGAGCCTGGTAAACCATCGAGCAATGCGCGACCGTCGAACAAATTGATCATGCAGTACTTGCCCTTCGGGAGAAGACGAGTCTGTAGTACAACAGGCGGCGCCAGTCATGGCTCCGGGCAGTAGGCGCTTGGGTCCAACCGGCACTGAACTCGATAACTACTTTGAGGAGGAGCCTCCGAGTCCCTGATTGCCATCTCTCACCTGGTGTGCAAACCTTTAACCTGAAGTCATCGTTAAAGTAGTGACGAAGGGTTAATAAGGTGAGATGACTTCGGGGGAATGCGACTCACCGATATGCATCCATACATACTCCATCCACTCTCATTTAATACAGTAAAATCGACGCCGTCGTCGATTTTATCCACTTTCCTTTCATTCTATTTTCATAGTTTTAATATCGTGGCGCCAATACACATACATAGAAGCAGCCATTCTTCTTCTCTTCTCTTGTTCTCTTCTATCGTATCCCTTTTCAAATGTACTGTTAAAGCAATGTTAAAGTTTGATCATCAGAAATACAAACAATTCTCTGACCCAAAAGCGACAGAAAGCCGGGGGCGTTCAATGCAAGTTCATCTAAATATGAGCTTTACAATGCATAGAGAGACGAGAAGAAGGTGAATTCATCTTTAACAAGCTGGCTTACAGTGTTACGAGCGATGGCATGGTTGAAGTTTGGGACAAGTTCAACAACGCGACACGTCATTCAAAGCCATTAACAGCCATTAACGCCATGTTACACATTGTTAGCCATGTAGATGGATTGCAATCACCAAATATGTCTTTGCTAGTATATCGGTTAGTACACGCGCCTGTCAATTCGGCAATTCTGCCCTACGAACTGAACGCGCGAAAGCTGGGTTCGACTCCCAGGCAGAGAGAAATTTTTGTAGAAATCTTTTTAAGAATCAAACTCGAAACAGACATACCAGGGCTGGTTTTAACTTTTCTCATCAGATCTTTTCGTGGCTTAGAAAGGAGAAAGACGAGAGCCCGCGAGGCCGTGCTCTTCGAAATATGTCGAAGGTCCTATCTACGTAATCTCGAAATCGGCGAGGTACGATCTAGTATGGAACATCTGAGTAGTGTATTCACGAGATAAAAACCAGACATACTACATGCTACAGCGTGATCCTAAATAATTGATATATTTTTCGGCGACCAGTGGTGTCGATTAATATCTTTACTACTCTCACGTAAACTACAATACAGGTTACTGAAATAACAACCGGTATGCTGTTGTCTAAGAGAGAGAGGCTGAAAAAGATGAATGATTCCAACCCATTTCTAGACTTTAATCTGGACAGCGGCCTCACTGCCTCACGGCTACCGTGACGGCGCAAAATGCTTCGGAGCGCTCACGATTGGTACTGTCACCGAAATATCCCGCTTAAGCCACGCGTGTTGGCTGAATTGGAAGTTAAAAACATGTTGTATACCGCTTCGCTGCGTTCTCTAAGAACTGATACGCCAGCTATTTTGGTAGTATATTAATAATAGCGATGAAGGTCGTCGGTACTATGTGCGCGATATGCGCACGAGTTTGTCCATTGACCATACCAAATCTGCCGCTGGAAGTATCCTTACTTCATCCCGACTTCTGGACCTAAGAGTATATTCAAAGTTTGCACAAATATAGCTTTGACGTCCGAACTCCCATTCGCATGCAATAGGCTGGTCATATGGCATTAGATTTTCTTAAGCGCTCAACGCATTAGACGCATCATTGAATATTCACGCGGTTCGGCACAATTGAGAACGCATGATTTATCTTTTTGGGGGTAATTTATCATCGAAGCGGGCTAGAAGACGCATATTGAATCCTGCAGGAGTTGAGATATGTACATCTCAGGAAAATTCTTCCAGCTTTAGTTAGGCCTACCTCAGCTCATGGCAGATTGTGTAAGGAGGTGGCGGCGGCCAGAGGCTCTTCAGCGGCACGTTTTTATAGAACGAGCAGTGCTTCTTCATTTAAGCTGCCTAGAAAGGTATACACACAGAACGGAAATGTGTCAGTTTAATGTGACATAAAGTATACTTCTAGGTTTGTTCATACTTGACGAATGCAAGTCATGAATTTCACGAGGATCGAAATATTGAAGGTTGGTGAGAGGTAATGCACCTAAAAGTACTGACTTTGACAGAGGAATCAACGCCGTAAATCCTGGCTTGTGCTTGGAGCAGAACATTCTGCCAATACGGAGATATTGTCTGTCATTGGCATCGAAGCGTCTGCGTGCATGAACTAAATCCTTTCCCGGAGATTAGATATCCCAGCACGCAGAATAATCCCAACATCGGTGTGTCATCGTACCAAGCGTATGCATGAACTTTTCAGGGTATTTTCGACTGAGACGATTCTTCCCGTTGAAGACACCGAGTCGCTCAGACCAAGGGCGAGGAATCTCCATAAACATCCACGATGCCCTTTGCCCCACGTCCTGAATCACGAAGAAAATAGCTTGAAGCAACTGCCGCTCGATGTCAGCTTGGTACTTGACGCCTTCAAGTCTATTGTAAGCTAAGGATAAACGGATTGACGGATTGGTCGCTGCTTCGCTCTCACGCACATAACGGATCCAAAAGCCAAAACTCTCCAGTGGGCTAATGATACGTACGGAGGCAGGCGGTAATAATACGGTGACGAATGACATGCATTTGTAGCCGACTTAACATGGGGAATAAGCCACTTAGCTAGCGCAGATAACTACTTAGCAAGGGGGGATCCGGGTTTGATAAGTACCAGTAGAGTAGATGGGGCGTACTTGAGTGCAGACCGTTTGCCTGCATGAAATGACCCAGATCAGGAGTGCCAGCAGTAGCCTTCAATGCACAATGTGCTTGAATGCACGTTCATAACGGCTAGGAGTAGCACTGTCACGGTACTGCAAGACGTGCTCGCTAGCACATAGGCCTACCAGACTGGCCGCTCTTCCCTGACGTTTCCTATCCTTTCTTATAGCGCGTCTGAACTTCGGAACTGCGTGAGAGCGTATCCGTCCCGACAAAGGCGCCAGAGAGAAGTTTCGCATATCCAAACGCACCTGTGAGAGTGTTTCAGCGTTTCGACTTCCAAAATTCTCATCTCATGAGCTCCTCGTTAAAGCGCGCGTCTTCGTGGGAGCGCACCCCCAAATCGCGAGCGCCGACGCACACGCGTGGAGTACGTTTCTCCAAGGTCGGCACCGCGGGCGCTTAAAATAGATCACAACACGAAGACAAATAAGCGTGGTAATTCTTGCTTGAATTCAAGTGTATGCGTTGACGTTGACGTTGAAGGTTCGAAAATCTGAAGGTGGATAAATTGTGTTCATTCAAATTGGTTTAGGTCCGCTCATTGCAAGTGAGAAAAAGGAATGAGGAAGAAGCGAAGCGAAGGCCTGTGCAGGACGTGGAGAATGCGGCCAGCCGTAGGCCGCAGAAGCATATGCATCTGCAAATTTAAACGAAAAGTGACCGAGCTCTGGAGTCTGGATGTAGACGGGCTCTATTGGGGTGCTTATGTTGGCCGATGAGTTCTTGATCTCTAGACTCCGGTGTCAATGGACACGCGATGGGAGGTTTATATCCGCTCCGCTTCCAGAAAACTACGTTCCAGAGTAATGACGGAATTAGAAAATGGATCATCGCCTACTACTGCGGTATATGTTTTGAAGAGACTAAACAACTGGGGTTGCGCGAACGTGCAAGTAGAATAACTGCGCTCTGTGGGCGCCGCCTGCTAGTGATTTCTGGACGTGTATGCCTAGATCCTGCCTTATTTTTGATGTTGTGAAAGCAATAGCATATGACGTTCGCGAGTCTTTCGAGATATGTTATGTCTGTGTGTGTGTCAGCGGCAAAAAAAAGCAGTGATCAAACAGCGATAATGAAATTTCCCACAAGGTAGATAGGTAGGCGACTGAGCTCACGGTGACTTATGCAGAAATCTGAAGCCTCAATTGGCCGTTTCTCTCACGTTCTATTAAGTAGGCGGCCGTTATCGTGAGGAATCCACTCACTCATGCTGAGATACGTTGCTAGCGAAAGTGTATATAATTATTCAAAGTTTGTATGACTTCGATCGGAACTTGAGTTCAATGCCGACGTCGAGTGCGTTAACTGATTAAGTTTCTCAGAGTTGGGAATTTCAGAAGTCTGGATGACATGTGAGGGAGCAGTATCTTGAGGCCTTGAGGCAGGACACTTGCTTATTTTTTATGTGAGGGGACCTTATGGCGTGTCTAGCCCATTTTAAAATTTCCATGAAAACTTTTACAGTCTCAGGAGTCAGGAAGCGAAATCAAAGCGAAATTGTATTACGAAGTGCCATTCCATTCATCATTCCCCGGTCGCCGTTCATAGCTAGGTAAGACTGTAAGTCATGCATCCGAAGTGTAATTCCAGTCGGTTTTCCTTAATGCATTATATCAAGGAAAGGTAGATCACCGTAGACGACGTCGTCTTCAAATGGTGGATGCGCATGGATCAACCTCCGAATTGTTTCGACTCCATTCCGAAAATATCTGCGGGAGAGACTGGGAAAACATGGTTTTGCTACCAGTGCGTCTTGGTCTTCGCCCTCCGCCCCGAGTTGCATGGCATTGATGAGGTCTCGACTGGCAACCCCGACTGTCACAATAGAGCTCACATGGGGTAACTCTCTGATTGTGTTTGCCAGCGCTGTGGGGCCGACGAATCCGTCTATCTCGTCCAATAGGTAGACGTGCTTGATGTTCTGCAGCGGTAGTCCGCAGCCAAAAACGTCGCTTGCGGCTTTGGTGGCAATGTCATCTCGAGGCCCGTAGCGCGATGCCCAGGTGTACGTGATTTCCAGCTGAGCGGGTGCTTCGTCGGCGTACATGATTTGCTCATTCAAAGCACGCTCGAAGAGTTTGTACGTCGCTCCAGGAAGTTTGCATGGGGCTCGAAGCAGGAAAAGTGTTTGAAAGTTGGGTTGAGAAGCCATGTTAGAATATTTGTGAGCGAGAGACGTCAATATGCCTGCGAAGCCTATACTCGGGACAGGCGACACGATGTTGATGTTGAAACCACATTCTAATTTGACTGACGTTGTCGGGGGAAAGCTGATGCAGGAAAGGAAAATTACGCCCTCTTTGGGGTCGCAACATAGCGATTTTGAAGACAGCTGAGGTGCACAGACCCAAAGGTGTGAATATAGTCCGTATCCTGTTCTGTGTAGGCCGGAAATGAATCTTTAAGATCCAAAACTTCCAGGTGTTGAATTGTTCGCAGTGTATTCAATAACCACGGCCAAGTCAAACCTGGGCGAGGAGTGGTACCATGTAACTTGAGGTGCGTTAAACCACGCAGGAAGGGCGATCGAGTATCCCACTTGACCTGGAAGTAGTTCAATTCTAGGTGTCGCAGGTTTGGGAGATCACTGGAGCTGAAGCCAAATTGAAATAGCGGTTTTGCACCATGATCATGTCCGGGATCACGTGCCGGGGGGGTTCAAGCTGAGGAGAAACGTAGGAGGACGAAAGACAAATGGAACTCATGTGTGAAGACGGTAAGTATAAAGCCAGTCCATATTTCTGCCAGTTCCACGCTTTGGTTCGGATAGATAGATGTCGGATACGCCAGCTGTGTTTGAGGGCTATGTTCAGTCCAGTAAAAAGCTCGAGCCGAGTTTTGTGATCATCCCAACCATCATCGTCGTAATTGATGAAGAGGTCGGCTTTCATGGACCTCTTCATCATTTCTTCGAGCAACTTGATGTTTCTCAAGGGCGGATGTGTCCACAAACTTTGTAAGTTGATGGCGACGGACCTCCAGTGGCGGCAGACGTAGGTGACATTGATCCATGTCAGAGAGTTCAGAACTAGGAATCCCTCTTCATTCTCGACCAAATCCTTTGAGTCGCAGTCTCTTGCCCACGAAAAGATATTGCACAAGATTTCTGGGGGAAGGAACTGATGGGGGCGAAGGTATTTCGCTGGGACTTCAAGGCCAAAAGTGACACCTTGTGAGATTGCATAGAGGCGCAATGCCGCTTGATAGCTTCGCCAACCTGCGTAAGTGAGGCCAGGTCTTGCTCGATAGCGTTATCAATTAGATGATGCGCATCTGCGGTTGGAAGATCGCGTTCGAGATCGAGTGCGGCCATTGTAGATTATCTAGATTAGGGTAAGATGGGTCAGAATTAGAAACCGACGTTGAAATTGGGTTCTGATCTCACATGGAGAATCCTGAACTTGTCACTAAAGCTGCTGGATAGCAACAGAGTCGACAGTGGTTCGTGGCCCGTGGGTCAACGAAATCGGGACTTGCCGAGAAATGACCCAGTGTCCTGACTGGAGATGTCAGACCTGTGTCAGACTCCTAGAAATGATCTGGCAAATATAACATGATTTTACATGATTCATGGTATAGTTTAAACGTCTACATCACTGTTAGCGTCCTCGGTATCAGCACCCCAATCATGTTCCGACTCTTCTGAATCCTCCCATTCAGTCTCGGAGTCTTCACTACTCTCCTCGTCGTCGGGATCGAAAGTGATTTCCTCTTCATCCCACTTGATCTCGTCGACAGTGCCTTGGAAAGTGTCAACATCAGCCTTGTAAAGTTTGCGACAAAGCCTGAAAGTTAGCCTCGACAATCTTGCCCTGGTCGTAGAAAGCTGAATAAGGCAGTCGTTGAGCAATGTGATAGGGAGGTGATCCAGATCGTCCTCTGGATCATATTCAAAGTAGTATGATGGCCTGAATCTC
Organism: Pholiota adiposa; assembly: GCA_009935795.1. Lineage (NCBI taxonomy): Eukaryota > Fungi > Basidiomycota > Agaricomycetes > Agaricales > Strophariaceae > Pholiota > Pholiota adiposa. The sequence goes on along the minus strand of QEYC01000183.1, from coordinate 223,660 downwards.
GTGCCATAGAAAAATATTGATGTAAGTCGAGGGAAATAGGTCCTTTCGAATGGGGTATCTGGCCATTGATCTTCATCGAGCTGTAGGGCGTCAACGAGGTCTCTGCTGGCGCCCTCCACCGTCACAATAGAACATAACTCAGGTAGCTCTCCAATCGTGTTCGCCAATGCTGTGGGTCCGACGAATCCGTCGATCTCGTGCATAAGGTATACATGTTTGATGTTCTGTAACGGAAGCCCACTGTTGAATATATCGTTCGCGGCTTTGTCGGCGATTCCATCTCGAGGCCCATAACGTGATGCCCAGGTATATATGATTTCCAAGTGGGCGGGGATATCGTCATTATGCGCACGCAACATTTGCTCGTCTGTCAAAGCGCGCTCGAAGAGCTTGATTCTAGCCCCAGGAAGCGTGCACGGTGCTTGCAACAGAGCAAGGGTTTGGAAAGAGGGTGGCGAGGCGGTGCCCGCATAGATTTGGGCAAGGAATATGAAAATGTTGGCGAAGTCGATGCTCGGGACAGGAATAACGACATTTAGATCGAAGCAACAGTCAACCTTGATCAAGGCCGTCGGGGAAAAGGTGACACAGGAAAGGACAATCCCGGCTTCTTTGGCGTCGCAGGCAAGAGAGAGGTTTCGAAGACAACCGAGGTGCACAGAGCCGTAGTTATGAACATGATCCATCTCCTTATCCGAGCAAACTGGAAATGAATCTCTCAGATCCAAGACCTCCAGGAGAGGCATGTTCCTCAGCATATCCATAAACCATGTCCACGTCACCCCTGGAGCCGGAGTGGTACCGTTCAACTTGAGCTGGGTCAGACCACGAAGAAACGACGATTGGGAGCCCCATTTTGCTTCGTAATAGTTCAGTTCGAGAGACCGCAGTCTTGGCATAGCGTCGAGGTTGCGGATGGTTTCCGTGCCAAAGATAGGTCTTGGATCTTCACCCCATGGATTGTATATCGGAAGCTCAAGCTTAGGCGCAACATAAGAGGACGAGAGGCATAGGGATACAAGTTGAGGAACCGGTCTGTCTAGCTCTGGCAGAATTTCATGCCAGTAGTTTGCTTTGGTGCGTATAGATAGGTGCTGAATACGCGAACAATGTTCGAGAGCTCGGTTTAATCCCAACTCAAAGTCCCCTCGATGTAGATGATCCCAACCATCATAATAATTGAGGAAAAGACCGGCTTCCTTAGATCTCTCGAGCATCTCTTCAAGCCACGCAAGGCTTCTGAATGGAAGATGGGTCCACAGGCTAGGTGAACCTATTGCAACATTCCTCCAGTGGCGACAGACATGGGTGACATTGACCCATGTCAGAGTTGTCTTCTCTATCCTTCCCTCTTCGTCCTCAATCAGATCTTCCGAGTCATACTCTCTGGCCCATAGAAAGATGTTGCACAGAACTTCGGGGGGTAGACATGAGATGGCCGCATAGGAATTACGCTGGGACTGCAGAGCCAGAATAACGGCATCGTGGCGCTCCATGGAAGCCTGGTGTCGTCGAGTAGCTTCTTCAACCAGCGCCGACAGCGAGGCCCGTTCTCGCTGCATACAGTACCGATGTTTCTCGACGGCTTCATCGATCAAACGCTGCGCATCGGCGCTCGGAAGACTGTCGTTGACGTCCAGTGGACCACTGGGCAAAATTTCCTTTTCATCCATCAGAGATTGACTGCACCGCAACAAAGGTCAGAAATAGAAGTTGTTTTGACAATATCACTCACAGGATCTGACCTTCGAATAAAATGTTTATCATGACGTCCATCGAAAGCCTATGACGAACTGAAGTTGGGCGTGTACCACGGTAAAGGACAGATTGAGAAATTCAACAATGCTAGACCGGAAGCCGTTCTCTATATGAAGACTTGCATCTGGCGATATAGAGACCGGGATTTCTGAGTTTAAATCCCTGTAGCGCGCCGTTCCCACGAGCTGCGGCGAATTTGCGTGAATCTGACCTCCCCTAATACGATAACGTGATCTCGTCACAGGCCGTTCCCGTCAGATTGTACAACTTCGGGAGCGAGTTCCGCAATATATACCAAAAACAAGTCATGGATTGCAGATTAATAATGCCACAGAAGCTATCTCTGACGTCTTGTAGAGGTAGCTGCAATAATGATTCATTATATTAGCATTTTATGGAATTCTGGTGCTTTTGCCTTACGTTTGTGGTCATTAGAGGCTGTATTTGTCTGATTTAAAAATCGAAAGAAGGAGAAGTCTCAAAGGAACACCGGCGGTAATATTGTTCTCACCAATATCTGGGCAGAAAGTCTGAGAACACAACACAGGCTCGAATCTTCGTCGCCGTTTTACTGAGGAGAGTGTCACTCAATGAGGGGCGGTCAGATTTCAAGTTACTACATTTGGCACTCCCTGCCAATTTTGCGTGGGAACGGCGCGCTACAGGGATTTAAACTCAGAAATCCCGGCCTGTATATCGACAGATGCAAGTCTTCATATACAGGACGGTCCATCGGCCTACAACAATGCCACGCTAACATGGTTGAGCACGTGCCACCTGGTAGCTTTGAAATCAAATTAACGAGCGCAAAATTTGCTTTCGCTGTGGTCGTTTAGACGGAATAAGTATATGAATTGTTTAATTTTCACTTTCTTTCTACAAATAAAGAATGCCACAGAATAAAAGATAATCGATAATACGAAAAGAAGCAGAACTAAATGAAGGTGGATCCTATCCATACAATAAGTATATGTTATCCTATGTTGGGGTGATTGGAAGAGTGTACCGCATATTGTGATGTGTCGAGAGGAAGATAATGATACACCGAAAATCCAGATATACACGCAGAGGGTAGGTGATGAATAGCACGAGAAATGTGTTGATTATAATCGATACACAGGGTGTCCGAGCGACCGAGTCGAATTAAGTAGGTTGACGAAAAATGTGGTAAAATGATTGTGAGCGCTGGCGTCGCGCGGTGTAGGCTGAATTCCGGCTAGGTGGTCTCCAGATGATTATAGTGTGTACGTTTCGTAGAAGGAGTGTTGTGTTTCTGCGATTAGAAGCAAGATAGTGTAGGAGTAGTAGTGTTTCGATTCCGGAAGGAGAGTGTGAGATGCAAGCTGTGCTTGATCTGCAATAGAGAGCAGCAAATGAACGTGGTTGTGTTGGTCTCGGTGCTCGGCTGTGATGGTGTCCTGTGCGTGGTTGCGTGCGATGATGATGATGAGTGAAGGATAAGATATAATATGGATGGAAGCGAAATTTTTTTGGAAAGGCGAAACGGATGACGACGAAGGAATAGATAAAGCAGGAATAGAAGGAATACGAACAGAAAGAAGGATGACTGTTCTAGAAGGCACTTAACTATATACAATAAAAACGCGAACAAAGCTTTTGAATGTCTGTCGAAAGCAAAGTAAGAGGAAAGCAAAAGACGTATGAATGCTTATATGGAATCGCATGAGATGAGGGTGAGTGTCGATGAATTAGGATATGGGATGCGAATAATTCAGGGATGGATGGGTGATGCGCAATGACAACGGAATGAAAAAATGACGACGGATGTATGCTTTTACGGATGCGATGATGAGTTCTATAATGGAAAAGAAAAGAAAAATGCGAGTCTAGTTTGTTGTTTGGTTGGCGATTTTTATGTTCCACGTCATGGAGCTTTTTGATGATGTGGTGAGTGAGGTCGAGTGACGAACGGCGGTGGAAAAGAGAGACGGCGCAGTCGACGCATTAGAACGGCTTTCTCTTCGTATTCCAAGAGAGCGAAACACTGCCAGCGCCCTTAATAAACACCTGTGCTTGGATACAACAGACCTATTGTCAATCAATCAAGTCAGCCAAATCAGTCAATTGCCTCGAGTCGCCATGCAAAAATAGAAGAAGGTGGGTGCAATAAAAGCTGCGAGCGAACAAAGTGATGAGAGAGACTCGGTTAGCTCACGAGTCAAATGCCTCGCCAACCAAGCATGCCTTATATGCAAGCCTCCTGCCGGATTTTGACCGGCCTGCTGTTGATGGCGAAGATTCGAAGTGGGAGAGGGGCAGCATAAATAGAAAGGCATAGTTCGCACACCCTTTCGAATCTCTTCGTAAACCCACCACCATCCATGGCAGAACCATGTATCGAACAAAGACGAAAAAAACTCAAGACGAAGACGAAGAATGGAAACGCACCGTTTCAGCGACGCTTGCCTTCTTAAAGTCGACATATACGCTCCCGTTCGGGCCCCTTGTCATTTCTCTCACTTCGCCGAAATCCTGGAGAAAAGAAGGTCGCATGTCAGTTATCGGAAAAAAGCAACCGAGAGCACAATACTACCCACCTCACACCACTTTTTCACAGCCTCGTAACCTCTAACATTTTCAGGTGCAACCCCGCTGATAACAAGCTTCCTCTTGGGCTTCTTCTTGCCCAGCAGGCCTCCGGGGGTAAATACACCTCCGCTCTCCCGATGCGCACTGCCCACAAGTGAAAGCGAGGTCGTCGGCGAGTGCGACGGCGACCGACTACCGCTACCACTAACAAAGTGCCCGAGCACCGCAGCAGAACTGGAGCTGGGGATGGAGAGCTGCAGCGGCGCCACGGCGGAGAGGGGCGTGCTCGGGTAGGACGACACGGGGCTGTTGGTTGCGCTCGAGTTGAGGGTGTTGACGCTGTTTGTGGAGGACCCGACGAGCCCCATGCGCTCGACGAACCCGCGGAACTTGCTGCCCTTGCTCCCGCGTGCGCTTGATGGTAGCGGCGGTGCGAGAAGGGAGAAGTTGGTTGTCGACGCCGAGGCGGGGGGTGAGGTCGCGATGCCGGCGGCCAACGAGGGACTGGGCATGCTCTTGAGGCGCTGCCGGGTGTCCGAGGAGGGAATGAGACTCTGGTGGTGGCTTTGCGGTTGCTGTTGCTGCAGTGCCGCCGACGAAGACGAGGGCCCGAGGGCCCTGAGCGTGTTCTCGATAAGCGCCGCGGACGGCGCGCCAGATGCAGTCGGCAGGGGGCTCTGTGGGATCGGCGGGAGCGGTTGCTGCTGCCTTGCCTCGTTCACCATCTTCAGCCGCGCCCAGCGCTCCTCATGCGCCTGTTCCCTCCTGAACCTATCATGCACCTCCACTCCATAATCCTCCTCCTCCTCATCGTCATAGTACTCTTCATCACCCTCTTCGATCTCCGTCGACGCCACGGACGAGGGTGTAGGCGGGAGGCTTTCGTCCACCACTACTTTAGGACCGCCGCGGTAGGGCGCCACGCTCGTATGGATGGGCTTCGGGGGCGTGCGACGCTGGGCTTGCGCGTACCCTAGGGGCATGCGCTGAACACCGACAGAGGGGCCAAGGAGCGACGCAGACGCGGATTTGTACAACGAGGGCCGGCGCGACCCGTCCGCGAGCAAGAGGAGGTCGCCTGAGGTATTGGCGCGCGCGCGCAGGCCGCTTGTTGCCTTACGGCCAGAGGCATCCGCAGCGTATGTGCCCTCTTCCCAGGCAACGACGCGGCTTGCGAGCTTGCGCGCGGTGGCAGTGGAGAGCGAGCCGCCCATCGCAGCGTCCTGCTTGGCGCCGTTGACACTGAGCTGCGGTAAAGCGGGGCTGCGAACCATGCCCGCCGGGGAGCTCGGGTCGCTCTTCGATGGGGGGTTGTACACGGGCGAGGTGCTGTTGTGCACCGCGATTGATGTTAATTGCTGTTGCTTAGCTGCGAGGGGCTCCCACGCGCCCGCCAGCACTCCTTGGAGCTTGACGCTCTCCTCGCTGCGCATCTTGCGCAGGCCCTCCACAATCTGGGGCGACGGCTGGAGGCCGTGCAGCGGGAAAAGTGCGCCCGAGGGGCTCGAGGGCGAGGATGGTAAGGGCAGCGGGGGCGGCGAGGCGGGGGTTGGGGGCAGCCCAGCGCTGCTGGCCCCGCTACCATTGGCATCGAGCCCGTTCGGGCCACTGACGCCAGAAAGACGCGAGATGAACGAGGCGAGCCGACCGCGCTTCTTCTCCTTCCCACCGCTTCCTCCCATGGGCGAGGCTGTTAACCCACGACCCTCCACGTCTCCCGCACCGCCATTGCTACCACTAACGAGCCCGAACCCTGAAGCGAAGCTCTTCCTCTTGCGGCCCTCTTTCTTGCCTATGACGCCGCCGGCACCCGTATCGTCGCTAGGCTCATTCACCGAGCTGCCGAGACTCCAGCGCGACATGGAGCGCTGCATGGCTGGTGGCGGCGAGCGGCTGCGGCTTGGGCTATGGTCGTATATGCGCTCGTCGTAGGCCCCATGCTCGTTGTGATGACGCCGGTCGTAGTGGAGAGGTTCTTCATCTTCGTCAAGCGCAGAGGGGAATGCCACGCCTCCGAACTCTTCCATCCGGTCCTCGAGGTGCAACCCGCGCAGGAACTGCAACCGCTCGCGCTCATCCTCGCTCAACTCTTCTTCCTCACTCTCCTCTCCACTCCTGAACTCCTCCTCATCCATCTCCGCCCTCCTCACATCCTCCTCCTCAACCACAGCCCTGATTTGGTCCTCCACGCCTAACCCAACAAGTCCAAGCTCGAGTCCAGCGACGTCGAGCGGGGGCGCAGGCGGCGGTCGTACAGGGGCCACGCCCACACTCGGACCGCCGCCGCCGACCGCCACCGAGCGTCCGGGGGCAACCGATGACCCTCGCGAGTGTGCGCCTACCGCACCAGAGGGCGCGCGTGAATGTGATCGTGAGGCAGCCTGTGAGGGCGCGCGCGAGTGGGTCCGTGAATGTACTTGCGAAGGCCCTCTCGACCTTGACTGCGAGTGTGCATGCGAAAGATGGGCAGACGACGCCCCTGATGCCGCCCGCGAATGCGCTTGGGCGGGCGAACGCTGGGCCGCCAACGCAGACGACGACAAGGGCGAGCCTCCGGACGGGGGTCCGACGTACACCTGCGACGCCGACGCCTGCGCGTGCTGATACGGGTGCGGGTGGTGCGACGGAGCTCTCTGGCTCTGCTGATGGCTCTGACTCTGCGGATGCGCATGCTGTTGGTGACGGCGCTGCAGCGACCCAGACGAACTCAACGACGAGCCAGCTCCGCCTCTGTGCGAATGCCCTCCAAGCGAGCCGAGAGACGAGGAGCCGACGCTGTGCAGGGAAGCTTGCGAGCGCTGGGCTTTATGCCCTGGTTGCTGGTCCTGTCTTCCAGGGGCAACTACGTTGACGCCGACCTTTCCGCAAGCGGCCACGGCCTCTGACGCCGACGCGAAAGCCAAGCCCGCAAGACCAGGCGGGGGTGGGGGCGGCGTGCGCAGCGCGTTCGCCGCGTCGGGATCCACATCGTAATCAACATCGCAGGACCGGTGGAGCTGGTACGCCGCGAGCGCGGGGAGGGAGGCTCCTGAGGGCGGCGCGAAGGACGAGGCATAGTAGTCTGCGTCGTCGTCTTCTAATTCATGACTTCCCTCCGTCGCCGCCTCCACACCGTCCTCAGCGTCAACATACACCTCCTCCTGTTCATCCGAATCCACATCCTCTCGGGCAAGCACCCCCTCCTCCGCAAGCCCCATCAACAACTGATCCAGCCTCGCGCGCACCTCCTCCGAATCGATATACACCGCATCCCGAATCCCGCTATTGCTCATGCTCCCGATGCTCGCATTCTGGCTGTGGCCCAGCCCATTGGCAGCAGCAGCAGCAGCGGCGTCATTGCCACCTTCACCCCCAGTGTACTCGCCCGCCCCGAGCGGGGACAAAGACATGTGGTGCAGGTCGATGTTCGACGGATAGGGCGAGAGCGTGTTGTACGGCGAGGGCGCGGCGGAGAGGGACGCGAGCGAGGTGAGGGACAGGCTCATCGTCGCCCCCAGCGAGCCCGCGCGCGAACGCCTTGTGGGCGGTGCGGAGGGAGGCAGGGGGGAAGCTTGGGGGATGGGCGAGGGGGCGAGCGAGGCCATGGAAGGCGAATGCATTAGCGAAGGTGAACGGGCAAAAGACGGGATCGTCGGCGACGGGTTCAGCGACTGCACCTGAGGCGCGTTCGCCGACACGACGCTGACTGGCTGGCTGGTAGGCTGGTAGGCGTGCGGCTGCACCGGCGCCTGCAGGAGTGAGAGCGACGAGAGCGACGAGGTAAGCGAGGTGGAGGAGGAGGACATGGTGCGTTCGAGTCCTGCTACAGCTGCTGTTGCCATCGCCGCCTCGGCCTGGCGCGGACTCGCGCACGGGCTCTGAACCGCGCTCGTCGTCGCACTGGCATTGATATTCGCAGAGAGCAACGCCGCCGACCGCGACCTCTTCACCTGCATCGCCAAGGGCAGATGGTACTGCGGCGGCTCGTGCGTGTCCTCTCTTCCTCCAAGTTCTCTTGTTCCTTGCCTTCCTTCCCGTGTTTCTTGCCTTCCTTCCCGCGTTTCCCGCCATCCCTCCACCTCTCTAGGCACCTCAACCCCACCCCCACCCAACACCGCACTCGTCCTCCCCAAACTCCCAACCCCCAACAAACTCGCCTGCGACCCCCTCCTCGTCTTCGTCGAAGTAGTAACAGGCCCAGGACCAGGCCCGATAGCGAACAGCGCATGCCGCGCGCTCGTCTGCACCCCTTGCATCCCACTCGTATACGACGCACTCTGCGCGAGGGGCAAGGCGAGCCCGGGGACGTAGTGCGTTGCGCTCGGTGATGTCGGGGGCGACTTCGACAGGAGGTTCGGGGATGATGCGGAGAGGGAGAGGGGGTTGGAATTGGAATTGGAATTGGAGTTGGAGTTGGAGTTGGAGGAGGGCGATGAGGGGGGCAGGCGCGAGGCGGCGCTTGTGCGCCTGCTTTGAGGTTGAATTTGCCCCTGACTTTGGGACAGCGTGTGCGACAACGATTGGCTGGGCGCGCGCCGGAGCGTTAGGGGCGACGTCGAGCGCGAGGGCTCGGGCGACGTTGCAAAAACATTTGCGAGAGGCGCAGAACGCAACACAGGCGCTGGCTCGGGCGAGGGCGGTGGGAGCGTTGGCAGGGGCTGAAGGGAAAAGGGGCGGTCAGTCTATGCATTCGAACTTCGAACAAGAACGAAAGCAACGAGAAGTGGAGAACGTGAAAGAGACACTTCCGTCGAGCACCAAAAAAGGGAAAGCAAAGCAGAGAAAAATGAAACAAGAAAAACAAACCCCCACCTTATCTCTCCCAAGCCTTTCTTCCGCCACCTTCTCCAACGCCTCGTCTATCACCAAGCCAGCGTCGAGCGTGTACTCGAGCGCCTCCTCGACGCCTTCTTCCTTCTCTTCCAACCCCTCTCCACCCTTGACCTCAGCGCCGAGCCCACCTTCAGGAAGGGCGCGCACGTAATACTTCGCTGGCCTGCGAAGCGGGTCTACCGGCTCCTCCTCCACCCTCTCCTTCTCTTCTCCCTTCTCATCCCCCAACCCATCCACTTCCAAACCCGCCGCCTCCTCCTTCACCTCTCTCCTGAAACCTCCAACTTCCTTCGTCTCCTTCTCCTCAAACCCCGTCCCCTTCCCCTCCAAATAAACCCCCCAACACCCACTCATCCCCCTCCCAATCGCCGGGGGCAAGTCCATCCCGTCCTCCGCGCGCTGCACCGGCAACGCGAGGGGCAGCAGCAGCGACTCGGAGGAGGGAAAGCCGAGCAGGGGCGAGTCCGCGCCGTCTCGTGCAAGGGCGTCTCGTGCAAGGGCGTGTAGGTTGTATAAATGCGAATGCGGGAGACAGGGCGAGGGCGATATGGAGGAGGGCGTCGAGGCCACTTGCCGTGCGGACGATACGAGCGGCGGGACGGGATGTGTGGGGCTCCATGCGTCTAGTGTTTCTCCTTCATGTCCTGCGCGCAACTCCTCTGGTTCTCCTTCCTCCGTATCCGCCTCCGAGTCGACATGAGTGTCGACGCCGACTTCTTCCTGCGCTCCTACTGACTCTTCCTCAGCCTCCTGGACCTCGCGCAGCTGCTCATCCAGGGCATCTACCAACGTCGACGAGGCAGGCGGGGACAACGAAACGCGCTGGTGCGCAAGCCAGCGCTGCACGCGCTCGTCGGTGGAATGCGGGGGGATGGGCTCGAGGAGGGGGGGCGGTGGGGCATGTTCGATGGGCGCTGGTGGTACCTCAGCCTCAACCGCTTGTGAGGACGATGACGGTTCAGCGAGGTGGATTGAGGCGGAGGGTGAGGCGTGTGTTGAGGCGTCAGGGGGTGTTGGGGCGGAGTGTGGGTGGGCGTCCGTGTGTAGGGCGTCAAGGTCAAGGGGTGTTGGGATGGTATGTGGTGGTGGTGATGATGATGATGATACAAGGTGAGTAACCGAAGCCGACTCTGCTAGTGTTGTGTTTGTGGATTCCATATTCTTCGTGCTTTCGTGTTTCTTCTGCTCAATCTCTTCTTCGTCTTTGACTGTGTCGTCGACGGCTAACGCTAACTCCTGTGCTGCGTGCATTCAAACGAAATCACCTTCGAATTCGATCAACCTCGCCAGTGTTCCTGTTCCTATCTTCGTCTGCGTGCGCGCGCGGTAGTGGTGGAGTGGGATGATGGGACGGGCGCTGGATGGTGGAGTGATGGCCGGCGCACTAGAAAACAGACGGAACGAAAGAAATACGACCGCAGAAATCAAGAATTGAAAGGATGAATGCAAGGTTGAATGGAAGGAAGGAAACGGACGCACGGCACGGAAATGGCGAGAAACGGATGTGGTTGCGTGTTTAATGTTGAATGTATGCGGTTGAGTGGAATGAAGGCTCCGTGTATGCGCAGTGTGGGGGATGGATGATGAATGGCGCTTGTCGGTACGGGCTGGAGTGGGCTGGAGTGGGCAGAGGGGTGTGTTAGTACATCGTCTCGGCTGGGTGGTGAGGGGGCGATCGAGGGATGGAGGGACGGGGAGAGAGGGGCAGGTAGGTAAGAAAAGCAAAGCACATACCCGAAAACAACGCAGAAGCCTTCTTGGCCTCCTCTAACTCAAATCGACGCGCGAAGAGCCTGTAGACGATGCTGTCAGTATGCACTGCTGCGAGAGGGGGTGCGGGGCGCGGGCGCGAGTACGCAGGCATGGGCAAGGACGTGGAACGGGAGGGTATATGCACGCAGCATACGCATACGCATATGGCATACACGGTACTATTTCCGAACCCACTCCAGTCGCGTGTCCCCACATGCTGGCTGGGGGCGGGGCAGACAACGCCCGACGCCCACGGGCGCGCAGCCCACGACAGGGGAAGAGAAAACTCACGATGTACCCAAAAACGCGCTGGGAACTCTCCTTCGTCGCGGGTGGGGGTGGTGTCGTGGCGCGGGCGCGGTCGTCCTCGGGCGTAGTCTTCCGTATGTGTGTATGCGTGTGCTATGGCGGGCAGCGAGCGCAGCGTATACGCGTATGGGCTGAGCTGCGTATGATGCGTACTCCCGTATGTGGGGCGAGCGGAAGGAGGAGGAGGAAGAGGGTGGGATAGCAAAGAAAGCGGTATGGCAAGTAAAAGAAAAAAAAAGGGCAGGGCAAGCGTCGACGCCCTTGGCTGGCTTCTTTCGAAAAGGGCCCCCTCCCTCAGCCTATTCCCATTTCAGTCCCAACCGAAGATCTTCCCCCGCCAGATCGGATGTTTAGATCCTTTATTTATTTATTTATTTTCCTACTCCTCTTTCCTTACGTAAATAATGTTTTCATCTTTATTTTCGATGCTGCCGTGGCCAAGGAAATTACCTAATACTCGGCACCCACAATGCAAAGTGGCGTTATTTGCGAACCTTTGTACACCAATTACATAACGCGCATGACCGCTCTAGACCCGCGCCTCCCACGTCGGACCCGCCCGCGCCGATGGCCTCTCTGCTTCCCCTCTCCCCGTAGCCCGAAGCCTGCCCGGCCACTCAGTCCATGAGACTAAGAATACACGCACAGTGCACAGCCTCTCCCCTTCGATGGCTTCTAGTGAGCGGACGTATACGCCCGCGCAGCAGACGCGGCTTCGGGAAGCCCGCTGGACATATATTTTTCGTAGGTTTTTCGTATGCGAAGCTTGGACGTACGCACGCTAAGCGCGCTGCGGTGCGCTGGAGCGGGAATTTCTTGGGGTTTCGAGGGAATTTCTTGAGTTTTCAATTGCATTTCGAATTTTCAAAGGGTTTCATGGGATATCCAAGGGATGCGCAAGCGTCTGCCTGCGCACACACGCACACTCCACCGGGCTCAGGTTGGACGAACTGCACCCGCCGCGGCTGGGGCCCTGCGTTAGAGGCTCAGGCTATCTCCCCCGCTTGCCTGGGAAGGCGACTCCGACTCCGAGTGCGCACCCCTGTTCTCACTTCGACCGCCGCCGACTATGCGTTTGCCGACTATGCATTTGCAGCTGAGCTTGCCGACTCCTGACTTTCAATCCCGGACTCCCAACGTGGAATCGACGCCGCACAATGGTTTCCACCGCCAGCGCCAACGCACAAATGCATGCCCCTTCCCCCACCAGCGCATCGTTCCAACGACCGACTCGGACCGGCACCAATGCAATCCAATTTAACCAATCCAATTTAACCAATCCAATTTAACCAATGCAATGCAAATTTGTCGGTCGACTGCTCGAACCGCGAGGGTCAAGCGAGGGTCAAGCGAGAGTTAGCAGACCCTGCGGTCGCGACCCTGCACGCGTCTTGTGGGGATTCTGCTAATACTTTCATGCGCGCTGGTACTGCGTAGGCGCGGTGTCCGTCGGATCGATGTGCTTTGTGCGCTGGCCTATGGCAAGCCTATGGTGTGATCTGGGGGTAGACGGATGGAGGGGTGGAGGGTGGGACGGAGGGGTGGAGGACGGATGGACGGATGGATGGAGGAAGGCGAGGAGGGCGACGTGCCTCCGAAGCGCAACGGGGAAAAAAAACAAGCGGTCAAGCGCAACCAACAAAAAAAAAAAAAGTACAAGCGAGTAAAAACAAGCGCCCCCTCGTTCTACCACGCCGTCCGGAGTCCCCTCTCTTCTCCCCGCTCCCTTCTCCCCGCTCCCTTCTCCCCACCCCAACATGCACTTCGCACTTCGCACCGCGCGCATGAACTTAACCCGTCCTCGTTCCACCAAGCGCTTTACGCGTCTCGCGCGTTCGAGCATACTTAGCGCCGTCGGGAGTCTGGCCCTGGTTTCTGCTTGCTCGTTCTGCGGTTCAAATATTCCCTGCGGGGTGCAAGCGCAACTTGCAAGCGCTTAGGAGTTGTGACCAATCTCAACTGCTACAGGCGATGTCAGCAGTCGTAATACTCATCAAAAGCAACCGCTTTTCCCGCTTGCTTCAAATTGTCGACGGCCTCCAATTCGGACGATATTATTGGCGTTGACATCCTCGGACCTCCCCCAACTCGCCGGTGGGTATGTAAGGGAAACTGGATGGAGATGTTTCGTCGTTGCTTGAAGTCCGGATGTTTGTTGCTTCGAGTTCTGCGATTCTTCTGGATCCTGCGTAGGCTACTCTATCGTGACACCGCTGCCGATTCTACGTTCATGGACACACTCCCCTCCCTCCCTCCCACACGACATCTGGCCTGCCGCCTGCCCCGTAAGTTGCGCCTTTGTGCCGTTGCGGGTATTAATGAGAGTAACTACATCTACTTGTACTGAGTAATATCATCCGACGGTAAACCCAAACTCAGCCATCCGCAATGATCAATGATCACAATCATGCTAAGTGCTAAGCGCCCAGACCGCGTCTCGTGTGTGGCCTACCTTGACTGTTGACGCGCCTCCTTACCAAGGCTCCAACATTACCGTGCACTCCTCGACTCGGAGGCTCCTCGTTGACGTGCAGTGAAGTTTGCTCAGAGATGACGAAATGTGCGTTTCGTGCAATCATCGACGGCCTACGTACATACCGCATCGGGACAGGGGTTCTGAACAGTGAGCAGGCAAGTCACGGACGGTTGAGACGAAGACACCGAAGATCAAGTCTACTAAAGGATCGGGATGAGGCCCAAAGGCGAGGCCAGCGCTGTGTAACACCTAGATTTCCTCCCGCCTCAGAAATTTTACAAAATAGGGGAAGGGATGTATAGTATGAATACTTGAATTGAATAGTCGCAGCCGCATTTTTTTTTTCTGGCTGTCAATGAGGCGCTGGTGTAGAATTCGAATGCATATGCTAACAGAAGCAAAAGAGCAGCGCAAGCGCGCTTACTGCATGATATGTGTGCTCTAGTATCGTGAGCGAACGACCTGAATCGCTTTTACTTGACTCAAAACAGCTCCCCCACGGGCCACGATGCGCATACAAGTCAGTGAAGGAGAAAAATCATGGTTCAAATTATTTCAAAGCTCAAGTTGTATAAACACTGCATCTCAGCGCCCAGCTAGGATATCCCCCGTACTCAAGCTCGTTTGACGCACTTCCGCGCCCCTGTCAGAAATTTTTAAACCTGTAATGATACTTGAAAGATAAGAAATGATTTAGATATCTTCGCATGACACAGGCCACAGGTGCTCATGAATCCTAGCGCCGTTGCTGAAGTACCAGCTTTCATCTCCTCCATGGTTCTAAACATATCGCTTTCTATGTACGACATTTTGTGAGAGCAATATCAACCCTAAGCTGACCCGCTATGTAGCATAATGCATAAGCGCCCAGATCAGATCCCATCATGCCGCTCCCACGTTGAAGCGCATCCCGCATCCCGCCTCCGAGCCCCGCCATCCCCCGCATAGGTCTATTTCCATCCGTATCTGATCAACGCAGGCCATTGGCTGCCATTGGGGAATGCTTTCAGGCATGAACTGTTAGATTTCTGGAAGTATTTCGTGGTAATCAATACCATGCTGTACAGGAACCAGTAGGTGCGCTATCCGCGTACCCCAGATCTCTTGAGTATTTTCAACAGTTTTCGTTATGGCGTTTCCGGGCCGGGTGTCCAGTGTGAATGAAAAACGCGTCACTACGCCCACCCATAACGCCCTTTTGCGCGAGCATTTTTAATAGAAAATACGTTCATTAGGCAAGCATGTAGAGGAGCATACTTTTGCAAAGCATTTTTAACAAAGTTTGATAAGCAAGCATGTACTTGGTATTACTTGCATACTACGTGCTTTATTTTCGCGAAAAAGTGCTTGTAACTCTGACTCGCGGATGACCCACTCCACGCTCCTGCAATGCACGGTACACCGATAGCGCCTCCCGCACGCCGTGCCGTCTTTTGTAATCCATGTCAGAAGTCGAAAGAAAGTCAAGGAACTTTTTATGATCAAAGAATGCTGTGAGCACACTTTGCGTTCGGTACTTATGTGCGGACTATTATGGCCCCCGCTGACCCCCCATAATGTACTGTACGCGCGCGTCATCCGTGACGCGAGCGCGTGGATTGAGGCCGAATGTTTTGTTCATTTCGTTCAATGGATTGTATGTCGAGACTAGCATTGCGTGTAGACTCGAGAACTTTTTTTTTTCTACTTCGGCGCACCATGTCCATCTCATTGACAAGCATCAGAGTTTGAACCCGGGGAGGTAAAGCGACCCAAAAATGGGGTTGGGAAGACGGTTTGCCCACAAACGCGATTTACTTCCGCGGTTTTCTATTCCACCCACCGTCGTCATACCTCCATCATGCTATGTCTATTTTTTTGAAGTCCATACGCTACCCATTACATATCCCAGTCCATGCATTCGTCAATTTCGTGCGCCACACACATATTATGTATGCACCCCCATCGCGGGTACTTACGACATCGCTCCCTTTTTTGGGTGTACGCCCATGTGCACCTCCCGGCCCATCCCCCCAACCATCTGACCCTCACAATCATATCCATCACATCGATAAGTAAATGGTTGCTCAATAAAAACGGGTTTGTTGGGTGGACGCCCTCTACCTATGCCATCACCGGAGGCTGGAATCACCTGGCCACGGCTCCGGGCGCTGATGGCAGCTCCTACATGAATATCTCTGATTTATTCGTGCTTTATTCGAATGGATGGTCGTCCGCGGATTCCGCGCCCTCCGTTGAGTCGCAGTGTCGTGTGCCTGTTCGTTGGTTGGTGATGCCCAGCAAGCGTATTAATATTATTTCGCGGTCGGGAGACTGGGTGAGACGCGCATGATAGTAGAGGCAGAGCACTAAATAATTAGTAGCGCACAAGTTATACCCCCAAGACATACGTACGCCTCAAAAAACGGTGTTGGAAAGCCCGTCGCCCGAACGGCCAAAGCGTCTTGAGCAGAGCGGTTGCATAACCGCAGCTCTCTATGATCGTAATCAGTCGTGATCGCGATCGCGCGATCAACCTCCAGGATATCGATCAAATTCATGATCAGAATATTCAATATGACGGCGATTTTGTTGATCAGCTTTCTCTTGCTGACGATGACGATGGTTGATATAATTGTTTGACGATGATTTGTTGGTGGTGACGCTGCATTTATTGCCATTACCATGGTCATCCGAGGCGTTAGTTTTTTTTTTTTACAAATGAGACTCTACGCACGTCTGCGAGACCAGCTCGAGATATCTCGAGACCTTGGAAACTGCTCGAAATTGGCAATTGGATACACCTAAATGGAAAATCACTACGAGACGCGAGGTTGCCATTTTTTGTTACTGCACTGCAATGGAGTCCATTTACCAGGACAACTCGAGGCGCTCAACGCTCCTAGCACAATTCAGTACTTCCGCTGTGGCTCATAAGAAAACTAAGATAAATGTACGGCGCCGGCGACCCGACGGCAGATAACTAGATATCCTACGGTAAAGCACATAGCTATCCCAGTTATCTGAGAATAAGCATACCGAGAGTAATCATAACGTCAATGACCCGGAGCGCGTCTCGAATTCAGCTTGTCCGAAGTCAAACTTCAATTACGCCATGGTCCAAGAGCCCGATGTCCATGCCAAAGTCAAGCTACAAGCATTTCTAAGTCGATACTTCATACGCCTGATGCCTGCTACTCGCGACTACTGACCTGCCTAGGCCTCTATCAGGGTGCGCGCGAGGCTTCTGGCACGACACATGCACTTCAATTTCACGCATGACCTTTCTTTTAGACCTTGGGTCTGTCTATTGACTTCTATTGAAGCGTTCTGTGATTACGGTGACTAGAACTCGAATGGTGGACGATCGTACGCTAGTTGCGCCACTATCGGTGGCGCGCTCTATGCACGGTTCTTTACTGTAGTCGTATCCCGTAGCATACCGTATTGGGTACCATTGTAGGCGCCAGAGATAACAGCGAGAGTGAACGTCGGTATATTTTCATCTCCGTGGTTAACATAGCGTGCAATAATTGACATATGCCAGCGTAAACATGCCCGGTGTCCTATTTTCTAAGAATATCACGGGCGCTTCTGTGTGCATCATTATGTCCAAAGATACTTATGAAATCTAAGCGCTAAGCACACTCTTCCATGCAAAAATGGTACTATATCATAGCTGGCGAACACGCTGTGACTTCAGTGTATTCGAATTTCGAATGGAAGTGCTGCATTCTAGACCATTAATGACATCGGCTTGAACGCTAAGAATTGTGCATGACCATGTCAAGTACCGAAGCCCCGTCCGTTTCAGTCTCTGCGTATATACTTCATGGAACCGATTCTGCAGATATTTACATGCTGAGACAGCCCTCGAAGACGAAAAAGAACTATGCAGTGCTTGAGGTTCAAAATAAGCGCCATGTTAGGCGCCATCATTCGGTTTCTTTATACCATTCATTCAATATGGTCTATAGCATTATGAATGCCGGGTATTATATGAAGAAATAGACGTCATTGACCATGTCATTTCTAAACTAGAGACTAACTTTAGTCCGTTTTCAAGATTCACAATCCAGCTTCGACGAAGGGGAAATGAATGGAGACCGGTTGGCATCTTCGGTCTTTAGCTGATGAACGTCAAACCATAAACTCCAGCGTCATGAACGAAGTATGTCCTGCACCAATCGAAGGATGGAAGTCGATGCTCGATGCTCAGTATCCAGTCTCCACATTAGCCTGAAGGCCAACTTTTAAATAAGGCCGTAAGTTCGCTTGAATTTTAATTGGTAGAAATTTGAAGAGACCACATTTATGCAAATGATCAGCTACTAGAGTAGTACTAGAGTATACTGTAAGTCTAGTGACAAGCCCTCAGGCCTCAATCATTGAACAGTTCACCATTCGCCACCGCCGTGATTATCTTGTCAACGTGAAGTTAATCCAACCCGCGTCAATGGGAAATTGCTAACTAGTCCGGGGATGGGGATCGCGTTCTTCTGGACTTGAACAGCGCCTGCAGAGTATAGATTTTATCCATGCGCCGATGATCTCGAGTAAATACGTACCCCGCGTATGACGTGCGCGCTGCCATTCCACGTTTAAATATCCCTGATATCCCTGATGATAGTACCACTTGACGGGCGGCTGGATGTTTTCCGTACGCGCGTAAGTTTGCAGTGGCGAATCAGAGGCTAGCGACTGGGATCGTCCATAGCGCGAATTCCGCCGTTGTGCACAGACAGGAAGCGCCCCCCTGATCAAAACGCGGCTGCTGTCAGCTGCTGTCAAGCCTTGTCAAGCGTAGCGTGCCTTGCGCGCCTCTAGCACAAGCTCACGCGCATCGAAGCGCCGCGTGCTTCCTTCTTCGTTGCGTACCTCGCGCGCTCGCAAATCATCTCCCCCGGGAGAAGCGCCCCCGCGTGCGTTGACGGAAATTTAAAAGAAGGCCGTGTGGATTCTCCTGTCTGGGCGTCAACGCGGTTGAGGGACCATGAGACCTGCGCACTCGGTGCCGCGTTGCGTGTGTAGATTTTGGGGGTTATCTTTGTTGATGTTCATATTTGCTAAGTACTTATACAAGGTTACTTCGGTGTCAGACCCTTGGATGAATGAGTGAACTGTGCCTATTGTTTCCCATCAATGTTTTGGGATCCCGAATGCCGGGCGCCTAATGCAGAAGCGTTTAGCAGCGCCAATGCGCCACGTATTTACCGGATATGGGCTGCAGTGTCTCTGCGCTTTGAGATGGAAAACATATGTTCCTCCCCTCGCGCGAGCCACTGGCAGTTCAGGCCTCCAGCCCCTCATTTTCGACAGCGTACATCTTTATTATCTATCTCAATCCTCAAACGAAATAGCCATATTCTCAGCTCTTCCGAGCGTTTCAACGCCAACAAATCAGGGTGGATCTTTCTACATGGCGCAGTAAGCAAATTCAACAATGAAACCATTCCTATCAACAATCGGTGATACAACCTAAATTCCTTGTTTATAAATAGTTTGACGACGCTGGCGCATCTTGGCGCATACTGTTGTCGAGTATGCATGTGTTACTCTACGACTCTTCGAAGCGCCCCAGCAGAGCAAGTAAAATAGTTTCCAGACACAGTACGAAATTCATCGGACCGTTTCTGCCTTATATGTCAAAGTCATCGTGGAAAACAAACACAGCTAAAGGTGGAGCATGCGGCAGAACCGATTACTAGTGATTGATCACTACCACACTTGTCCGCCAGCGCTTCTCTGATTTCATAGCCTAGCGTCTGACCCACGCACGGCCCGACCTGACAGTGACTATGCACAAGGAAATGTTATAAGAGCTTTGAATGGGTTCGGTTCCGCCAAGTCTTCCCGCTTTTCGCCCCCAGCTTTGTTGATTTCAACAGCCACGTCATGTTGTACGCTGACCAAAAAACGCGTCTATCGCCCTTAGGCGTCGTCGTCTTCGCTTCAATATTCCAGATATCGTTGGGATCACCATCTTCGTCCTCTGCTGCGGTTCCCTTCTCGCCTGGGTTCGACATTCATAGCGTCATATCCCTCGCCGTTTCTCTGCCGTCGCACTCTTGGGAGTTCGGAACAGCTTCTGAGGCTCTCCTTGAGCTCTACGACGCACCTCACGCGGTTTTTGGAGAGCGCTCTTTCCCAGTACCCACCATCGCACCCCAAAGTTCGCCCTCGCTGACGTACGCCCAACAAAAGATCGTGATCGCTGATCCTCCTAATGGATTGAGTGATGGGGATGGAGCGGTTGGCGATCCTGCCAGTTTAGGTGTGAGTGCTGTTCTGTTGGGGAAGACGGACGCGAAATATGCGCAGGCTGCAGCTGCAGAGGTGGACTACCTTTTGAGCGGCGCGCCGAGGTGGTGGAACGGGGCTATCTCGCATCGCGCTATGTACGCGGAGCTTTGGTGAGTTTATTTCACTTGTTTAACGGGCGCTTATTTATTGATGGGGTATGCGTAGGGCCGACTTCGTCTACATGGCGCCACCGTTTTTGGCATATTACGGCGTAGCCACGAATAATGCCTCGATTCTTAAAACCGCTGCCGACCAGTGCATTTTGTACCAACAAATTCTAGTTGCGAACACCACGGCTTCCGCCACCTCTCCTCCAACAACCCATCTGCTAATTGCTGCTGGATTGTGGACGCACATACTCGGTCCGGTCAATAACGATCCGGGTATCTGGTCCACTGGAAATGCCTGGGCGGCCGCAGGTACAATGCGCGTGCTGGCGACGCTGGTGAAGGCGCCCTCATCTTTGTTCAAGGGGCATGCTATAACCTCCGCTGCATGGAGAGCGCAAGCCGTGAACGACCTCGTCCACATCATCCGTTCCATCCTCGACGGCGCGATCCTTGCCTCGGACGATCAGGGGCTCCTGCGAAACTACCTCGATGATCCAACATGGTTCGGCGAGATCTCAGGAAGCACCTTGCTGGCCAGCGTAGCCTACCGACTCGCGACGCTTTCGAGTACCTTGTCCATCCCCGGGCTAAGGGTCGACGCGCAAAGATATCTCTCCTTCGCCGAGGGAATTAGAAAGACCCTCGGTTCGGGTGGACATGTAACCTCCAATGGAACTGTCACGCCCGCCGTGAATCCTCTGGGATGGGGTGATACGAATCCGTTTATGGCCGGTAGTCCTGAAGGGCAGAACTTTGTTGTTTTGCTGTATGCGGCGTGGCGGGATTGTGTGAAAGCGAACGTCAAGGGTTGTCATTTATAGGTCGGCGGTTCTAAGAGGAAATCATGTTTATTATACTGCTGGGGGGTGTAGAGGGACACGAAGTGCTGTACTACAAATGTGGAGACGGCTGAACAAAATAAACTTATCGTGGCGTATGAAGCCATTCCAAAGTCGTCGTATAATACTTGATCCTCTGAATTTAAAATGTCTATCAAACATTAAAGCAAGTCGGTTTGTCTCTTGACCTGCAGCGGCATATGCCAATGCATACTAAATGGACATTTTATTCCCGACATGGGTGTTCTGGGCAGGTATTAGAATATTAACTATCGGAGAGGTGGTAATTATGTCGGTGATTTAAATAACAGTAAGAAGCCGATTTTGGGCGCTTATTTTCTATCCTGAGCGCTGAGTGCGCAGAGGCGGTTTGTTAGCCCGGCAGCGATCCCTCGACGCTGTCTATTGGAATTGATAGGCACCTGTACCCGCACACCTCTTCGAACTTCTAAGCTTCATTAATCATTGTCGAGATCAACTAATTCTAATTGGTAGATATAGTCTAATTCTCTGTGCCTGCTTTCTCGTCCCTGCTGCGCCGGTGGACAGCGTGGTCTTCGATCTTCATGAAGCTTCAAGCTTCATGCTCATTCCCAACTTAATTTCCCTACTCACGTATACGTACAGCATACGGCATAAAAAATCGCCTTCCAACAGAGCGGTATAGCGTGCATGCTTGCGCTATCTCACCGCCTCTAGCGGCGTACAAACCACACTCCGAGGACTTATCCATTCTCCAAGCTCCAACACGCAAGCCTTTCAGGAAGCAGCGCCACACCCTCTCACGATTACGACGGCAACTTAAAAACAGCACTGTGCATTTCGCTCAATCTTCGCTACCTTGCTAATTTTACACCACTGTCTTCCGGGAAATGTGGGTGCACTGGGAAAGGTTATGCATCGCCTTTTGGGCGTATGCGCATGCGTCTTGGCTTTTCATCTGGCTTTTCATGTTGTTCTCTCACAGAGGGGAACTTGAGGACTTCAGATGATATTCTAAACATTATCTGGGTCGGAGAAGGTTCGGGCATCTGTCTTGAGAAGTTGGTACCCTGGGTCGTTAGTGAGAACAGTATAAATAACATCCTCTGTAATTCCATTGGGACGTAGAAGGCTGTCAATGGCTCTAAAATGTCTCTTAAGTCTGTTGCCTAAATGATAGTCAGAAAGGCAATAAAGACTGTAGGTAACGAAGGACAAATTATACTGTCACGAAGGATCTGGATATGTTTTGCAACCAACACTAGTAGTTGACTTCAAGTTTGACATTGAACAACCACGAAGACAAGTGATCGATTTCTGGGACAGTTGGATCTACTTAAATGATGGTTACGAGTCCCCTTGGTCTCAATCAACTAGCTCACACTGACAGAAGACCATGGAGGTTCTTAGTACATAGAAATTGACATGCTACATAGTGTACAATGCGTCCAGGTGTAATTACAGAGGATCACCACCCATAAATTAAAAGGTAAGTTATTGCGGGATACCGGATTTGTAGATTATGTCCATCATACAGGACTACTAGGCGGCGCACTGCGCCTCATCAGAAAGTGATACAGCCAACAAGGACCTACATGGCGTGGTATATAGCACTGGACTTGTCCATATCCTGTTGCAATATGAAGGACTTAGCAGGTGAGATCTGGGACGTGATATGAAGGGACTTACGTTGACAGAGAAATCTGGGCGATAATCCCCTTGTCGGTTTGAAATTCCGTTTGTCTTTATGGAAATGACGACGGGGTCGAATGAGCGAGGTGTCTAGGAATCAAGGGTTCAGCCGTCATGAAGGAATAAGACAGGGAAAAATAACATACATCTTCTCGAGTGTATCCTGAGGCTTCTAGGTCAGGCATCGTGAAGTGATCCGGTGCCACTGAATCCCCGTTGAAGATATCTGCTCGTAGTTCTTTCCGTGCGTTGAGACTGTTGATCGGAAATCGTCAATGGGTGAGCGGATGGATGTTGCAAGGAGGAAGGCGCTTACGCGGAGAGAAGACTGTTCGAATATACTGGAAGGAGAGTCACTTTGGGTGAACGTACAAATTGATCGACAAGGGAAAGACTTACGTTTGGCTACAAATGTGTAAACCCCCAGCCAGATGACTGTGGACGTTGGAGTGAGTAAAACAAAAATAGGTAAATTATTCAATGATCGCACAGTTATCTGGCATTAATTGGAACTAGAAGAACAAACCTAAAATTTAGCTCTCCCAGTTCGGTGATATGAAATAGGCGAATTATGACGTACGCAGAGAATTACAACGATCGCGGCGATACTAATCCAGTCAGTCCACAACATGGTGCGGCATGATTTTCTGGAGCTTCACCTTGTCAGAAGGCCTGAACCTACAATTCCACGGGATTAATATTAACACGACCATTCAGGCTTAGATGCTAGATGAGATGGCAACTCACGAATCGTATATGTCACGAGTCGGTCCAACAACCGTGATATCCTACATCCCGCACGGTGAAAAATCAGATTCACAATCACTGACACGGAAAGTGGCATTCAACACGCGGAATGCGGAGTGCGCTTACCGCTTAACCTGCTTCCGTTGACGAGAAAGATAATACAGCATCGAAGCGGCGATGACGATATCGACACACGCGCTCGAGATGAACATCGCCAACACAATCCACTTGCATTTTTGGCGGTAGACGTCGATGTTGGGCAGGATGACGCCCTCGATGGTGAGGTAGATGCTGACGACGAACCGCACGAAGGATATCACGATGCAGATAAAGCCGATGTGGTGCCAAGGTCGTGGTAGGAGTTTCGAGAGGCGGAGGGCGAAGAAAGTCTGCGTTTATAATTACTTCAGAGGATATTCTTTCAAGGCGGGGACGCACGCACCTGCGTTATGAGAGTAATTGCCCCGCCAAATACTGTTACCGCCCCGATCCCTGGGAACCTTACTAGTAGCCAAGGTTGCCCGTAAAGTGTAATCGTTGCGCGATACACCTCATAGTTGATCCCTAGCGTATGTCCAATTTCAAGCAACCTGTTCTATGATATTAAAATCAGCCCTGGGAGAACGAAATCTAGTTTACCAGACAATAACGACCTGCATTTTTAAGAAAGAATTAGATCAATAAATGAATCGTATTTTAATTGACGCACCATAGCTTTATTCGCCCACCCATCGTCTGTATAGGTGCTATAGTAGTTGAAGGTCTGTAGCGTAACAATCCCAAAAAGGAAGACACCAAATAGAGAGCCAATTTGCATTGCGCCAATGGTGTCGTTGAGATCAACCTCAATCAAGTCGAGAGGGACCATTGGAGAAGACATGGTTGGGGGTAGGCGTCGAGGACTAAACCCTCCGTCGGGATGCAGGAGTGTCGTGGGGAGAGGGACGCTTACAGTCCGTTCACGGAGGATCTTATATTAGGACGAAAACATTGGCACGACCCAATGAACCCATGGTATGCCCATACGATGGCGTTTGATCGTCAAAGAGAAGGATTATCTCCCCTACGATCTGTTGTGGAATGACAATTTGAAGTCCGCGCAGTACTTCAAAGTTTCAACAGGCGGATGTGTGAAGGTCATAAGAGCTAGATGAAGTGAGCGGTCTTCCAGGCATCTGGACACCATAAATAGCAGCTGTAGAGGGACCGTGTGCGTCCTCACCCTGATCCAGTCAAGGCATCCGGTCATATCAATCTCAAGCACCGAGATCAAACACCACAGACAGATCTTCCGCGCTCGTTATGAGACACCTTGCAATCAAGGAATATGGCCTCTCAAAGAGACTGCATTAACTCAGCGACAGCAATCCTTGAAAGAAGGATGCTGAGTTCCCGATAGTGCAGATAGCCAGCCAGCGAGCAAGGTCAAGATCCAATATGATCCACTGAAGCAGCGAGAATCGAAATCATTTCGCCATGGCAGTCATATCCCACTTGATTGCAAGTTACCCATGTCAGAGAGGCCTGTGAATTTGAGACGCAGAGAGAAGCACGTACTAGTGACTGACATATATCCCGATTCACAGAGGCTCCCATGTTATCCTTCGTAGTAATTGCGCAATGCACATGGCCCGCCTGTAGATGATTATGCAGAATCCTAACCTAGTGACTAGTGACTGACCATCTTTTGCATTTATAATCGTCATGGCTATGAGCGCTGTCCATGCCAGATACATAACAGATAGCAGCCAGAGTGCCAGTGAAACCGCAGTGACGAATCCAGTCGTGGCTCCAACTCCACTGGCAGGCAAGCGATAAAAGGATTCAACTGAACGCCCTATGCCTAGCCAATTGTCAGAGCTTTTCCTCTAGAGATTGAGAGTTGCAACGTTGACAAGAACAAAAAAAAAAAAGAGAAGAAAAAGCAAGAAATTGAGATTGAGAGCTGGCGATAAAGTCACGTGATTCGCTCCGGAAAGCAAGCTGTCCCGGGCCGATTCCCGGACTTCGAGGTTCCACTTCACCTCAACCTTGCCTCTACTTTCCCATTATTCCATTTTTGTATTCTTCTCCCTACATTTACGAAGAGCTGACGAGGTTATCTACTCGTAGTGTACCTGAGTTACTTATCATGTGACGTAGTCAGCCAATTTTACTCTCAATCTCAGCCTCAACCTCCATCCGACGTTCAAAGTGAAAACGTTATTCAGAGAGAAAAATTTCAGCTCCTAATGAATTCGTTTCGGTTCCGCATATACCTCGCTTCTTTAAGGAACGAAAGGATATGTACATAGCAAAAACCCATACGAACCGACGCTTTCCATCTGATATGATGCCATCGGCTGCAACTCGGTGTTCTCAGGCTTCAAGAACTGTGATACTTCGCCAAGGACAGATGAGCTCCGAGAAACCCACAAACCCGACGCACTCATACGCGTAAGTAGCCCTGATGCTCCTTTCAATTTCCATCTTTACTCATGGGCATCGCGTCTTGCAAGTTGCTATTCCCATCGGCGGAAAGATAGTTGGAGAGGGACCGGGTTTCGAGCATTGAATTTCCGATTCAAGAGCACTCTGCTTGTGCCTAGTCGTCGAGGGTATAAAATATATCCGGAGGCGACTCGGACCAATGCCTGAGTCCCACAACGCGGGCTAGCGCTCGCCGGGTACGTTCGTAGTTATAATTCAGCCTGATAGCAAGAGAAACTACAGTCTACATACAAGAATAGAGAAATCATGGGCAATGTGCGTACTAGCTTCTTCATACTCATGGGCGCTCTTTGATGAAGTTTGGAATTTCGCCAGATTCCAGATGGTGATTTTGTTCGCGCACACACGCTCTAGGCAAGCGACTTCAGGCGCCTTTCCCCACATTAAACATCTGGCGTCATGACAAGTTCAGGCGTACCTGGTTCCTGACTGGAACCCCAAAAGTGCATATGTCAAACTGGCTGAAAGAACTTGGTCGCGGTCGGCGCACGCACACGTGCTTAGCGCCGTGATATCTGAATCTCTCCATGGTCTGAGATGACAGAATGCTCACATGTACAGACAATTATATTCTTTGGGGCTTGAACTTTGAAGGTGGGATGGCATTTATGGGGTGTGGGTAGAGCTTCTTTGAACGTTCACTCCGTATAATGAAGAGGTTGTTGGATGGCGAATCATGCAAAACGCCAGAGTGAGTTATGATTTCATCCCAGAAAGTTTTGAATCATGTTGTATACTACTATGCAGTCGTTCCATACGATCCTGAGCTCCAAGTATACTGTTTCCCATTTGTTAAACTTAAAATCCACGCAAGATGAATTAATGATTAATGATTCTTCATCCTAAGATCCTCATACCAGCAGATCATCGTGTTGTATATAATCAAGATGCCTGGAATAAACGTCCCAGTGTCCAATCCATGAAGTCTGTAATAAAAATTAGTGTCATGCTTGTAAGGGTTCTCATTTATATCCTGAAAGCTTAAATAATTAAAAAACGCTCAGCCATTTACCAGTTTATTGAGTGCGCGAGCCGCGTAACAATCCTTAAATTTCGCAAGCAACCTCTAGTCATTTTAAGCCCTAGATAAATCATCATCTGGATCCCGGGGGATAGCATGCCTTTCTATGTCAAGAAAAACGACCACTTGCCGTCGTCCAATGGAAATGGTCCCTCACACACCACAGGGTCCCACTGGTCGCGAGCAGCCTGCATGACCATCTGCGCATGCTCGTATTCTTCGTTGCACACCCACCCATCTATATCTGATCCCATGGCTCGTCTAATCTGCTCTGCACACACTTCATACTGTTGATGAACTGCGAGTTCAGTATGGTGGTTGTCGATCTCTTCCTCGGTGAAGGAAATGGGGCACAGTCCATTACACTCCTCTGCATCCCATGTCTGGAATATGCTGATCAAACACTCGCGCAGGAGGATCGGACCATCCGCCACGCCCCTCAAAACCCGTGTGAGCAACTGAGTTATCCAGGGATAGAGACAATGAGTGTGGATTGCGGCGAAAGGTTTATAATGAGAGAGCAAGTCATTATAAGCGCATTCCCTGGAAGCGAGGCGATGATGGGACTGAATGAACTCTTGGTCCTCCTCACTGAGGCGATCCATGCCCTCTGGCCAAGGAATGGGGTCCAAGTGAGAATCGGGGACCTTGATGATGTGCCCATTATACTGGACCAGAGCTGGGACGTCTAGCTGAAGTGCTCTGGGAAGGACGGCAGTACCTTGCCAGTCGATATAGGTCAACTGCTTGAAGCGATCGATAGAATTAGTACCGTCGTCTCGGGGAACCATGATGTTGTTAGGACCCAAGTCAGCATGAACAGCAGCATTCCCCACCAGATCGTCCCCAACGTAACGGTTCCAAGAAAAAGCCAGGGAGATAGCAGGCGCCAATGTTGCCACTTTCTTCAGCAGGACCTCAAGGTGTTCTAAATCTTGAATAGAATTAGTGCGCGTTGATTGTAGAAGAGCCGGGTCGTCCTTATACTTAGCGATTGCTCGTTGCTCCAGTTGGACTTCTGCAAGAAGCACGTCGCTAATGTCTTTCCCTGCAAGCACAAATTAGCAACTTATAAATAAAAGGATCAGACCACAAATAAATTACTGACACGGGCCGCGATCTGCATCAGCATCGTCGTGCATCGTTCCGCCACCACGTGTAGTCCGCAATAGGACCAACACGAAACTTATCAACCGCAGGTTCGAATAATTTTAATACGGAACCAGAGCGTATTTTAAATGTAAAAAGTGCCCGGCTTTGATAGTCAGGAGGGAGATCTTCTTTGAAGTACAAGCTCCCAATCTGGCTGAACGGAATGGCGGCCATACGCTTGACATCGTTCCCGAATACATGCAGAGCCTTCATAACAGGATCTCCTCGGATTGCATACCAGTCATGTAGGAGGGGAGCGCCTTGAACATCTTCCATGAGGATATAGGGTGATTGGACGGGGTTGTTGACGTCTTTAGACCACCCGTAAACGAGAGGTACGACGATTGATTTATGGAGACGCATGAATTCCATGGTGGCCACTTCGCTGACTGTGATCATCGATGCGTTTCCTAGCAGAGGCAATGAAGGTATACGTGCTATAGCAGTCTTACCACCTTCGAACTGCATGCGAAAAACCTTGTTATACGAACCTTTACATAGAGTAGGGAGGTCAGATTGTTGCCAATGACTATAACTATTTCAGACCTTCAGCAATCTTCGCGATGTGTGTGCATGCAGGAACATCTAGGGCAGCGCATGCGACTTGTTTGAGTTGTTCGACATCGAAGAAAACCCTCCTAATAGCGAGTTCTTTGCATACAGAACATAAAAATAAATCAACTTCATCAGCAGACGTCGAAAATAACTTACGTTTCTCCTCGTTATACATCCATCGTCCAGTTGAGTGGTTATACAGCGGATTGTGTAGGGAAACAGTGGGCGAAACCATAGATAACATTCGAGCAGCTTGAGTCGGAACACGACGCAAGACGGGTATGACTTGTTTGAAGAAGGAAGGAGTGCGACGTGTCCGCCACATCAGGCCTACCAGAGGATAGCGTTGAAACAAGAGGACGTTACAATAGGGTGTTTCAAGGTAGCCGAAGTAAGTCCAATTAGGCCTTCAACTTGGCCTCCAACCAGGCTTCGACTGGGACGAGTCGGAATCAAGTTGAAGTTTGGAGCCAACTTGCAGAGCGTGGGAACGACAACTTCAACCGACGAATTTTCGCAGAATTATCAATTGCAACTTTGTTCTCTTCCACGCTTCAGTATTCGGAAGCAGTATGCGTGTTTCGCCCAGCCTTGGCAAAATACTGGGAGCCTTCTTATTTCTACACCACGATCTGGTAACCCCCGATGTGGGGGACATGTCGCGCTCCCTCCTTGAAACGAGTCGTACCCGTCTTGCATCGTGGTCCGACTCAAGCTGCTCGAATGTTATCTATGGTTTCGCCCACTGTTTCCCTACACAATCCGCTGTATAACCACTCAACTGGACGATGGATGTATAACGAGGAGAAACGTAAGTTATTTTCGACGTCTGCTGATGAAGTTGATTTATTTTTATGTTCTGTATGCAAAGAACTCGCTATTAGGAGGGTTTTCTTCGATGTCGAGCAACTCAAACAAGTCGCATGCGCTGCCCTCGACGTTCCTACATGCACAGACATTGCGAAGATTGCTGAAGGTCTGTGTAAAATAATTGTGCTCTTTGGCAACATTCTGACCATATTTAAAGGTTCATATAACAAGGTCTTTCGTATGCAGTTCGAAGGTGGAAAGACTGCTATCGTGCGTATACCCTCAGCGCCTCTGCTAGTAAACGCGTCGATGATCACAGCGAGCGAGGTGGCCACCATGGAATTCATGCGTCTCCATCAAACACTAGACATACCTCTCGTCTACGCATGGTCCAAAGACGTTAACAACCCTGTCCAATCACCCTATATTCTCATGGAAGACGTTCAAGGCGTCCCCCTCCTGCATGACTGGTACCAAATCCGAGGGAGTCCCGTTCAAATGGCTCTGGATGTATTCGGGAACGATGTCAAGCGTATGACCATTATTCCGTTTAGCAAGATCGGGAGCTTGTACTTCAAAGAAGATCTTCCTCCTCACTATCAAAGCAGACCACTTTTTGCGCCGGAATTCTACTCATCTTCCTTACTAGAATTGTTTCAACCTGCAGTTGATAGGTTCCGTGTTGGTCCTATTGCGGACTACACGTGGTGGCGAACGATGCACGACGATGCTGAAGCAGATCGCGGCCCGTGTCAGTAATTTTTATTTGTGGTCTTATTTTTATTTTATTCACTGATATGTACTTCCAGGGAAAGACATTGGCGACATGCTTGTTGCGGCTGTCCAACTAGAGCAACGCGCGATCGCTAAGTATAAGGACGATCCGGCTCTTCTACAATCAACGCGCACTAATTCTATTCAAGATTTAGGACACCTTGAGGTCCTGCTGAAGAAAGTGGCAACATTGGCGCCTGCTATCTCCTTTGCCCTTTGTCGTAACCGTTACGTTGGGGGCGATCTGGTGGCGAACGTTGCTGTTCATGCTGATTTGGGTCCCAACAACATCATGGTTCCCCGAGACGACGGGAGTAACACCACCGATCGCTTCGAAAGGTTGACCTATATTGACTGGCAGGGTACTGCCGTCCTTCCGCGAGCCCTCCAGTTCGCCATCCCAGCTCTCGTGGAGTACAATGGGAATGTGATCAAGGTCCCCGATAGTCCTTACGATCCAATTCCTTGGCCGGAGGGTATGGATCGCCTCAGTGAAGAGGACCAAGAGTTCATTCGGTCCCATCATCGTCTTGCTTCCAGGGAATGCGCGTATAAAGACTTGCTCTGTCATTACAAACCTTTCGCAGCTATGCACAGTCATTGCCTCTATCCCTGGATAATGCAAGTGCTCACACGGGTTTTGCGAGGCGTGGCGGATGGTCCGATCCTCCTGCGCGAGTGTTTGATCAACATCTTCCAGACATGGGACGAGGAGGATTGTAATGGACCGTGCCCCATTTTCTTTACTGAGGAAGAGATTGCCAACCACCAAGCCGAACTCAAAGTTCATCAGCAGTATGAGTGGTGTGCAGAGCAAGTTCGACGAGCCATGGGATCAGATATAGATGGGTGGGTGGCGAATGCAGATTATGAGAAGGCGCAGATGGTCATGCAGGCTGCTCGCGACCAGTGGGACCCTGTGGTGTGTGAAGGACCATTTCCATTGGACGATGGAAAGTGGTCGTTTTTTTTGACGTAGAATCTACATTGATTGGTATGTTGATATTGTCTCGCGTTGTGCCCAGACAACTGTAACGTTGATGTTTGCAAGTTAGTACCGCCGACGCACAAACGAGGCTCAGAAAACTATGGAACTCGTTAGGAACTCATGGTATACATACTGTAATAAATTCACAATGGGTCCACCAGCAAATGCCATATCAACAGCGTAGTATGGGGTTAAAAAAAGAGTTGAGAAATCATCGCAGAGTATTATTATCATGTTTGGGGAGATACTTCACCATAAAATCAAGAAAGTACAACACAGAGATATAAACCCAATATGCAAATTTCGGGCGCAAATCAGAATCCCTTAACATATAAAAAGCTGTACACGCGATGAGTTTCTACCTTTGCCGATGTGAGCGATAAGCGGCTTGATGCGGAAACGAAACATTTGAAATCCCGCCGATTTTGAACCAAAACTACAAGGGGAGTTTCGAGCAATCAAAGTTGAAGTGCTTACTTTTGTTCGAGAAAGTGAAGCAACGACTTTTAAGCCGTGGCTTTGTATACTTTGAATTCCCCTATTATCATCTGGTAGCCCCCGATGTGGGGGACACGTCGCACTCCTTCTTTCTTCAAACAAGTCGTACCCGTCTGGCGTCGTTTTCTGACTCAAGTTCCTCGAAGGCTATCTATGACGCCGCCCCCTGGTCCACTGTATAACCCGTCAACTGGACACTGGATGTACAATGAGGAAAAACGTAAGCTATCATAGATGTTTACCAATGAAGTCGTTGATATATACTTTGTATGCAAAGAACTCGCTGTTAGGAGCGTATACTTCGACGTCGAGCAACTCAAAAATGTCGCCTGCGCTGCCCTCGGTGTTACTGTATGCACAGAGATTGCGAAGGTTGCAGAAGGTATGTTTCGAAATAGTTCCGCTCGTTGGCAACAAGTTGATGGTCATACATGTGTAAGGTTCATATAACAAGGTCTTTCGTATGCAGTTCGAAGGTGGAAAGACTGCTATAGCACGTATACCCTCGTCGCATCTGTTAGGAAATGCATCGATGATCACAGCCAGCGAAGTGGCCACTATGGAATTCATGCGTCTCCATGAAACACTAGGCATACCTCTCGTATATGCGTGGTCTAAAGACATCAACAACCCCGTCCAGTCACCCTATATCCTCATGGAAGATGTCCAAGGCGCTCCTTTCCTGCATGACTGGTATGAAATCCGAGGCCCTCCAGTTAAGAAGGCTCTGCACGTATTTGCCAACGACGTCAAGCGTATGGCATTTATTCCATTTAGCCAGATTGGGAGCTTGTACTTCAAAGAGGATCTTCCTCCTGACTATCAAAGCCGCCCACTTTTTTCGCCTGAATTTTATTCTGATCCCGACATACTAGAATTGTTCCAACCTGCGGTTGATAGGTTTCGTGTTGGTCCTATTGCGGACCGCACGTGGTGGCGAACGATGCACGACGATGCTGATGCAGATCGCGGCCCTTGTCAGTAAATTATTTGTGGTCTTGTTGTTATTTTATTTACTAAGATGTGCTTCCAGGGAAAGACATTGGCGCTATGCTTCTTGCGGCTGTCCAACTAGAGCAACGCGCGATCGCTAAGTATAAGGACGATCCAGCCCATCTGCAATCAACGCGCACTAATTCTCTCCAAGATCTAGAACGCCTTGAGGACTTGCTGAAGAAAGTTGCAACGTTGGCGCCTTCCATTTCCCTTGCTCTTTCTTGGAACCGTTATGTTGGGGTCGGGCTGATGGAGAATGTTGCCGTTCATGGTGACTTGGGTCCTAACAACGTCATGGTTCCCCGAGACGACGGCACTAATTCTGTCGATCGCTTCAAAAAGTTAACCTATATTGACTGGCAAGGTACTGCCGTCCTTCCGCGAGCCCTCCAATTCGCCATCCCAGCTCTCGTAGAGTACAATGGGAATGTGATCAAGGTCCCCGATAGTCCTTACGATCCAATTCCTTGGCCGGAGGGTATGGATCGCCTCAGTGAAGAGGACCAAGAGTTCATTCGGTCCCATCATCGTCTTGCTTCCAGGGAATGCGCGTATAAAGACTTGCTCTGTCATTACAAACCTTTCGCAGCTATGCACAGTCATTGCCTCTATCCCTGGATAATGCAAGTGCTCACACGGGTTTTGCGAGGCGTGGCGGATGGTCCGATCCTCCTGCGCGAGTGTTTGATCAACATCTTCCAGACATGGGACGAGGAGGATTGTAATGGACCGTGCCCCATTTTCTTCACTGAGGAAGAGATTGCCAACCACCAAGCCGAACTCAAAGTTCATCAGCAGTATGAGTGGTGTGCAGAGCAAGTTCGACGAGCCATGGGATCAGATATAGATGGGTGGGTGGCGAATGAAGATTATGAGAAGGCGCAGATGGTCATGCAGGCGGCTCGCGAACAATGGGACCCCGTGGTGTGTGAAGGACCATTTCCGTTGGACGACGGAAAGCGGTCGTTTTTCTTGACATAGAATTTACATCCATTGGTATATTGATATCTATTGTCTCGCGCTTTGCCCAGACAAGAGCAACCCTGGGTGTTTTCAAGTCTGCATTTACCTTTATACCTTGTTGTGTTCCTATCACCGCGCGCCTTGATGACTACATGCCAAATAATAGAATCTTACTATGTAGATTCTCCCCATTCAAAGAAGACACCTTGGTGATAAACGAAAAATATGGCTAGCTGAGTCCAGTATTCAATATTGCTAACCTGGACCTCTACGAACGCCTTCAATGATTTATGCAAGCAGCTCCTTCATATAGAATTTTTTGCAGCGTGTTTCATTGACAAAAGGAAGCGCCAATCAATCCGAAGTTAAAGAACAGTATCTAACTTTCTCTTCGAAGACACAGTACAAATGCACCCCACCTTACCCACTCCAACGCTTCGCCGTTACAAGCTATTTGGAGGAGTCCCGGGGGCCCAAGGATGGTTATCACAGCCAATTTGTCCCCTTTCACTAAAGTGCACGCGCAGCTCTCCAGCGAGTTCCCAAGGATGAATTGGCGTTCGTTGAAGCAGGGCAGAGATGTTGGTTCTTGTTCGCCTAGCGCGAACTGTGGTGTCATTGTACATAGGTCGGCTCCTAGTGTGGTTAAGGTCAGCGTGTGTTAAGGCAAGTACGAGTCGCGAGACGTACCGATTTGAAAGTAGGGAAAGACGATGATAACGACTGATGGCAAAATGCTTCCTTTGAACACGTTGTATCATACATTGATATTTTCTGGGGAATCCGAGACGTCCTAAAGAAGAAAGAAAAAACATGTGAAGCTGTAGGGAAATCAGTATTAAGAGCTTGAACCATGAATCCAAACAGGAGACAGCTTACCATCCTACAGGTGTATATAATACGAGTCGTGTCCGAGAAAGAAAAGCCGAGAATATCGAGAAGAATCCTAAGTCGAGAAGAGAAAAAGAGGAGAAATTCTGGGAATATGTGACAGGCTGAATATTGGCGTCGTCGTAAAAGGTCGTAACAGGTCGTGAAAGGTCGTAAGTGGGTCATGAGCAGTCATAGAAAGTCGTCAAAGGTCGTAAAAGGTCGTTATTTAGTTTTGATTTTTCTGTAAAGACTGCTGATAAATGACAATAATAAACGTCAAACGTCATAGTTGCGAAAGAACGTACACTTTAAGTTGGAAGCCGGAGGCGGGTATAGGTCGTCTTGGAAGAAAGGAGGAAGTCATCATCCACAACGGTCGCCGGCCTCTCCTTGCGTCATCTCGTCGATGGCTTTAAGCTAGCTCAATTTCTACGATCAACTTGTTGTTAGCACTCCGTAGAAATATATAGATGCACAGAAGAAAACGTACCAATTCCGCACGCTCGAGCGCCGGAAGCTCTTCTTCCATTTATTTGCCGAGGAAGGGCGAGCGGGAAAGAAAACAAGTAGCACAATGACAATAGCCGGAGGCAGAGATGACGCGTCGGAGGCGGGGACGGAGGATAACGTATTCCACGAAGCGATAACCTGATTGATAATCCGCGATGAGAATCTAGACACTTAGCGAACTGGGGTTTTATGAAAGTTATTGGAAGCGCGCTCTAGTGTGGGACGTCTCCCATTGATAGAGAATGCCGTATTTTTTTGGCGCTGTCGAGTGAGCGAGATTGTCGCGGATGTGATTGATATGATTTGATATAAGGCTACGCAATCGTGTCCTTTCCGGACTTGGGGAGGTGGGCATGGATGGGTATATATGTCGGAGTGGGTGTATGGCGGAGAGGAGGGAGTTCGGGCGCTAGCCGAAGGATTTGCCCAGTAGATGTAATTTGAGACCCGAACGGAAAAGGCGGTCTGCAGCCCCGATTTCCTAGAGTTCGCGTGATGGGCAATAGGTTCTCGATGGCCTGCATCTGAAAACGTTTGGCAGCGGCCCTGTGTTTTGAGGTGACTAGCGTGGCGGAGTGAAAAGGATAGGTGTGGTGGAGTATTTGATTTGTTGAGAAGTCGTAGGGACTATGGCGTCCCCCAACTTGGGCGTACGGATATACCTAAAGTAAAAAAAAATCAATATCTGATGAAAGGTCTAAAGAAAATCACCGTACCTTCACATCTATGCATCCTGGGCCCTTTGCAATCCCGTATCATCCCCATCGCCGCGCATCAGCGGCGCCACCTAGTACGGCGAGGGAGGGGCACGAGCAACGCCACCAAGAAATCTATCTTCCCGGCAGCGGCGAACGGCGCTATACACAGCGCTCGGGCACGTCTATATCGCCTACGCACGCGAGACTAATCAAAACCAAAAGCAAGCGCAAACCCGTCAGCGCGTATCCTCGACCCAGACCAAAACCACAAGGACCCACCTCCTTCGCCTCTGACTCCAAAAACAGAGGAAGAAAGCCTGCGTGCGAGTTGTGTTATTCGTAGGCGCCGCGCTCTGCGCGCCGGAGGGCGTCTACCTGTACCATCACGATGGTAATACAGGCAGACGCGGTAGGTGTTATTCGTGTGCGATGGTGTGAAGGAGGAGTTCCCAAGTGGGCATGCAGGAGATGATGCTGGTTGGGAAGTGAGGGGTGTGCGCGTTTGTTGAGGGCTTATATAGATATCTAGTGCGGCGGCTGACTGCGAAGCGAATCGGTGGCGGGCATGGCTGACTGGAACAGAGTGACGTGCTTACCTGAAGGAAGGGACGAACACCAATTGGTGGATCGACAAAATGGCGGCTGACAGTCGTCACTGTGCTAGTGTTTGATGTTGGAGGTTGACATTTGTTTCTTCGATTTTGAGTAGAGCGCGAGAAATGTGCTTCGCATGTAGTAGCTGGCGCACTTCGTCTTGAGGTTTGAAGGTTTCGTCAGTCAACAAAAAGTAGGGAAAAGACATGAAAATTCTATGTATTGAGGTGAAGAGTACAATCACTTTTTGGCGATATTCGTATGCAACTATTAGCAGTCTAGGCGGGGTGGAAATACATTGGATGTATGAATGGATCGGAGTAGGAGGCAGTATTGGCATTGGGTAGCCGTGAAGGGTAACAACAGATGGTGGAGTGGAATCATATGATGAAACGGTGTACATGTGAAAGCTGCCAGCAACAACCAAGTGTAATGGAAGTTTGGTGGGCTGGCAACCATGAAAAGAAAGAAAGAACATCGACAGGTATCTGCAAAGACCAAAAAGAACAACAAAACCACAAACCCTCTACTGCATGCGGCCAAGAACACGAGGCTGCGAGACATCCGCCATGTTGATGAAGATATCGTCTGCAGGGTGACGGTAGAGCGGCGCGCGGAGGCGCTTCTGGTCCAGATGGTGACCGATGAAACCGATGCTGCGCCCAAGGACGAACAGACCGTTGAGCGTACCGATCTTGATATACTCGTCAGCCTCCTCGGCAGTGAAGGCGCCGCTATCGCGCAGGAGATCGACGAAGGAGACGGCGATGCAGCCATCGACATTCAGGATGAGCTTTAAGCAAAAGACTATAAGCGAAAATACTAAAGGGTTGGAGGAAAATGGACATACAGTATCCTTCTTGGCAGTGGTGACCTTCTCGACAGCCAGGGCATAGTCGAGCAAGCTGTGGCTGGGGAAGTTCTTGAAGACATATTCCTTCACGAGCTCGACACGCAAATCAGGGTTGTTGACGCTCTTAATCTTGTGGCCAATACCGCTGACTATATACCCAGTCATCATCAGCACTCAATCCCTCATCCGCATAAAAGAAAAGCACATACTAAGCTTGTTCGCCTTCCTCGAGTTATCGACGAACTCACGAGGGGTGAGACCAGTATCACGCGCGTTCGAGAACATTGACGCAGCCTCGTCGAGGGCGCCTCCGAAGCGGCTACCGATGGTCAAGAGACCAGAGGCCAACGAAGAGATCAGGTCCTTGCCCGCACGCGAGGCAACGATGGTGTTCATAGCACCAGAGACAGCCGGACCGTGGTCGGCGGTAAGCATCAGCACCATCTCGATGAACTTGGTAGCCCAAGGTGGCAGGCCTAAGAAACACAAAGAAAATTAACATCAACGAAGCCAACAAGAAAGGAAGAACAAAGACTCACGGCGCTTGAACCACAACAAACTAACAACACCACCCAGCCCAATATCCTCCTTGAACACATCCGAGATCCTCATACCCGCATACAAGAGCTCCTGACCACGCTCGTCCGAGATCGTCGAGATGAACGCCGACGGCTTGCGAATCAAGCCAAGCTCCTGCGCCCACTTATAGTCCATCGGGATAACTGGGGGCTCAACCTCGGGCTTGGGCTTGATCGTCCCATTCCTCACGAGCGTCTCATACGTCTCCTTCAGCACATGCGGGAGTTCCTCAAATGTATCGGGGACAATGAAGCCCGCCTCGCGCATCGCGCGGTTCTTCGCGTCCGCCGTCTCCATATCACTGTTCGCCATCGAACCCGCGTGCCCGAACTGCACCTCCGTCGTGAACATCTTCGCGCAGGTTCCGATGGCCCATGCGACGATAGGCTTGCGGATGACGCCCTTCTTGACGGCGTCGATGACACGATACTCCTCGATACCGCCGACCTCGCCGAGCAGGACGAGCATCTTGCAATCGGGGTCCTGCTCGTAGCGCAAGAGGTGGTCGATGAAGGTCGAGCCGGGGTAGCGGTCACCACCGATGGCGATGCCCTCGTAGGTGCCGTTGGTGACGAGAGAGAGGATGTTATTGAGCTCGTTCGACATGCCTCCAGACTTGGAGACGTAGCCGACGGAACCTGGGCGGTAGAGCTTGGAAGCAATGATGTTGTCCATCATTCTACAACAATAAAAATCAGCATATAATCCATAAAAGCGACTTACAAAAGACGTACCCTCCAGAGTTACCAATCCTGAAGCACCCAGGCTTGATGCCACCAACAGTAGCAGGGCCAATAATGAGGACACCCTTCTCCTTCGCCTTCCACAAAATCTCACGCGCATGGCGCTCAGGGACACCCTCCGCAATCAACGCAAGGGCTTTGATCTGAGGGAACTCCAAGCACTCCAGGGTACTTGAGTACACACTCCTCGAGCTCGCAAAGTTCACCACCACATCCACATCAGGATGCTTCGCAATCGCCTCCTTGAAAGTCGTGTACACAGGGAGCAGCGTCTCCTTCGTGCCCCAGTAGAACTTCTGGATATGGTGCCCGCCGAAGGGATAGATCATCGCAGCCACAGACGGGGTCTCGCGTCCGCACGAGTAGTCAAAGTCCAGCATGCCCTGGATGGCACGCGGCTGCAGCCCGTAGACGAACGAGCGCGTGCTGGCATCGAATGGCCGGAACCAGGGGCGCTTAGTCGAGCCCTTTGTGTCGAAGTGCACGAGGAGGTCCGAGGGCTGCGTGCGCTCGCCGTCGGGGTGGATGGAGCCGACGGTAGCGTTGGGCTCGCCCGCGGGGGCGACCTGAGCGGGAGGGGTTTCAGGCTGCACGGATTTCAAGCCGTGGATGCCAGCGTTGCTCCCCTTGGTCTTGCTGATGTCGATCCCGAGCGCGAGGGGGACGATCTCGGTGATGTGGGTGTCCGGCCCAAACACGCGAATGGGGACGCCCAAGCTCTCACCAAGCAGGCGCATGGCCTTGAGGCCCTCCTGGTAATTCGGTCCTCCACGACGGACGAAGATCTTAACCTGGTGGGTGATAAGCTGGTTCTTGAACTCCTTGAGCGCACGGATAATGCCCTTGAATGTCGCAGCGACGTTGGTGAAGTTGGCAATACCGCCTCCAATAATGAGGATCTTGCCCTTGGGGTTAGGAGTGCCGCGGGTCATGAGATCGACTACATTGCAAATACCGTTGAGCATTCCTCAGTACTTGGAAAAGGACAACTCACTGATGGTCTTGGCGTATTCGTACGTTTGGCCTTCTGTCGGGGCACCACTGTACTCTCCGTAGTTGGCGAGTTCATCGGCGTATCCGTGAGCGGCGATGGCATCGGAGTAGACGACACTAGCACCTCCGCCAGCAACCATCGTCCAAATGCGGCCTTCAGCGTTCAGCACGGTGAGCTTGAGGGAAGCACCAGTCGAGGCATCGAGCTTCTGGATGTATGCTTCTTCCTTGGTCAAATCACGACCGAAGGGAGCGGGCCAAACCTACACGACGCGCATGTTAGCCTCGAGATAGCTGCAGGAAAAGATAGAAAGACGACATGCCATAGGAGGTCCGCGATCGGCAGACACCTTTCCGCCCTTCGCGGATGCAGTCTTGGTCGCCTCGTCTTCATTTCGCTCATAGACGGACAAGTCACGGGCGATAGCCCATTTGGGGCCACAGATACTCTCTGCGGTCTGATCAAGCTTCGCAGCCATATCGAGGTAGCAAACCTGCGGCTCTCCGCCGTTGACCGCATCGAGCACGACCAGCGGGTTGATCTCGAGATACGCAAAGTGGAGATCAACGTAAACGCTGTAGAGACGAATCAGGAAGTCGACGAGGGTGTCCTTCTTCTCGGCGGGGACATGGGTGAGGAGGGTCGCGGCGATGGTCTCGCGCGATGGGAAGGGTTGGATGACGGGGATGTTCAGGACGAGAGCTTTGGCGTCGACATCGCCGATATCGACACCGCCCTCGTGGGTGAAGAGAATAGAATCGCCCTCACGTGCAGACGTGATGCAGACATAGTACTCGGTGTTCGAAGGATGGGGAAGGAAGGGCTCGACGATAAAGTTGTTGAGGGTTCCGGTAATCGATTCGACCTGAGAGCGAGAGATGGAATCAGTCACGTGTTATATACAAGGACGCGTACTTAATAGCCGCCGGTAAAGGATCCCCTGAAGCGAGGATGCAATCAGAGCGTAATGCACCCTCGCAAATGGCCCATGACTGATAGGATCGCGATAGATGCGATGGATAACACCACGTTGCATGAATCGATGGAAAAAGATATGCACGGACAACAGAAAAGAAGACCCCATTTACAACACGGGGCACGAGACACGCAGGGACGGTAATAACACACCTTTTGGGGCTTTCCTGCGCGTGCGGCGATCCATGGCTTCGCCTCTTCCCAGGTTTTGTTCAAGGCGAGGAGGCCCGCCTTTCCACGGCGCTTGATGAGCTGGTCGGGTTTGGCGACGAGCTTGGTGTTGAAGACCCAGCCGGGGAGCTTGGTGTCCGGGGTGATGGAGTCAGTCGCTGGATCCCAGGAGATCTGGGCGACCTTGACGGCGGGGTACTGGAACTTGGTCTTGACCTGGGCGTGGGGCGCAACGGGGGGTGCGCGCTCGAGCCAGTAGGCCAGGAGGAGCTTGGCGTCGTACTCGCGAATGGCTGCGACGGCGAGATGAGCGTGGGCGAGAGAGAAGACGCGTGTGCGACGTACCTTTGGACGACATGGTGGAGGAGGAGGAAGAAGGGGAGTGACAGGGAAATGCAGAAGGGGGATGATATATAAAAGAATTTGGGAAGAGACCCTGGTCCGGCAGTTAATCTAAAACAGGCGCAGTACCGTGCAAAATGCGCAAAGGGAATGCCACCCCCCAAAGTTCACACGGGGCATTACCAGCGAAATTGGGCGGGAAACTCGCCCCATTTTTCTCATTTATGATTTTATTGTGCTCGTACGTTGTGCGGTCGTGACGGAGTCATGATGCAGATTGGCCGGCGATTATGTCGCGCGAGCCTCTCTAACCTCCTCAGTTTCAAAACATACAAGTCGTGCCACATTTAGCTGGTCCCCCATGCCCTATTATCCGACGCGTATCGGTGTCACTCCCACTCCGCCCTGAATCCGACAACCAACGCTGTGTCCACCCAACCGGCAGCTCTTCTTTCTTCGCGTCCCACTCAACCCCACTCATTCATTCTGCCCATCTTGAACGGGTTCCATAGCGCACGCCCATGTGCATATCCTTCTTCCAAGCCATCTGGACATCGCACCGCGCTACTTCCGATTGGGCGACCGCTTTCTTGTCCGACGCTCCTTGATCCGTTGCTCGCTCGATCCCGAAGCAATCGACCTCCAGTACACAGGGGTTGTTTTTGCCTTTGTCGAGTACTTACTACTCTGTCTCTCACGTTCAAGTTGCGCTTTGCTCTGACGCCCTTCGCACAAACTGGGTCTGACTCTTGCCTGCTAGTTCTCGGATGCCACAGTCTATTCGAGTACAGTCTCCTCATCCACGCGTAACGATGGGCCCAGGTAACTGACAGCGAGCTTGGGCTTGGGATCTTGGGATAGTCATTCGTTTGGATGAGTAACTACAGCCCTTTGGCGAAGGTCAAGCACGCTTTAGATTAGATAACAACAGACGCGCGTGAAATGTCCCCAGCACCAGCATTAGTAGCCGAGTACCACAATTCACATGTCCCCCCCAAACACGGTGTTCATTCTCATACAACTGTAATTACTTTCACTTAGGAGAACCGGTATTGCTCGCCGTACCGGTGCGTGCGTAGATTCGAAGGACCTGGGGCGATGACGATCTCCAGTATCACGTCGATCGCGTACATGAGATCGCTTAGCGCCCGCCGCCCGCTCGCGTACGGACCGCTAGCCAATTGCTGGACCCCATTTTGTAGAGTACGCATTGTGTATTATCCCCTTTCCTGGTAAAAATCGTCCAATCAAATCTCGTACAACTATCAAAACCTCCAAAATCTCGTCACATTTACGATCTCGCATTTCCCGTTCTTGATACCTTTCAGCGCCTTTCAGCGCTCGGTGTCACCGTGATGCGCCGCACCATTCATTTAATTTTTGGGCACGGAAGTGCTTATTCACCTCTGCGCAAAATGAGTACCCGCTCTTCGAGGTATCTCCTCGAGTTACAGCTGCGTCGCTAATGAATCTATTGGCTATCTTCCATGAGCGCTCAGGCTGCAGAGTGATGCACATCAATGTCTCCGACGAAAATCCGTATTCATAAGTACATATCGAATTATCGTGTGATTCATGACTTTTTTATGAAACATCGGCGCCTATCGAGGACAGTCAAACCCTCAGGCCTCAATTTTGGGGCCGAACAAAGAACAGAGTCAGGATTCAAAGTCACCCACGAATCACCACAAACCATCGCTTACTTTCAAGCCCAAGGAACGCATTGGAAGTCATAAGCAGCTCATCTGACTCAAGATATCGAAATCCTGCGATACACTACTTCAGGATACAGTTATACAATAACAGATGGTGAACCACGGGAGTCCGTGAACGGTGACAGGAGGAATTCAGAGGCTGGAAGGTGAAAAGGCAAAAAGAGTGGACGCATTGGGAATTGAACCCAACACCTCTCGCAAACCATGTTAGATGCTAAGCGAGCGTGATAACCAACTACACCATGTGCCCATATAATTTAATTGTGATTAGTATAGAAAACTTACAATAAATGTGAAAGGATGAAAGCGCTCGAAGACACGGAGGCATATGATATCGCGTATATGATTTTTATGATGAATGTGCCATTCTCTGTAAAGATAGCATATTGCCTGTGCGTCTCTGAACGCCTCAAAACGCGCTCATTCGACATGCAACTTTTTAATGCCTCCAAATCCTCTGTGAGCAATTGAACGATCCTTCAAGTTGACGGTCGTAGATCCAAATATCGGATCTCCTTCAAATTTCTATGCAATTTGAATTTTCAGTCTCAGATAGACAGGATTTTCGACGCGCATCTGTAGCAACGCGCTTCGTATAAGCGCTGTCCTCCCTACTGTAATTTTGGGATCCTTCGTATTTTCAAATCCTCTACTTGTCCTCTACAACAACTGCAGTTCTCGCCGCGACACTTCCACGACTTACCCTTCTGGTCATTGCCCGGGAAATACTTTCTTTAGTAATTTACTCGGACCTATTTCCAAATCTAGTAAACCACGTAAAGTAACTCCGGACATTGGTCGAGCCCTGTTCGAGCCAACCTCCGACGTCATGTCTTGGTTCGTGTTCGCTTTTGCGGATCGTCATGAACCAATTTATGGCTCTCCAGACCCTCTCCCGCAGGGGGTATCCACCTCTTAAGAACAACTACAACAACCCTAA
This sequence comes from Pholiota adiposa, assembly GCA_009935795.1. NCBI lineage: Eukaryota > Fungi > Basidiomycota > Agaricomycetes > Agaricales > Strophariaceae > Pholiota > Pholiota adiposa. The sequence goes on along the minus strand of QEYC01000183.1, from coordinate 180,117 downwards.
CGAAAAACGAACACAACAATGTCCCAAACGACACCAAGCTACGACCCCTCCTTCCTCAACCTGCACCAAGCACTGTCCGCCTGGTTTTTAGGACCGCAAGCAGAGAACGCCGACCTCCTAAAAGAACTCTTCGCAGAAGTCGTCGACACCCATGCACGGGCGCGGCTCGCCTACCACCCCGAAGACGGCGCATTCATCACGCCCGCCATCAAAGACTCCCCCGCCTTCGCACACGCCGCTGGGAACCTACGCAAGGAGTTCACCAAGCTGACCGCGCTCCTCAACGAGAAGAGTGTCCCGTTCTACTCGCCGCGATATGCGGGGCACATGGCGTGCGAGGTCAGTCTGCCGTCGATTCTGGGGTGGTTGTCGGCGATGCTGTTTAATCCGAATAATGTGGCGTTTGAGGCGAGCCCGATTACGACGTTGTTGGAGCTCGATGCGGGGATGCAGCTTTGTGAGATGGTGGGGTATTCGAGGGCGGGGCTGGTGCAGCCGTGGGGGCATATTGCGTGTGATGGGACTGTGGCGAACTTGGAATCTATGTGGTACGAATATCCTATTAACTCTTGCAATTGAAAATGCTGAATTGAATGTTTGAAGGGCTGGTATGTGCTACTGATTAACCTGAATTTCTTCCATTGAAAACGCGTCAATATAGCCCGCAACCTCAAATTCTACCCGCTCGCTCTGCGGGAAGCCATGCGCCCCCGCGGACCTCTCGCCTTCATCGCCGACAAATTCCAGATCCACACATGCGCCTCCCTCTACTCAACCTCCAATTTTTACGACCTGGATACCTGGGACCTGCTCAACCTGCGCCCCGACGAGATACTTTCCATTCCCACCCGCCTGAACACGGAATATGGGATCTCGGCGACGTTTTTGGAGAAGGCGTTGCAGCCGTTCCTCATCCAGTCGTGCAGCAAGGATCTGTATGAAACGACGTATGAGATTAAGGATCCGATACAGTATTTGACTTCGAGCACGAAGCATTATTCATGGCCGAAAGCTGCAGGTGAGACACAATTTATTACATTGTTTGAATTTTGGAGTTTCTAAATGTTGTTTTTGTTTTCTAGCGATTACGGGAATTGGATCGAACAATGTGGTGAACGTCGCCGTCGACGAGAACGCGCGTATGGACATGGCCGGTTTGAGAAAGGCGCTTGAGAGGAGACTGAGCAAGAAACAAGCCGTCTATGCGGTAGTGGCTATAATTGGATCAACAGAAGAAGGCTCCGTCGATCCTCTGGACGAGATTATCGCTTTACGTAAAGAATTCCAGGAGAGAGGGTTGTCCTTCCTCGTGCATGCAGGTACGGCTTTTTGCTTGAACACTGCTTTCCATCTCTAACTTAGAATTGCAGATGCCGCCTGGGGAGGTTACTTCGCCTCCATGATCAGGGATAAACCCCTTCACCGCACGGCAGACGGTGTCCCCGCCCCGCCTACAGGGGAACACCCCTCTCGCACGCATGTCCCGGCCTTGTCGATGCTGAAGGAATATACATTGCGGCAGCTTGAGGCCTTGAATGAATCGGACTCGATCACTATCGACCCGCATAAGAGTGGCTACTGCACCTACCCTGCTGGTGGTCTAGTTGAGTTTTATTTCTGAGTTGTGGTTGCACAAGCTAATGGATTTGTCGCGGACAGTGTTATAGGGACGGCCGGTTAAGGTATATGGTTGCTTGGACCGCACCGTATCTAAATCAAGGCAAGAACGGAGAAAGTATCGGGATCTATGGCGTAGAAGGAAGGTGAGCATAGTATCTTCTGAAATTTAGGCATCCGTGAGTAATGCATATGTTTTTAGTAAACCGGGTGCAGCAGCAGCTTCCGTATATCTGCACCATACGGTGGTCGGTCTGCACAAAGAAGGTCACGGAAGCTTGCTGGGCGAGGTGTGCTTTGGCTGCGCTAGGGTGAGCGTTAATTTCTCTCGCATCCGTCCATTCTCATCTTAGCGCCCGTCCGCATCAGATCTCCGCCCACTGGGCAGCAATGTCGAACTCCACCACTCGATATTTGGTTGTCCCCCTGAACCGCCTGCGCTCCGAGCCCAACGCAACCGCCATCGAAGTAGAGAAGAAGTTCATCGCCGAGCACATCTGCGGCAAGACGAACCGCGATATCATCAACCACCCCGACCCGGAGGTGATCGCGGAGATGCGCTCGCTGGGGTCCGACCTCAACATCAACGCCTTCGCGTGCAACTTCCGCATGCGCTCCCTGACAGACCCCGATGTGTGGTTGGTGAATGACGATGTGGAGGAGGCGAATTATCTGAACAGGTGTATTTTCGATCGACTGTCGGTGACGCATGTGGATGACGACCCGCTCACGCGCCCGATGTATATCACGTCGACGACGTTTGCGCCGGAGGACTATGGACGGTGTTTGACGACGTTCAAGAAGAGGCTTGGGCTGGAGACGGATTCGAATCAGAGTTTGTTTGTGTTGAGGAATGTGGTGATGTCGCCGTTCCAGGCTGCCCCGGATTTCGCAGGGCATATCGCTGAGATATTCAGGCAGACGCTGGTTGAGGAAATGGAGGTGAGCATCTGGTTATGATTTTGTTTCCAAAATTCTGCATAGAATATTCATCAATTTCTTGCAGTATGTCGTTGCACGCAATACGCTATGTCCGCAAGAACATACCTTTATCATGCAGGGGACGGATAAGCTCTTCCTGGTCTACCGACCACTCTTCCACCGAGCTAATGGGCGCCAACAACTCATTCTTAGCGCCGACATGACACGAGATGCGCAATGGAGACGTTATATTGAAGACAAAGAGGCGCATCCACACGAGATTTGCACATTCAGCATTCCCTCCTGCACCATAGAGGATATCATCTCGAATCCAGCAGTTGATGGATACATGTATAGGAGGTGAATCTTTATATGTTTCTTGGGGATTCGGTGTAGCATACTAACGCCAATCTAGGGGCACCCTCATTACGCGCTGCACACTTTCAAATATCAGAGTGGTCAAGAACCGCTCTCTCTTCTCTAAACATCGCGACAGGCATTATCCCCAGGCCTTCTTCCCGTTCTATCTCTACGGGACGACGGAAGAGCAGCATATCGACCATATCCTAACGAAAGCACCCAACGTCCAGCTCTCAGCACAGAGAATAGAGCTCGACCTCGACAACCCTCTGGACGAAGAGGAGCTGGGGAACGGACTGCTGCTTTATGTTACGCTCCATGAAGGGTCGATGCAACCTTTCGATGCTGATAACCCGCCATTCTTCTTCACACCTGGCGCTGAGCTCCAAGTGAAGATCTTCCCGGACCCGTTCACGGCCGTAGCGCATGGGCCGGGATTAGCACCCAACTTTGATGGCGGGTACTCGCCGTTCGACATCCTGTCCACAGGCGCTTTCCCGCCGCTCTCCGTTGGGACCATGAAGCTTGGGCCGGAGATATTTGTGGATTATATAGATTTGAACCAGGAGGACTTCAGGCCGGAGGGAAGGCTGTCGAGCGCTGCTACGAAGGGTACGTTTAGCGAGGAAGAGAAGGTCGGGTGGCGGAATATGGTGTTTGATAGGATGGCTACTGCCAATGGATCTGGACCTGGTAAGTTGCAGTTGCAGGCTCTCCCCTCCTTCCGTCCTTCAGAAGAGGAGCACCCAATGGATGTGAATTAGACACAAAGATTTTCAGCTCAGAAAGTTGAATTAATTCTGTTCTGCGGTATTTTGGTTGCATTTGGATATACAAAAAATTCACACTTGAAAACATATTAAATCACTTCAGGTATAAATTGACAAATTCAAGAACGCGTCGCAAAACATCTTCCGCGTGTGCGCGCTCTTTAAAATTGTGCTCCTCTCCGGGGTAGATGACGAGTGTGGGGTTGACAGTGGTCTTCCCCACCCTCTCGATCCCGCGCAGGAACGCGATGGCCTGAGTCACAGGCACGCGCGCATCCACCTTTCCGTGGAGGATCAACATTGGCGCGACGAGATTCTCGACGTCCGTGATAGGACTCCCGTTGAGGTAGCGCGGCGCTCCGGGCGTCCATGGAGCCCCACCCCCAAGGGCGGCCTGGGGGGTGCGCCGCGGCGCGAGTCAGTCACCGCCTACTATCTATCCGAATTTAGTAAATAGTGGACTTGCCTCAAAGTCGGGCATGTCAGACGAAGCGGCCATGAAGCCCCAGTCGCTGACCCCTGCACCCATGATGCCGACTTTGAATTTGTTTCCGGGTCTGGTGCATCCCCACGCAGTCTCAAACCCGCCCTGACTCCAGCCACCGATGCCAATGTGTTGTGGGTCCGCTATGCCACGCGCAATTGCAGTTTCTATCATGGCGTTGATGTCTTCCCAATCAGTGGTCCCTACACCGCCTTCCGCTGCAAGGGCAAAGTCGTTACCTCGTCCAGTTCCTGTTCATGAAGTCAAGGGCATGTTAATTCTTAGAGAGTCAAATGACCACCTACCGCCACGATAATTAGGAGATATGACCAAGTATCCATGAGACGCTAAGAACGTGCGCCATTTTGTGAATCCTGCCAAAATGTTTTCAGCAGATGAGAAGATCACAAAAAAGAATGGGGAATACCTAGAAGTAGATTTAGTGTGTCGCGACTTCAGTTCAGAGGAAGGCATTTAGTACAATATTAACACCCATGACCATGATGTTCTGACCTGCTAGGCCCACCGTGTGGAAGGACCAGTGTTGGCAAGCTTTTCAGTTCAACTCCCCTGGGATAGCTAATAACGCCATCGAGCTTGACTCCATCGCTTCCCGTCCAATAAAAAGGTTCGAAGACAGGTGCCTTCTCCGCGTCAAACCACGAATTATGAGAGGAAAGTTTCTTCGACAGCACTCCGGTTTGATTTCGTTCCGTGACCCCAGCCCAGACATTTTCAGGCTCGCTTCGGACGCCCGAGCTCTGAATGGCAATGAGCACGTATTTCCCCCCAGGCGTGAGCTTCATATCCCACCCCCCGTCAGCGGCGACGTCAACGGTCGTTTGGAAAGCGGTGAACACGAAGTCATCCTGATCGTACACGTCGAACTTGGTGAGCAGCCCCTCCGCGACCTGGACGGCGTATTGCGAGTCGTCGGTGCCCAAGTCGATGATGCCGCTCACGTCGTTTGTGTGCCCGTATGCGACGTGTTGGGGCGCAGCCGAGTCCGCTGATGGCTTGCGTGACCACACGCACTTTGCAGACGACGTTTTCGACGGTTCGAGCGCCTGGATGAATATGAAGTCGTTGCATTGCCTCCAAATAGTCGGACCAGATGGTAATTTGGGGTATGTGAACATATTGGGTGGTGAAATTCCGAGAATCCATATGACCTGTTCCTTTACTGGAAATGCGTTCGCCTCGACATCGCGGTGCTCCATGAGACGATATACAATAGCTGTGCCATTGGGACTCCATGAGAACGATTTGACGTGGGCATCAACGGACACCAGAGTTCGCGGGCCAGTGCTGTAAAACACATTTAATTTGGAACATGGTAATGCAAAGAGAGAGCTTACCTCGACGCCAACGGTTCACGCAAGTCAATCAATTGCAGCGTACTGTATTTTTCTTTCTTTTCTTCTCTCCAGACAGTGATATTCTCCTTCTCGTCTTTCTTGGGTTTCGTGACTGAGCTCACCACAAAAGCCACATACGTTCCATCCGGGGAGATCGCATACGAAGAAACTTCATGCTCCTTGTCCAGATTGGTGACACGAGCGAGCGATTGCGGCGACTCGATCGACACACTGAAAATCTGAGTCGAGCCATCGCGGTCGGAAAGGAAAAAGACCCTAGAAGACGTAGGATGAAACGATGGAGAAGAGTCGAGGAAAGTGCCTTCCGTGAGCTTTCTAGCACTTCCTTGTTCAGTGGTTTCTGCTACCCATATAGCGGAGGTCATTTTGTCTTCAGTCTTATACATAGGCCCTGAAGAGTAGACAACGCGATTGCCATCCTTGGAGAGTTTGAGGTCGTCGTCGATCTTCTCTGCGGACGCTATCTGTTCTGGAGTGATACCCATCGAGACTTGAGGTATATCTGAAGGCGAAGGTAAAGGATATCGGATAAGTAGTATGCCTTTGGGCAAGGCAATTTGTCTGGATCAGAGCAGGTAATGTGAAGGCGGGTTCACCTCGAAGCTTGAAGGCTGTCAGGTCTGCACTTTATCCGCAGTGCAGAGAAACTGAAGGGGAATGCCATATGCCGCTCAAGCCTCCAGGAGAAGATCTGAATTCCCACAGATTGAAAGCTGCTTTGAAGATGGTGAGAGTTCGATGGCAAGAATCGGATGATTATCATTCTAAGAATTCATAGCTGGCCGGTCCGTCTTGCCACCTCAAGGTCGGTGCAAATTAACTCTTGGATGTCCATAAATTTAGCTGGAAATGGCTGGTTTTCAGACGTCGAGCTAGCACCGAATAATGCTCACTACCTCATCGGTCTTCGACTTCCTCTCTCTCGCTCAATCTTTTTTGATTGATACTCTACTCTCTCTACACACTTCACCGACATGTCTGCCTTTCGCAGTACTTGAATTGCTGTGGCATGCTCAGTCTGGCAGAGCATTAGAGCAAATATACTGCTGTACCAGCAGAGGTTACGGAAAATTAACTGAGCGTCGAATGTCAATTATCAAAATATTACATTGACAGTACTAGCGACGATGGAATATCGTCGAAGAATTTAGGTCAAGAACGAAACGGTAACTTTCGTAAACTTGAGATAGTTTATGATTCCAATTTCCAACAGAGGAGCATCAGAAGTTCAAGCTATTGGCTGGCTAAACTTATACCTATTACCTATAGAGTTTCTACTATGTAGTCCTCAGCAAAAAGGAAAAAGAGTGGACGCATTGGGAATTGAACCCAACACCTCTCGCAAACCATGTTATATGCTAAGCGAGCGTGATAACCAACTACACCATGTGCCCTATGAACAAAACTTTCTGTTGAGCTCTTTTGCCGCGTAATGTCAACATGTACTACATAAAGTCGAGTAAGACTGGAAAATGAAGCGTTGAATTTCAGATATACTGCTCGCGTTCAAGGGCGTGCGCATGCTCGAGCAGAGTAGCAATTACGACACTCCGATTCTGATTCAGTGCATTAATATTGTCAATGACATTAGGATTTGCGCTGATGCAGCCTGCTGGGGAAGGGCGCGTTAAGGGCACTACACAACTTTGTATACTTCTTGCGCCAAGGTCAAGGACTGCTAACACCATTCACTGCACTAACCTGTACTGTAACGCGATGAAATAAATTTCTATATCTGAGCACTATTGAGCATAGATACCATTCAAAATTTGAACGCTGAGTTGAGGCTGAGCCAGCGCGACGGATGCTTGCAGCGCTAGCAGCGTCGCGGCGCGTGAATAGGCAATGTCGAGCGCACCACCCGACGCAGGCTCACTGCTGAAGCTGGGCTGTGGTATTGGCTTTAGAGTGAATTTTAGCGCCAAAAAAAATGTCAAGAAGAAAAGGCGATGTGAGCTAGAGCCTAGGACTCCGAAGGAGATCGATCATCGAGAGCTCAGCGCTCGCTCAGCGCTCAATGTTCAACGTTTCAACAATGACAACTTTGCTCAAAACTTGTTCAAGACGAGCAAAACACAAAACGAATGGACGCATTGGGAATTGAACCCAACACCTCTCGCAAACCATGAGCTTGGATGCTAAGCGAGCGTGATAACCAACTACACCATGTGCCCCGTGAAGGCGGTAACAGGCGCCTATTTCTGATTTGCGGATATTTGGTAAATCACTAATTAGCGCCCATTACGCAATTGTGAACGGTCTGGAAGCGTCCTAATTATGACTGATAGGGCTTCTTGGCATTGCAGGCTAGCTCATAAAATATGGTAGACCCAACGATGGAACACTGGATCGACACCGGAAGGGTATTAAATTGCTTATATTGTAGGCAGAAAGAATGTTTTCGAACCCTACAACATACATCAGGCACGGACAGACACTCGCTTGAAAGGGCCTACAGTTACACACTTCAATATTTAGCTTGCTCAGCATTAAAAATAATAAAAGCTCAATATTACAGGGCACATGGTGTAGTTGGTTATCACGCTCGCTTAGCATATTACATGGTTTGCGAGAGGTGTTGGGTTCAATTCCCAATGCGTCCATCCTTTTTGCCTGCTACCCTTTCCTCGTTGCTTAAATCCAAAATTGTATTTATTATATACATAGCGAACGATTTTTGCTCCCAGTTTCAACAATTCAACGTTCAAACGTTCATGCACATGCCTCTGACCTCATTGGAATCCAAACATTCAAATTTCTATATACACATACCCGGGTCCCGAGTACTATCCACATAAAATATCACTGAAGTTTGCAGCTCTTTTCATGATTCATCCGTAACAATCCTTTACTAACGATCAAGTGAAGAAAGGAGGAGGGTACTTTCTTCCTGGAGGATGGACGACTATGGTCCGGCGGTCCGTAAAGTTTTCAATGTGAAAGCGCCCATAGCCGGAAGCTCCGCTAAGAAATGGCGTTTGAATGAAGATGAGATACTAATGATTGATCCCTGAAGTCGTCAACTTACCCCAAACCAACAAGTCCATCGGATGGTTCTGAATGGAATGTTGGGCCATTGATACTTGTGGACCCTGTGCAAGGTAAAGTTAATAGATGGGTGGTTATGAGTTAGTTCGCATGTAGTTACCAGCTCGGATACGAGAAGCGATTGCTTGACCAGCGAAGACATCCCCGGTCCATAATGAGGCGCACAGAGAATATTCCGACGTGTTGGCCAAGTCCACTGCTTCGTCGACGGTGTCCACAACAGCGAAAACCATGACTCAAGAAGATCGTCAGCCTCAGGGCACACCGTCAAGCGTGGGGGGGAGTTACCTGGCCCAAAAGATTCTCGATCCCAAATCCTCATTCCGGGCTTCACGTTTCGCACCAAATGGGGGACCAATAAAGATCTCTTCCTGTTCATGTCTCCTAGAACGACCTCCGCGCCGTTCGATTGCGCCTCTTTTATCATACCGACGATATTTTCGGCCAGTGACTCTGTGAATAGGGCCCCGATGTGGGATGCACGGTCAGTGGTGGTGTCCCCTGCTCGGATGGCCTCGCAGAGCCCTTTTACTTGGGCGATGAGCTCTTCCGCGATACGGCTTTGGACAATCACGCGTTCGGTCGACATGCATATCTGTGCTCCAGCGCAAAAGACGCTTTACGTTGAGGTGGAGGCAGGAGAAAGAGGCAACACACCTGTCCGGAATTCGCTAGGGCTCCGAATACGAGGGCTTTCGCGGCGTCTGCTATATTGGCGTCGTTTAATACCTGTAATGGGATATTGATCATTAAACCCGCTGATATGCATCCAAAAGATGTTACTGACGACTGCGGGAGCCTTTCCGCCGAGCTCGAGAATACAGGGCTTCAAATATTTAGCAGCTTCCATCGCAATAATCTTGCCCACACGATCGCTCCCGGTAAACTATTTAATTGCATTATCTTTCAGTATTTGCAGTGGTCTAGAATAGAAGATATCACGCACATTGACACTACGGACAAGAGGATTTCCGATGATTTCAGCGGTCAGTGCAGGAGTACCTTCGCGTGACATGGGGAGGAAGTTAAGAACACCAGCAGGTAAGCCTGCTTCTTCGAGCAACTCTACGACGATCGACTGCGTTTTGGGACTTGTCTCCGAAGGCTTCAAAACGAGTGTATTCCCGGCTATGAGAGGGGAGGCAATCGCTCTGATGGTGAGTGTGATAGGCGCATTCCAGGGAGCGATACCAAAGCTACAAGAAAAGTAAGTTTCAATTGAGTGAACGAAGTCACACTTCCGAGATGTGAAGTACGTACATTACACCCATGGCCCGACGTTCTGAAATGACCTGCGCGCCTGGCACGTTCCCAGATGGGAAGATCTCGCCTTTCAATTTCTCCATCATCCCAGCCTGCGTGCGCAGGAGATTGGCCGCTCCCATAACATTGAACAGGGACCAATACAGGGGCGACGCTACCTCCTCCGCCATACACTGCACAACCTTCGTCTTGTACTTCTCCGATTCAAGCAGCGTCGCTGCTCTGAGAAGTATGTCACGGCGCTCGTTGGGGCTCGAGTGCTCCCAGGTTTCGAACGCCTTCGCAGCAGCCTCGACGGCTGCTTTACCGTCTGCACTCGAAGCGGAGGCTGCTTTTCCCACGACCTTGCCTGAGAACGGATTGAGAACCTCAAAGGTCTCTCCAGAGATGGATGGAACAAAGCTGCCATTGATGTAGAGTTGGGTTGAGGCTGCCATCCTTGAGTATCCAGTGAACAGTTCAGGATGGATGGAGGAAGAGTCGTGAAATCATGATAACTGACCGAAGCGTCTTTATAAGCGAATTGGTCCCTTCTAGTGATATGGAAGTCTGAGGCAGCCGGACACGCATCGTTAATCACCGCCGAGGGTATGACGGTATTGGCAAAAATAGATCTGCAAGATAAATCAGAGAATCAGCGTTATCATCATCAAGAACGTGTAAAAGTATCTGTAAAACAGGTGAGAAAGCTACCAATAAAAGCAGATTTATCAGCTTACTGAAATGGTTTTACCGGGTCAAGTAGATGTGAGATTAGACTTCAGAACACCAAATGCACAGAAACCATGAGTGGATATATGACAGTATGATACATAAATACAACAGCAAAACCAAGAATGAGCAGGGGAATTATACGTGTGGAAAAAGATAGTGTTGGATGTAGGCCAAAGGGAGAGAAAAAGGAACTCGCTAAGGTCCTATAGGAGCTTGAGAGGTGGGCACTGTTGCTATCCATTTGCGTCGTAGGTTGTTACGAAGAGCTAGTTGCTTCGAGTTCTTCTCCATCTCGTCTTTATACCGGTATCGCCACATAAAGTCTTCCGTGCGCGGTACATAGAAGAGACGATATGTGCGAAGGCAGACCTTTATTTCGAGTCCATCTTGGGAGGAGACGTCCGGTTGTGTCTCGCGAACAGCAGCGGGAAGGTTTCTGAAGGGGTCAAATAAGTTTGATGGAATAGAGAAGAAGTGAACGCGAGCAAAGCTCACCTTCGCAGAAACGGTCGCTTCACGCGTGCTTGTGAAATCCCTTCAGTCGTTTCACCCTAACATCGATAGAAAGTCCTCAGTACAGATCCGAACTTTGAACTAAACCGATACTCACCGCCACGAAAGCGTCAATATAGGATTGCCAACGATTCGTCAAGATTTCAGAATCATCCCAACTGGAATCATCCTTTCCAAGCAACTGAATCGTCATTATTTTGGGTTCGGAGAGCTAAGAAAACGAATCAATATCGATAGAACGATTAATGAGAAATCTGAACATACCCAATCAATACGGAAGATGTTCTCGTCTGGCCCAATAACCTTCTCTGCTTGACGACGGTGATTAGTACGGTCCTGAGCAGTTGGAGTAGCAATTGATCGCTCTCGCTTGAGGAATTCGAGCAGCTCTTGACTCTTGGGATCCGCAATGACTGCTTGCACTTGCTTGATGACTGCACCGATGACCTTGTCCACTGTGAAGATCTTATACGAATCCTGTAAGACCAATTTCATGTTAGCATATATGCACCTCAGTAAAGCTAAGGGGAGACGAACTTTGGTACCAAAGATCGCGCGCGTTTGGTCTTCAAAGAGATTCTGTTCAATCTCATTGGTGAATAGAGCTTCGATTTGACCAAGAAGCATTTCATAGTGATTAACAGTGCCATTGCCATTGACTTTGGTCGCAGTCGATGATCCTGGTTGTGAGTCGCGTTCGCTGGAAGTAGGGGTTTGGGCGAGTTTGACAGCAATACCCTTGAATAAGTACAAGCGAGAGTAGAGCACCTACAACAGGAAAATAACAGGAACAGATTCAGAAACATCGCACCCGAATTCAAAGTGATAACACTCACCTCGAGCAACCGCATCAATGCATAGAAAGTTGTATTCGTAAAGAACACATTCGGAAACTTCGATACCCTCCGACCAGGGCCATAAGCCATAGTCTCCGCCCTTGCCGCGGCCTCCTTCTCCTCATCCATAATCACAGGCGATGCAAAGCGCGATGCAGCCGGCGACGCTGCCGCGTCCTGCGCCCTCGTCTTCCTGCCCGTGGACTTCGCCTGCTCCGCCTTCAACAGCTTCTTCCGCAGGTCACCCCCGGAGCTCAGCAGACCAGAGCCGTGGTGCGCACCCCGGCCATTACGCCCTTTGCTGCTGCTGGCGGCGGCCCGTGAAGAGCCACCTAGCCCTTCGCTGTCGTCGTGCGTGCTCGCCACATCCACGTCGCTTGTTGAGTCGCTCTCCACCAGATCGTGCACCACGAAGGCGGAATTGAACTCGACCGGGTTGAGGGCGAAGAACAGCGGGACGTAGGTGCGGAGGAAGGCTTCGATTCGTCTCCGCTCGGTGATGTTAAGCTGGCCTTGCGTACGATCCAGGAATGAGAAAATGAGCTTGACGGCGTCCTGCAGCACGGCTTCGTCGTCTATCGTAAACTCCAATTGATACCGCACGCGCGTACGCGCAAGGAGAGGATCAATCAAAGCCGCACGCTTCGCCATTTGTTCCTCTCGGGCAGTCTCGATTTGGTTCAACAGCGCCTTGACCGTGAGCGTCTTCTTGTCATTGAGCTTGAAGGTAATGGCCTGATGGTCGAGACTCTTGGCATAATTCCTCGCGTCTACCTCACGCCACATCTTGTTCCACGCCCGCTGTCCGCGCTTCCACTCTTCCTCCTTCTGCTTAAGCCGCTGGAGTACCACGGGAATCGCAGCAGCAGGCGAGTCCTGCATCGTCTGTATGACCTCCCAACCCGCTTCCCGACCGTATATCTTCTTTATCACTCGCTGGTGGATGGCTTTCCACGACCCGCCTAAGTTGGCCTTGAGTTTGAAATTACCCCTATCTTCTTGGTTCATTTGGGCGATTTTGTTATTGATGGGTTCGAGCATGGCAATAGTCCGCACGATCGCGTCGATGTGGAAGTCATACTCGTGCCTTTCCTCTTCGGTGCGGTGCAAGGCATCCTCGTAGATGTTCTTGCGGCCTGATACGAATCCCCAGTCCTCGCTCGTCCATGTTGGGTGCGACACCCAGTGGTCGTTCAGTACTGATCGACACATTTCGTCTCGCCCAGAGCACGGCACATTTGCCTCCTGCAGGGGATGTTATGGTAAAGAGTACGAGATTAGGGTAGATGATGGAGACGTACACTGTCAGGCACTTTCCGATAACTCCCATACTTCTCACTCAGATCAATCCGCCCAGGTCTTTGCGGTAGAGCTTTGAGAGCAGGTTTCGTCCAACTGCTCAGAGACCGCTGCTCCGCCAAAAAGTATTCCCTCTCCTTCTTCTCGTCCCAGCCAAGGATCTCGCGGAACTGCTTGTACAGCTCAGTCTCCCCCAAGAAATTCCGGCTCTCTTTTACTAGCCGTGCGGTATCGATATAGTCTTGAGCAAAAAGATTGACAAGTTTCAAGAATTCGTTGTAGATCTCCCGATTGTCAAGCGCACGCTTGACGCGGTCAAAGAACTGGGTCTCGTCGTTGGCCGGAGGCATGCGCTGGGGCTGCGGTGGTAGTGCGTGATGTGAACGGCGAGGAGATGGAGGAACGGGGGCAGCGTGCTTCGGGGCGTAGGAAATGGGTGTGAGATCTTGGGCAGCTGCATGTTTGGGTTTCTTGCGGAAATAGATCAGCGTGGACGACGAACAAAGATTGCGATATACATACCTTGGCCGGAGGCGCCATCTTCGCCGGCGTGGGCTCCTTCTCCCGCTCCCGCTCCTTTTCAGCCGGCTTCCGTTTCCTCTTCTGGGGAAGTGAGGCGGAAGTACTCATTGCACTTGCAACGACATCGAGCTTGCGGCGATTCTTTTCTCTGTCACGTGCGTGGGAGTCGTCGAGGTTCTGACTTTTGCTGGGCATGAAAACGCGGAAATCATTACACAGGTCTGGTGCATCTTCGAAGAGAATCGCAATCTGTTTAGAAACCTCCTCCTAAAATAAAGTATCAGTGATGATAGATACCCTGAGCAATCAATCAACATACCTCGTCGATGGTATCCGCCTTGTGATGATAGCGAGAAAGAATATCTAAAAACTGTCGATAGGTCTCCGGATCGCACCGCTGCTTGATTTTCTGCACATATTGCACTGCGGGCTCAATTGCTTGTCCGTCTACAGCGAATGTTCGAGGATCCGGGGACGCCGGAGGTGGGGGATGGTCCACTAAGAATATGGCGTCATACAACGATAACACAATGCAAAAACGATAAACTCACCTTCCATGTGTCGTGGCGGTTGTACTGCTGGTCCTGTTGACCATGACAACGTTTGACCGGCTCCGTTTGATGTGGTGGCTTGGACAGTTGAGCCACTAGGGGTGGTGACGGTGATGAACCCAGAATCGTAGGGGTCCGTAGAGCATTCAATCCGATATCCCACTGGCAAAAATGTGTTGAATCCCTGAATGAGTGCAGGGTGGCCATGGAAGAGATACGAGACGCGTTTGATGACGCCTGGGGTATCAATTCTGCGAAGAGTCAGCGTGACATCAAGCAAAGTGCGTTACGAGAGACTAACTGTTCGTTTTTGAATTCCTTCATAATGTCTAAGAAGTGGTTATAAACGTCGGGTTGATCCTGGAATTGCGATTTGACAGCATCCAAGTAGGTGAGAGCATCGGTGACGTTGAGGGGACGGTCAATGGAGGCGTAGGTTTGTGGGTCCATTGGCGAGGGCCGACGAGATCGTTGAGAGGAAGATGCTTGGCCAGCAGCATCATCAAGCTCTCGTTCAGATCGCATAAGAGCAGGCGTTCCAACGCGCGACGTCGCCATGCGGTCTACACGTTCGTCTCGAAGCACTTCTCCAAGTTCAGCCTTAGGTGTCGGCCTCCGGTCAAGTGGGTGGTGGTCCAAAAGTAGCGAAGCCGGTGGCGCAGGTCCTGCTCCATTTATCGCTTTAGACTCCAGATCATGCGCAGAACTATCTTCTAGCTTATTATCGATGTCCATTACGCAGAGATTTGGGCGCTAGGAAGTGGTGACGATGATCAGAAAACAAGAGGTGTCACGGTGAGCTTGCGGATTCACGGGTCTGTGCGCCGATCATTACCACGCGCATCACGTGTTACCCTGGGGAAATTTCACCCTGATCCAGGATCCTTGCCTAGGCAGGCCGGGAAAGATCTGACGGAGGACTACGCCTCTGGTGGTTGTAGAAGAAGTCGGGGAAAGTGAGAAAGGAGATTTGAGAAAGGTTCAAGTTGTTTTTCTATTACGTTACGCACGGACCAGTCAAAAGTTCCGATTTCTTGCCAATACGTCATCGGGCCGATGGTAGTCCTAAATTGGATTGTCTGTTGCCTAATTCAGCTACCGCGAAACTGCTTCCAACGCACAACTAACGTCTCATAAAATTCAAATAGTAGCTCGTTATCAGCAGATTTTTCTACAACATACTATTATAGAGGTGAATTGGGGTATGCAGCTGAGATAGAATATCAATACAACAAATCGAACTGATGTTGGTACGACATGAGATGGGCTAGCAATTATTGTATGTCAGAGTAACAGTACAGTACTCAATTAAAAATTATTGCCATTATTGGCTGGAGCCATATTGCCATATATTCCTGGTGAAAGTCATCTGGTCCTTAAATTTTGAACACGAATTGATTTTTAATCGAGGCCTACTGTATTTCCGGAGTCTGTCCGAATTATTCTACCCTGAAGCTACTGTATGCAAAGTCATAAGCCAGCTATATGTTCATTTATTATTATAAGGCCTCTCAGATTAATAATGCGATTTGAGCAAGAGTTCAACCTTATTGAGTGAGATTCTCTGGACGCGAGTTTCGTGCGCCACACTGCATTATTTACTTGTATATCTATATTAGGGCGCCTACAGAGCTTCTGTATTGATTCCTTCTTTTCCTTCTACACCGTTATTATCTGTTCCTTGTATTTATTCACAACAAGATATGTACATCTTCGCTGCAGGCCCGGTCTGCCTAGATGGCTACACAGTACACACAATTAGGCTCTGGAATACGGTGCATCAGTATTCAATTATAGAAGCAGTTCAGCTGCTCCAGCAATGCAACGACCTCGACACGAGTCCCAGCCCACCGTCCCAAAAACGGTATACTCATACTCATGTTTTCCTACAATGTCAGTACATTAAGACAGCTGATAACGATCGCAGCTCTCTCGGCGCTCTTGGAGACGGTACACCAAGCTATTCCTATACGATTCTGGACCTGCTATGACGCTTTCCAATGTTTATGTCCTTCATCCCTCCGTGGTATCAAACGTCAGTGCTGCGGTGAGGAAACATCTCTCAACGTCGGAAAATACATCGACCCAGCATCGACCGTAACCGCAGTTAAGGTACCTGATTATCTTGCTGATAACAATCTTCGATATCTCTTCCCTGAACACAGCTTGGACACAGCCTCGTGGTCTTTGGGAAGAGGAATACCTATTTCTGGCAATCAGAATACAATAGACATTGCTTCCGACGTCGTCGGGAATGCGTTCTGGTTGAGGCTTAAAAGCTGTTTGCAATTGTCTGATATCTCGTCACTCGTTTACATAGGCACCACATCCACCGAATCCTCGCTCAATGATCGTCATGAAGAGCAACCCACAGGACCTCTCAAGATCTGTATCTACGTACAGCGGTTCAGATGCACCTCCATCCTACAGGGCGGTAGCTGGGCCGTCATCAGGAGGCTTGACCTCAGCCTCGGACAGAAAGTCAGCCAGCGGCGTCTTCTCGCGCAGCGCGCCCGTCAGCCCAAGCTCGTCATACTACGCACCCAATACTTTTAGGGGTCAGGATAGCGACGACCCGAACTTCTACTCGGCTTTCTCCCGCATGCCCGCTGAGAACCTGTCCTACAGCTCCTTCTCGCCTATTTTCCTCGTTTCTGTAGGCAGGGTGCTCGATAAGGGCTTTCCAGAGGCACCGCCGCCCTCAGCCATCCGCCCGCACCCTTTTGTCTCGCATGATGTTACTGAAGAGGATTGGCTGAGGTATATAGATATCTATCCGCATCGTCCGGAGAGCGCTGACTGTCATCTACGCAGATTCTTGCAGGAAATACGGATCTCGGCCATGTTCACAGAAAAAGACATTTCTCGTTCAAATATGCCCATTTTCTCCTTGATTCCCTGCATCAGTGAGTGTGGTTTTGATCGCATTGTATGAAGACTAACTATGCAAGGCCCAATGGTGCGGTTTGGCGTGCAAAAATTCATAAAAAGCCAAAAGAAACATAAAGTCGTCAAAGTCATTGACACCTGGAACCATGTAAGTTCTCCTTCGCACTGCCTGCGGGACATCATATTCTTACTCGGATTATTCTATGAATATGGTCATAATGTTCGGTATAATTTGACCATATTCTGGGTCCAAGCATGCTAATAAAACAATGAAACTATTGACCAAAATGTCATTGTATTTGGTTGCCTGAATACAATAAAGAATATGGTCATTTTCCTTTGTTATATCACCGTATTCTGAACATATTCTCTACCATAATCTGTGTGTGAATACGTTGACACAAAATTTCAACTGTATCAAAGGCTTGAATATGAAAAAGTTATACCGATTATTAATACAATTCTTTCACTGTATTCTGACCCGGAATATGGTGTCCCGCAGGCAGTGTCGACCGATTTTCCATCCGTTGAACAATCTACTGACATTATTTTGTCAACCTAATAGCACTTCTTTGAGCTACGAAAAATCCGTATCATCTTCATGCGCGGTCGGACTAAGCAGCCAAGCTGAGTGGGGTGTCTGATGTGCCGCTTGAAACCTCGCAAACAACTCACGCCGATCGGGCGTCCAAATCAACGTTAACGTCAACGTATGCAACGATAGGACCGGAAGTGAATTGGGACGATGATCTGTTCCGCTTGTTGGTTGTTTCCGTTTAGCATTACAGTCTCGAGACTCGAGTATCATGATGTATAAAATAATTCAGTATCCGGATTACTACTTAGGATTAATGACAATGATCTGGTAGATTTTATTTCTGTTGAGCGCTCATTCATGCAGGAGTGCTGATTGCCTCGAGCGTTTAGGCCAACAGTAATATATTTGTCATGATGAAAGTACTAGTAATGCCGCTTCACTCCATCATTTCTCTTCGTAGTAAATCGTATTCAATAGGCTGGGTATATGTTCGGAAAAGATTGAAAAATAAAATTAAGAAAAAATTCCAAAAAGTTGCCAAAAAGTCAACAAAAAGTTGACCCCCCCGACATCAGTATCGGGCCAAAAGTTGCAAGGGAGAGTAAAAAACTATACAACTTTTCAAAGAATAAAATTATGCGTCTAAACACCCAAATACAATCGCGAAGCGCGGCGACATCCCTTATCTTATCTTATCTTGTTGAAATTTATGGAAATCAAAACATGACTCCCACTTTCTCCTCTTCACCTCTCCTCGTCATGGCCGCCCTATACCCTGCCCACTTCGACATCAACGCTGTCATCCGGCCCAACATCCTAGCGCTGCAGCCGTACCGATGCGCCCGCGACGACTACAGCGAGGGCATCCTGCTCGACGCGAACGAGAACGCCTTCGGGTCCTCCATCATCGCGAACGATGTTGTGGAGAAGCTGCCCACAGAGCTGCAGGCGACGACCTCGCTCGACTTGCACCGATACCCTGACCCTTCGCACCCCTCAATCAAAGGCCGAATCGCGTCCCTGCGCGGACTGGTGCCAGAGCCAGGGACGTCGAGCGCTGATCCGTCGGGTGCCGATCATGTCTTCTTGGGTGTTGGCTCAGACGAGATCATCGATCTGCTGATGCGGGTATGCGTGAAGCCTGGGGGTGAGGAGAAGATTTTGACTACGCCGCCTACGTATGGCATGTACGCGGTGTGTGCACAGGTGAACGATGTTGGAGTGGTTAAGGTCCCTTTGCAGCTGACTGGGGCTAATGGAGAGGGAGGTGAGAAGGGACGCTTTAGTGTCAGAGTTGACGAGGTACGTCTGTCAGGCTACTCTGGAGATTTTGAGTGTGCTGAGCCATCGGTTAGATCAAAAAAATTGTCGCTGCAGACCCCTCTATCAAACTCATCTTCCTCTGTTCGCCTGGAAACCCCACAGGGACCCTGATTCCTCTATCATCTATCCGAGCTTTGCTTGAATATCCTCTATTTAAGGGAATCGTTGTCGTTGATGAAGCATATATTGACTTCGCAGACGATGTACAGCAGAGCAGCGCGGCGTCTCTGGTCAAGGAATACGCGAATATATGCGTGATGCAAACCCTCAGCAAAAGTTTCGGTCTCGCTGCTATTCGGTGAGCGAAACCTTCCACTCATCTGACCTGCTTCTGATGCTTCTGAACCACGCTAGGCTGGGCATCGCCCTCGCCCAACCCCCACTCATCCAAATCCTGTCGAACACCAAGGCGCCATATAACATCTCCACACCCACCGCCCACCTCGCGCTCTCCGCGCTCTCCCCCGCCTCCGTCTCGCTCATGCAAAGCAAAGTGCGCTCCCTGATCGCCGGGCGCCACGCCCTAATCAAAGGCCTCGCATCGCTCGCGCCGCTGGGCGTCGCGCCCACCATCGGCGGCAACGACGCGAACTTCGTCGTCGTGCCTATCCTCGAGAAGCCGGTCTCGGAGGCGGAGGCGCTGAAGGGGAAGCCCGATAGTAAGCGCGCGTTCCGCCTGTATAAGACGCTCGCGGAGACCCATGCGGTGGTGGTGCGGTTCCGCGGGAATGAGCCTGGATGTGAGGGCTGTTTGAGGATTACCGTGGGTACGGAGGAGGAGAATAAGGAGGTGTTGAAGAAGATGAAGGAGGTGTTGACGGAGATTTAAAGGATGCTACTTTGTTAATTCAGTGAGGGAATGGGAATGGATAGATCTAGATGAAAGGTGCAATTTATTTAATTTATTCTGGAACTAACAATGTTGCGCGACACCCTACTTAGGTCTGCTTCAGGTCTGCTTGCCTTGGACTCGTTCGTTCAACCGATTCAGGCTTTCAAAGGGCAGAATATCCATCGTCTTGCCTAAGTGTGGGTTGTACTCGCTCAACGACTCATGCTAGTACTGTCTAAGCTTTCCCCCCAATCCGCAGCTCGACGCTATAATTGTGGTGGGTTGTCGCCACTGCGCCGGATAGAGCGTGCTGCGTAACCACATCGGGTTTGACGGCAAGAGCCGACAGAAGACGGGCGCCACTGAATGTGCGCCACACAAATTATAGGTCATAATCTCACGGCAAGTTTTGACAGCTCTAACGAGTAATTTAAAGAGGATCAAGCTATTTTGTCCGCATACTGCAGTACCGTTTTGACTTGTACACGTAGTTCGCTCGACCATAACGTGTCAGTGAGCTCCCATCATTTTGTTGACGCCAAAACTTAACCTGTTTCTGAAATAGCGCCTGGGGAATTGCGAACATAAAGCGTCGGACGGCAAGAAGCATTATAGAGTGCGGAGCCTCCGTGTGGACCCCGTTTCCGTTTCCTAAACGGCGTGAACACTAAATAAACGATCCCTTGATCGAAATAGACACTGCGGAAAGGAGGCATAAAATAAGGTCCACCATGAGGATTTCTCGCGTCCCTTGGTTTCACGCGCCCTGAAAGGTTTACTGGAAGTCATAATAAAATCAGTACATTCATTGTATGCGAAAACATAGCATCTGTGGGATACGTTTCTACTAAGCAGTAATGTAAATCGCACATTCATAACTTCATCTCTTCCCAAGACTGGGAACCCTTCGGCGTCAATATCATCTCCCGAGCCTAATGCAGAGAGTATTTTGCCTGAAAGTCGATCAGCCAGGCCCAAAGAAGAACCAGAGTGAGAAAAGAAGGCAGGCACGCACTCGTAAATCTCCTCCCTTCCATTGAATGTAGGGGACGAACAACAGGAACAGACCAGACACAATGCTGTGAGAAAGTGACAATCAGAGTATGTCTAGAACTGGAAACGAGGACGGTGCTCACGCGGCTTCAACGCCAAAGGTCTGAATAGCGCCGTGTTTGAGTGCCCAGGGCACTTGGAAATATGCCACGGCGAAGCCTATTCATGCGATTAACGAAATTCATTGGCTTCGAGAAAAAATACTACACACCACCAAGCGTACGAGCAAGGTTAATGAGGGCACTGATTTCACCCTAGATCCAATGAACGCATCAGAAAGTGAGCCTAACATGAACAGACAGACAACGTACCTGATGTTTCGGGAATGAATCGTTGAGGTATGCGTAAACAGCGACAGTATTGATCATGACAGAGAATTCAGCAATTCCCCATCCCATGATCAGAGCGCCTGTGCTGAGGTGTTTCTCGATTGACGCCCCAAGTGTCACAAATCCGCAGATATACAACGGAATAGCGATATAGCAAGCCCTGTCGATGAATAAATCATTTGAACGTTCAAGCTTCGAGATTGAAACTCCTTACCAGAGACGACTTTCAGCCTCGAAGACACCGTTATTCCGGCGAACGCTAGTTCTCATGATCCAATCGTTCGTATAGCGGCCAACAATTTCTCCAAGTAGAACGGAGACCTATGCATAGAATGTCAAATGAGCTCCTCTACAATAATAGAGGTACTCACGATCGGGGTACCATATCCTCCAGCAATACCAAATTGACTGAAACCGAATCCAGCAGGCTGAGGGGTTCCCAAGAAGACGGCATTGGTGACCTTAATACCGAAGAAGCAGAAATGTCTTTAATGAAAGGTGTTCGTCTGAAGTTTAACGGACTTACGTTGATGCCAATGCTAAATCCAAAGAGCATTGCCTAAGAATGAGCGATGAGATTGAGCAATGAGAATGCGCAGCCAAGGGCAAGTGGTAAAGATAGGTATTCACCTCGAATATGAGAATCATGATCAGGTGAGGTCTCCATACAAGGGTCAATGGAGTTACTATCGATTCGGTCCATGAAATGCGATACTTCTGCATCTTCACGCCCGTAATACCGATGAGAGTTTCTATACGGTAGCGAAGGCCAGTTGTTCCCGGCTCAGGAATTGGCTTGACTGTGCGATCGTACATCCTGAATAAATTGTCAGATAATAGATCCAGATCTAACGAAATGTCAAACGTACGTTTCCTCCATGAAGAAGATGATGAGGAAGAGCACAATTGCGGAATAGATCGAACCAATACCGTATGCCCATCTCCAAGTAGTGCGGGCTACCAAGAAGCCGAACGCGAAGGGGGACAAGAACGGGGATATGAGGAAACCCATGGTCCAAATATTAAGCTTTCGAAATGATGAGCCATTGCTTCATTTCTATTTCTGTTATTCAACCCAATTCACCTTTCGCGCCTGCAGATGGAATGGAAAGAGATCTGTGACGATATATAGACCCTAGCAAAAATGATTGAATTAGCGCTCAGTGAGTCTCTTGGACAATGCCAGGGACATACCGTGACCTGCGGAGCAGTACTAAGAGCACAACATGTTAATCAGATCCGAACCATATGGAAAGGATATGTCATGAGATGTACCCAAAGAATGCGGTTAAACACCGCATCGCTGGAACAGTCACATTAGCTTCATAAGTCATCGGGGATATAAGTCAATGCCGGCATACCCGTAAACGTCTTGAGGGTCGGCGCGAAGGTACATCCTACGAGAAAACCAAGGGCGAGAAGCTGTCAAATGATAATCAACGTCGATGTTCTGGCTGAACATTGGGCTAAGTTCGTACTTGAGTCCAAAACAGAACAGGAAGTCTTCCAAGTCTACGAATCAGTATCACCGCAAAAATACCACCCCATCCTAACATATTCGGCCTCAATCAGATGACATTATATATAGATATCGGGCAAACAACTGCTCACCCAAGAGAAAGATACTCCAACTGGTACAGTTATCATCAGTACAAGTACATTTACAACGTGAGATAGAGCAAGTCTAATGAACGTACTTTGAGGTAAGATTGTTGATCACACCGGTGGTAGTGTTGTATTGCTCAGCCAGTGCGAAAATGGACGCGATACCTGTGACGGCAAGTTCTGAGTAGAATCATCGAACGACTAGTGTGCCCCACTTACCAATGCCCGAATCGAAGTCAGGGACGATGGCAGCGAGGGTAATGATGAACAGCTGAAGGTTCTTTCGTCGATCAGACCAATTCTGAGGGTCCAAGTCGGAATCCGTGGGTTGAGGCCAAAGGACTTTGGTGCCGTCCGCGGTCAACTTCAATTTCGCTGCAACCGCTTCTCCCAATTCAATTTTTGCCTCTCTGTAAAGAACAACATTGAATGAACGATGCTGGCGAAGTGTAAAGGTGAGGGAACATACTCAGGGTCTATGATCAGGCGACCCGCGTTGACTTCATGGTATGAGTAGAGGTCAATCTCCACGCTCTCTTGGCTAGTTGACTCGACATCGATCTTTTCGTTGGCAACCTTCTCTGAAGACATCGTGCTGGCGTGAGGAAGGGAGGGCTGCAGTTGGAAACCAAGTTGGCGTCAATAAATACATGGCGGAATAACGGATGCCAACCTTCCACTGCATTGGGAATAGCTTTCCCGCAGGGTATTCTTGGACCATGGATCATCCCCACGAATAGGATCTGGGGGATGACAGAGTACCAGTTGCTTAAGAAGTAGATCAATTCAGTGTTATGTTGTCAGAGGCGTCGAGCGTGAGGAATGCAAGCCAAATAAACATTTAACTTTCTCTGTCAAATTTAGACCTGGGTTCCGCGTAAGCGTACCTTGCTGCCAGGTATATTTTCCAGGAAAATCAGTTTATGCTTCACGGTGAGCTGAGCACCCCAAGTCCATCCTTTTCTATTACAACACGTGAGGATGGAAATGTGATCAAAACGAAAGAGAACTTACATATATGGAACCTGAGAACAGTTTGTCGCATGGCACTCATGGTTGAACACGAGGCCATGTATATCCCATGTTATGACATTGATACAAAGTGAGGAACCAATAGAAGTCACGCCGGAGGATGGTCATTGGTTGTGTTGATTATTGACTCCAAGAGACGGTAAGATGGATAACTAGATAATGATTTCAAAGCAGGAAGATTTTCTCCCCGGACGAGCAAACGGTACCTCGTTTGTGGGAAGATTCACTGGAGAGCGAGTGGGAAAAACAAGTGTGAACGAATGAGACCTGTGTTCCCTTTGGCAAAAAGCCATAGCAGGACATTCCTGAAGGATAAACCCGAGGTTCCGTTGTCTGTATGTACTTATAGCGGGAGCGGTATGTTGTTTCTCACAGGCCTCGGAGAAAGCTATAGGGTGGCTAGTCGTATGCTTCGAAACATCGCACGCTAACTTGAATCACTGATGGAGCCACAGAGCCGACGAATGGGTGCGAGAGCTTGACGTGCGCAGAACTATATTGACCACAGAGAATTCCCATGCTTGTGGTCAAGATGCCTCGTGAAAGACATACATAGGAGCAGCGTTTGGATGTATATTTCAACCGATAATTGTCTGTAGCCATTGTAGAGCCATCAACACTTGCTACCGCTGCAGTACGAGATCTATATATCGGTGAGTGGATACCATGAGGATTAGTCAATTAGTCGCAAACTTACCTTCATATTTGAATTCGACACTGACTTGTTCAGGATCGATGTTTCAGTGTTCGACCTACAGGAAAAGAGTTTCGGGGTGAGAATGACACCGTAATTATATCGGCTCCTCGACAAGACTTCATCGTAAGGAAATGGAACAGAAAGGCTGTCATCCTTTTAAGACCTGGACGCGACTTCTTGAAGGAAACCCGAGAATACTGCTATTCATCAAGAGTCTCAACGTTTCAACACTTGAGCTCGAAGTCAATAGATGCAACCGTCTATAAGCTTCTTTTGCTTCACGGGTAAATATCGAATATTTGAATCGTGGTCGGGAGCTGACCTTGTAAGGATCGTTGCCTCAGGCATCTCCGTTCGTTCCCAGTGAAGTCTTCTTTTGCGTCCCCGTCTGAGCGTATCTGACGCGTTTTCAGCGACCAAAGCTTCACAGTCGGGTGGCTATAGCAATGATAGGATGGTGTTCAAATGTTCAGTGTTCAAATTCAAATGAGTCGTGTTGGAAGGAGTGATTCAAGCCAATAAAATTATCAGCGAACTTTGCGCTGGGATTCAAATTTTGGTTCGCCGCACAAACGCGATGCATCGTTGGCGGCCCCTGCTCAATATTTCAATACCCAACCTTAAACCAACACCTAAACACTTCCTGAAAATCCTTCTTTGCTCTCTCCGACTATCCAAGATATGATACACTTGTATTTGTGTCAGGATTTATGACGTTTTACGGAGACTTGTCAATAGTCACTAATAGTCAACTCGGGCCTTCCATCACTCGAAATGGACGCGTCGGGATGCCTTCCTGACTCCAATGTCGACTGGAGGCGGTCTCTGGAAAACCTCCTAGTAATTTATATTGATACAGAAAGGGCTTGTTCTTTCTAGCCTGTGTTTCTGCTGCAGCGATGGATGCAGGCAGTGCCGAAGACCAAGACGACGTGTAAGTGGTGTTCACTTTAAATTTAAAAACATCGCTAACTTCTTCACTGCTTCAAAGCTTCCATAATCGCGGGGGGTACAATCATTCCATAAAGCTTCAGAGCTGAAAGATATCTATACTTATGGTCACGGTCCGGTATGTGGGAAGGAAGATATCGTAGAGATATAAACTCTCAAGGAACTTTGCCAGGAGCGCCGCTATTTCTGCTGCATCCGAGCAGTCAATCCATCTATAGTTATCGGAGAGCTCGAGCCCACAATGCCACCTCCTCAATTCAGAGAAGATGCATTACCCCTCGACGCTACTTTATTCGCTATGTCACCGGAAGAAGTCGCATTTTATAGACAGCAGACGGGAATCGAATCGGAAGAAAGCCTCAAAGACCATATATTAGAAATACAAGCTGAAGCCTATTGCGTACCTGTAACCTTCACACTTTCCGTTGGAATTTACTAATACATTTTCCCCTAGGTGGTTCCGTACCCTTGCATACGTCGATTCGATTTCATCAGGTGAAAGTGATTCCTATTCTCATTTTTTGCCTCCTATAACTTCGTTGTTCAGATTGAAAATATCTCAGCATCCATATTATCAGAATTTTTTAAAGCTCGGAGCTGAAGGGAAAGGAATTTTTCTGGACGTTGGGTGTTGTTGTGAGCTACCCTGTCTTTTCATAATTTTACTCGAAGCTAAAATGTTGGATTTTTTTTTTGATTGTAGTTGGAAATGACGTTCGGAAGGCTATCTCTGATGG
This sequence comes from Pholiota adiposa, assembly GCA_009935795.1. Taxonomy (NCBI): domain Eukaryota; kingdom Fungi; phylum Basidiomycota; class Agaricomycetes; order Agaricales; family Strophariaceae; genus Pholiota; species Pholiota adiposa. Next base: position 153,854 of record QEYC01000183.1, on the reverse strand, counting down.
CTATCCAAAGGGAAATGTCTTAGCTACTGACTTGCGTCAAGGTGAGAGCGTTAATGAGAATGTCAAAATCAACGATCTGACCTTGTTCCTGCCTTGTTCTTCTTCAGAATTTTGGGATCTAGGTCACAAGCTCTTCAAAACAACGCCTGAGACTTTTCGTGTCCCCTTCGTATGTGGAGACATTTTTAGCGACACACTATACGATATGAAATCAACGACTTCCAATTCGCCGCCCCCTTTATTGTCCCTCCAGTCCTTAACTCCTCTCAAGGGCCATGTATCAACGATCCATACTGCTGCTCTTTTTCATCTCTTCGACGAACAGCAGCAAGAGGTACTCGCACGTCGCCTTGCCTCGCTGCTCTCTCCGAAGCCTGGTTCAGTAATCTTCGGTTCTCACGTCTCAAGACCGGTTAAAGGTGTGAGGACAGAAGCAGCTGGACTGGGGGCTCTCGCGGGATCGATGTTTTGCCATTCGGATTCTTCGTGGGCCGCGCTTTGGGATGGGATGGTGTTCCCGCGTGGCACCGTGCGGGTTGACGCCACCTTGGAAGAGTTTAAGCGGCCTGACATCGAACGGACCAATCCTGGTATGAAATACTACCAGTTAAATTGGTGCATTACGACGCTTTGATCGGTCGGCATATTGGCATTGCCTTCGTATACACGTTCTCTTTGAAATGCGGAAGTGCTCGTTGATACCTCCAGAATATATAGCCAGGCATACACTAAGCTAGAGCTCTTTGGATGTTCAGATCCTGTCATCCGCGGAAATAATTTACATCCAATACTAACATTTGTGATCTGCTTTCCTTTGGTGAAGCAGGTTGTTGCGGTGGGCATTACGCGTTACGGTGAGTCCAGTTCTAACTATAGCAGGACAAGATTAGCAAGCTGATAATGCGCTATAGAAGAATGATGCTGGGAAGAGTCGTTTTTGTGGTTTTGCAGTAAATTTGTAGGTGCGTCGGCATTTTGGAAACGATCTCTTCTGCATGGCGATTGTAAACCTTATACAAATCCCCTCGTTCTTCGGAAGAAGTTGAGCACAAACGATGCTTCATTGCCATATTTTATAAGGGTCCGGTGATGTAAGTCAGCGATGAAGTCATTACATTGTGGACAGTGGATACCATCTCTTCGACCTTGTTTCATTTGTCAACACGTCGTCCATCGTGCTGGGTCTCTTCCTAACTCATCAGACTCAACCTTATTTTGTCCATCATGCCCATCGTGTCTGTCCAACAGTTCAAAAGCACTACATTCGACTATCTTATTATAGGTGGCGGCACCACAGGTCTTACCCTTGCTGCCAGGTATGTGTATACTTGAGCTTGAGTTGTGCCAAATCCTAATGATCATTGATACTTCTATCAGACTCAGTGAGGATGAAAATATCATGGTAGGCGTTATCGAAGCCGGGGGATACGACAAGAACGTTCCCGAAATTAACATACCAGGTATGCAGCTCGATCGAAAATGTTTGGTTTGAACGTTGTACGTTGAACATTCACTCGTAATTCCTTTCTATCTGCGTAGGATTCTTGGGAAGAGCTATTGCAAACCCTCTCTATGACTGGACTTTTTTTTCTGTTCCCCAAACTCATGCAGGCGGTCGGCCAGTTCTTCAACCCCGCGGAAAGGGACTAGGGGGGTCCTCTCAGGTATAATCTATTACAGGTAAATCAGCTCTCCTGAGCGACTCATTGATTTATTCTCCTTAGGTTAATTTTCTAGGGATGTTTCGTCCTTCAAGAGAAGATTTTGACGCGCTTGAGACACTGGGTAACAATGGCTGGAATTGGCAATCTCTGCTTGGGTACATGAAGAAGGTATGTATATGTCGTTGCAATCGAAGCTCCATCTGAATTTTGAGCATTTCTTGCAGAGTGAAAATACGATTCTCAGTAACGTCTCTTCTACTGACGAGGAGAGGTACGCAGCCAAACCGGATCCTACTTTTCATGGAACGACTGGTAAGAATTTTATAACTTTCATAGAAGCAGTGTTCACCGACGGATTACTCAGGCCCAATCAAGAAGTCGTTCCCATTAACATTCGCAGAACAAGATGCTCTGCTATTTGACGCCGCTGAAGCACTCGGTATTCCAAGAAATCCAGAAATGGTTAATTAATTGCTTTATCAGTTTACTAGTTTGACTCACGACGCGCTTTCTATCCACCGTAGGGTAACGGCACCAATGTTGGGTCAATGTCGTCCTTTGTATCCGTGGACCCCCGTACTGGCAAACGTTCATACGCCGCATCTGAATACTATGAACCAAATTCCAATCATCCCAATCTCTTGGTTCTTCTAAACTCTCAGGTCACCAAAGTATGTAAACTCAAATTTATGTCGGAATGATCAGAGCCACTTACTTACCTCTTTGCTGTTTATGTAGATAGTCCTTCAGAAAGGAAATAGCGGTTTACAGACCGCTATCGCTGTAGAATTTTCACATCAAGGCGCACTACAGGTTGTAGAAGGGGTGCGAAGAGATATAATTTTGTCTTCTGGTAAGTACTCTTCTGATTCATTCAAACATGATATGCATCACCAGCATTCATCGCACCACATCATTCAGGATCATTCCAAACGCCTCAGCTATTGGAATTATCCGGTATTGGGAATAGCAAGATCTTACAAGCACACGGTATCGAGCCAGCTATTGACATTCCTGGTGTCGGCGAGAATCTTCGTGAGTGTTATTGTATATACGAAAGCGATTTTATCTCTTAGGCAGATATGCAGAGGACCATGTTGGTGTCGTATCCATGATCGAGATAGATCCTAAATTCGAAACGGTGGACGCACTGCTGGATCCTGCAGAGCTTGCGAAACAAGAAGACCTGTAGTAAGTTTAATATGCTTCCCATATTGTTAGTGTGACTGATTTAATATTTGTGCGGTAGTAAGGAACAAAAAGGACTGCTGTCATCAGGCCCTGCACGTGGATTCATATTCCTTCCCGATAAACACTTGGGTAGCCCCAGCGACATTCAAGCATGGAAAGAGAAAGCTTATGTTTATTCGGCCAAATATATGGAAGCCCAAGCAAAGTTGTCGCCGGCGCTCGCAAGTGGCCTCCAGAAACAATTCAATCTACAGAAAAGTTGGATGGGGCGGGATCATCTCGCGCAAGGGGAGTAAGTTTTCTTTGCTATCTTCCTCTCATTTTTCATGTTTAAAATCTGCATTTTCAGGATCTTACACTATCTCGGGCACCCGCCTAGCCCTGGTCTTACTCCTGTTGCAGGAAAGAGATATAGTACCCTCGTCAGTGCGCTTATGCATCCTCTCTCCCGCGGAACAGTTCACATCGGCTCCTCCGATCCTCTTGTGCCTCCGCTCATTGATCCAAACTATTACGCCAACGAGGTTGATCTTGACATTCTGGTCGAAATTACCAAGTACACGATGAAGCTAATTGCTACACCTCCCATGGCCGACATTGTACGGTCTCACGTACGTCCAGGGCCTGAGGTGGTAAATGACGAGGCAAAATTGAGGCAGTATGTCAAAGAAAATGGCAGAACTGTCTTCCATCCTATTGGAACAGCATCGATGCTTCGACGCGAAGATGGAGGTGTTGTCGACAGTGAACTCAAGGTCTACGGGACTACTAACCTACGCGTTGTAAGTGCTGAATGCTCTCTCTATCTGCGCCTCGACTGATCTAAATGCTGTATACTGTATAGGCCGATGTCTCTATTCTTCCTATGGTATTTGTTTCTGCATTCGCCTGTCTTTGCGTTCCCGTCCACATCCGTTTTGAAATAGGAATTGTCCTGTCATATTCAATCCGTAGCGTATGCTATTGGCGAGAAGGTACGGATCTTCCCTTGAATACTAGAAAGATAGTTGGTCTGACAACTCCCGAATAACAGGCGGCCTATATCTTACGGAAGTAAAAGTTAACAATGCTGACTTGTAAAATTAGCAGTAGTCCTATCCAAGTCGAGTCAGTGGTATCAATATGTCGCGGCATTGTTATTGTCGTCGCCCTACCAGAGGCCGGATGAGGCCCAAAATCTCAGTTCGGTATAAGAACCCAAACGCTCCTGCATATATCATGGCCGCTCCGTCAACCAGTAGTCGGGCCCCTAAATAAAACGTTCCGGAAACTTGTTTCCAGAGCCCGAAATTTAGCTGACCTTATCACGACCTATCATGGCCTTATTGGCGTTGCAAAGGTTCTTCCTGAAAAAACCGACAGCAAGACAACATGACTCGATAAGAATACGGTGTGTGGAATCATCAATATAGAAGAATCAATATATGATATTGTGGGGAGGACTGAGACGCATTTGTTTGTTGACTTGTGTGTGCGATTCTTATATCCCACGGCATGGGACATCTAAAATTGACCTCTGTTGTCACTCTTCCAGGCATTCGATTCCGAAATCGAGAGATGGAAGAACACGAAAGCCGTGTAAAACACCCAAGATCACCGGGAAGAAGATTGGCAAGTTCATTTACGGCAACGAAGTCCAGATCTACGCATAGGGGATCATATATATCACCCTCTTTTCACCCAACGTAGGCCCAACCTTCATCACAACGATGCCAATCGTTTCTGTCGACCAATTCAAAGCCACTCAATTTGATTATCTTATTCTGGGTGGTGGTACATCAGGACTCACACTTGCTGCGAGGTGCGCAACTAGGTCGTTGAAGTTGTACCCACGATAATCTCGCTGACAATTCTCTTAGGCTCAGCGAGAATAAAGATGTCGTCGTAGGTGTGATTGAAGCCGGAGGATATGACAAGGACATTCCTGAGATCGATATTCCAGGTATAAAACAGCTCAAACATTTAGACCAAATGTGTATTTATGTCTTCCTGTTTTCCAGGATTTATGGGAAGAACTATTGCGAACCCAACCTATGATTGGACTTTCTTGTCCGTCCCTCAGGCCCATGCTGGCGGTAAACCTGTCCTTCAACCCCGCGGAAAGGGATTAGGTGGATCCTCTTTGGTAAATTTCACTTTGTACGCCTCGACTGTTGTAATTATGCGTCTCTAATGTTGCCTAAGAATAATTTCTTAGGAATGTTCCGTCCTTCGAGAGAAGAATTTGACGCTCTCGAAAAGCTTGGAAACAAAGGTTGGAACTGGGATTCCCTGCTCGGGTACATGAAAAAGGTAAGTTATCAGACATTTGGACTAGAGGCATTGTATGTATTAAACGTCGTTTCAGAGTGAAACTACTTTCCCTAGTAATCTCTCAGCTGTTGATGAAGAGACGTACGCTGCCAAGCCAGATCCTTCTTTACATGGAACTATAGGTGAGTCGCGGCCATTTTTGAAGAAATGGCCACAGCTCATTCGCTATGTTCCATGCAGGACCGATCAAAAAGTCATTCCCGACCATGTTTACGGAACAGCATGCACTTCTGTTTGATGCAGCAGCAGCGCTAGGTATTCCAAGGAATCCCGAGATGGTTGATTAATTGCTTCATTTGTCTTCTATCACTCTCTCATTCCACTTTTGCTCCACAGGCTAACGGTACCAATGTTGGTTCAATGTCGTCATTTACATCGGTGGACCCCCGTACCTCGAAGCGTTCTTATGCTGCATCGGATTACTACGAGCCTAATGCTAGTCGTCCTAACCTCTTGGTTCTTATGAATTCTCAAGTCACCAAAGTGCGTGTATGACATTACGTAGACTTGCTCACTTGCTCACTCGTTATCAAAGGTCAATCTTTCGAAAGGGGATGGTGGGCTGCAGATTGCCACTGCTGTTGAACTCGTACATCATGGAGCACAGCACACCATCCACGGAGTCAAGAGAGATATAATATTATCTGCTGGTGAGTAGGGCTCGAAGTGGACCCGTGGCGTTGTTGATCGCTTCGCGATTCCAGGAGCCTTCCAAACCCCTCAGCTTTTGGAGCTTTCTGGAATTGGGAATAGCAAGATCCTGCAAGCGCATGGTATTACTCCAGTAATTGACCTCCCGGGCGTGGGTGAGAATCTTCGTGAGTAACATAATTTTTTGAACCATAATTATTTCGCTGATTTCCGAGTCAGAGGATCATGTTTGTGTCATATCCATTGTCGAGATAGATGCTAAGTTCGAGACGATGGATGTACTCTCTGACCCGGTGGAGCTCGAAAAACATCAAGAGCTTTAGTACGTTGATATGTTTCCGCTTGGCTGAACGTTTCTTTTCTGAGTTGGTGCTCTAGCAAGAGGCAAAAAGGATTACTTTCTTCAGTTCCTGCCCCGGGGTTCATCTTCGCTCCCAGCAAAGATTTAGCAGCCCCAGAAGATCTCCGTGTCTGGCACGAGAATACCACGATTCACGCTGCGAACTACTTGAAAGCCCAAGCCCAAATGTTGCCCGCTGTTGCAAATGGCCTCAAGAAACAATACGAACTGCAGAAAGGCTGGTTGGCGCAGGATCATCTTGCCCAAGCGGAGTGAGTTCGAATGAAGTTTGCAACTTTATTTTCTTAATTTCTTCAATTTTCTAGGATCTTGAACTACATCGGGCACCAACCGATTCCCAGTCCCCGCCCGGTTTTAGGGAAAAGATACACTAGCTTTGTCAGCGCTCTTTTGCACCCTCTCTCACGTGGAACGGTCCATATTGGCTCTTCTGATCCTCTTGCTCCTCCCCTCATTGACCCGAACTATTACGCCAATGAGGCTGACCTTGATCTCCTGGTCCATATCGTGAAGTTTACGTTGAAGCTTGTTTCAACGCCTCCTATGGTGGACATTGTACGCTCTCATGTTCTTCCAGGGCCAGATGTAGTCGAGGACGAGGGAAAATTGAAGCAATTTGTAAAAGAAAATTGTGGGCCTGTCTTTCATCCTGTTGGAACAGCTGCCATGCTCCCACGCGAGGACGGGGGAGTAGTTAATAGTGAGCTCAAGGTATATGGGACGACTAATCTACGTGTTGTAAGTTTGAACGCTTTGGCTTTCTTTTGAGTTGGCTATGGCTAATTGTCTGCCATCTAGGTTGATATGTCTATTCTCCCTATGGTACTTATCTGTTCATCATCTTATTATTCACCCGCTTGTTTACATATTTTTGAATCAGGAACTATCGTGCCACATCCAATCCGTTGCGTATGCTATAGGCGAGAAGGTATGGTTCATTTCTGACGTGGCCTTGAATCTGGAGGTATCTCACAAGTGTCTACACATATCAGGCGGCCGATATTATAAGGAAGTGAAACGAAACAGAAAGCATTACAGAATTGTGGTTGTCCTTCATAAATCACCGAATGTGCCCGTATTTGCGTTGTACCGACACCTTGTTCTTTGAGTTATCCTGATTCCTAATTGATTTCTGTAAATTCGACGTGAGACATCTCTTGAGAAATACTAAGCAGCAGCTGCTGTGCAAGCTCAAAAGTGTGCTGATTAATTAAGGAGTCATATGCAGAAGATCAAATCAAGATGCTGGAACCCCAAAGAATCTGAGTGGTCGCTAAAGGCCGAAGAGTGTAACTTAGCTATTTATGACTACTGTGGCGCCGTAGACGGCCATACATAAGGCCCTCAAAACAAACATAGGCAAACAACCGCCTCCGAAAACTCGCCACCTCCCACAAACCTCATTCGTCTGGTCCGTCTGGATTTTCGACTCTTTTTGGTACGCTCCCTCTCCTGAATACTCTCCTTCCGTTGCTGACCTTAATCAGGATCCGCCTTTGGAAACATAATGCTCCCTCACGACCTCTGCTCAAAAATCCAAAATGCCTTCCGCGCCCGGCACGCACTGCTAGCAGTAAACCACAACACCCAAAACCTCGGCATCCTCTCCATCCTCATGCGCGCTGGGTTCATCTCCTCTCTTACCCGTGGCACCATCGCAGGCCCGGACCCATTGGCTTTTGGGCCTGCGAAGGAGAGCGAGCGCCGCATCTGGGCGAACCTCAAATACCGCGACGACCAGCCAGTGCTGAGCCATATGGAGCTCATCAGCAAGCCCAGCCGGAGAGTTTATATGCTGCCGCATGAGATTAGACTGCTGTGCTCCGGCCGGAGGAGCGGGCAGGTGAAGCCTTTGGGCATGGGCGAGGTCGCGATGGTGAAGACGGAGGACAAGGAGCATCAGTGGTTGGAGGCAAGGGAGGCGCTGCAGATGAAAATGGGCGGGGAGATTGTGTGTCGTGCACAATAGATGTTATATTTCTGGTGCGTTGTGTTTGCTTTGCTCTCCTGGTCCGCTGATGGTTTGACCTTCACATACAGATTTTTAATGTACCTCATGCAACTAATTCCAATACCAATCTACATCTGAAAATTGGTGCAAGGATCGCAGTCTCTGTTTTCCAAAATGAAAAGGACCAGAAATAAACAAATAAACAATCTGAAGCTACTGAAACTATAGTCTATTCCAACAGGTATATGGCGTTCTCGAGAATGCCCGAAATCCGGGGTACGTCCTCTAATCAATGGACTCATTACTGTCATTAGCGTCATAGAGCATGGTCCCGCCATCCTTTCTGGACTCCGTGGGTTCAAACGTTTAGGCATTCCCCTCCCTTTCTGCCCTCTCTATATCCTCCCTCACCCTCACCTTGTCCTCCTCTCTGAGGCGCAAGACGACCTTCTTGACCTCACGCTCCCAGTCAGTCCTTGCCGCCAGCCATGTGCCAAACACGGCAGAATAGATGAGGGAGAAAGTGAGCCCCCACCACAGACCGTGTATGCCTAACGCACGATTAAAGGCAAGGTATATTCCCAATGGGATACCTGAAAAAATAGGTATCTTTAGCGCGTGGAGCGAGGAAAGCGCGATTGATGCTCACCAAAGATATAATAGGCACTAATGCGAAGGATCAGCGAATAGGATGTAGGTCAATGCAACGGGGACTTGCCTTAGATTCAACAAAGCGCCAGCGAACTGTTTACCTACCGCCCGAAGAACGCCACCTGTCACTGCCGACACCCCGTCGAATACCTGGAACAACGCCAGTAATGGCATAATCGATGCTACAAGCTTTACGACCTCTAATTTGGTGCTTTCGTTTAGAGATACGCATCCAACGAAATGCCGAAAAAAACACGAACCAGGATCGTCGTTGAAGATATACGCCCACTTCTCCCGGAAGACGAGGAACAGGGTGCTCGGAATACATGCGATGAGGAACGCCATCACGATCGAGGTGTTCGCAGCCACACTTGCGCGCTTCGCCTTGAATTCGCCTAGAAGGTTGCCGATTCTGGGTTGTGGGTGAGTGCGGGATATGGAAATTATGCGGGTGAGACGTACCTGACGGCGGTGGCGACGCTCAGCGCAAATGGCGCTTGGAAGGTCGTCGAGGATGATACGAGCAGCACGGATTGCGTGGCAAGTGCGGTCGGTCCAAGGCTATCAGGGTCATTGAGATTTAGCACCGGCCATTAATTTCTGGACGGAAGGAAAAGACGTACAGCGAGGCAGCAAGTGCCACGAGCTCCCATGCCCACCACTCCGAGGCGGTCTGGCCTACACCACTCAGCCCAAGGTTGACAAGAACACCAAGACTCGTGAACATGCGACGGGAGAGGGGGTACCACGCGGTGTTGGGGGTGAAGAGGACCCCATAGGTCACGGAAAGGAAGGCAATGAGATTAAAGGATATGGCGGTGGCGATGGGTGCGCCGATGAATCCAATACGAATAGGCGCAGGTCCCCACACTGATCTGCGTCAATCGAGATATATGCACAAATATTGGCGAAAGACTTACCGAGAAGGTAATTGAGGAGTGCGTTAGCGGGCGCGACGATAAAAACGATGCGCGTCGGTACGGCGAACAGACCTGTTAAGGGTAAACATGACGCCGAATAGGCTCACCGCCGCAGACGGACCTTGGGATTGGAAGTAACGTCTAAAGCATATTCTGCGGGTCAGCAATAGCATCGTTACTGCGCGGTTTTCGAAGACGTACCGGCTGATGCAGTTAAAAGCGTAGGCTAAATTTGGGCGTGATAAGAATAGAACAATCAGAAAGTTGGGTCAAAAAAAAATCTGAAAGTCGTCCCTGACGCACCTGGAAGGCCGAGGGAGACCCAGCGCAGGTATACGGCGGCGAGGTGCGCGACTTCTGGGTCTTGCTTGAGGAGGATGAGGAGGGATTCCGCGTTGAACCAGATTAGGAACATTGGCTGGTAGGATACGTCAGTCAGGAGTAGAGTCATTACCGGGGCGGAGTCGGACTACACTCGAACTTCCGTCTCGTACCAGAGCCATGGCGCAGTCTGTGTAGGGTATAGACATAGGCAAGCCATCGTATGCGCCAAGCATCATGGCAGGACTGGGTTAGAGTGGGGTACGAATGTCGGGAAGCTCGACTGCATCATGGGACTCTAAGGAAGAGCACTTACGATTAAGGATGCGAACATGACCACAGCTACAGAAGGTTAAATATATGCCGAATTTCATTCATAGAAATAGACTTACTCATACGCTGGGCCCATAGACCAACAAGCTGTGGCTGAGGTGACGTCCATGCCGATGGAAGCATAGTATCGAGGGCGCTAGCGAAACCTTGGATGATGCTGAACCCACTCACACTGGCCGTCATCGAGCCCAGAGAGATGGCGGCTAATGCGGTTGTTGAGATATGTCCTATGGTAATAACAGACACGATAACCAGAGAATATTCAAGGACGTGAGTCCTAACACGCCGAAACATATGAGATAAGAAATGCTGCGATAAGAAAACGAACGTACCCAAAGACAGGCAACGCATATCTTGTCAATATTCGAAGCTCCTCCCAGAACATCACAATTTTCGACTCATTGTCCGACGCGGGGTCGCGGTCGATGGGTTCTTCGATGCGCGGTATAGGTGGGTCGCTCAGGAGTGGTGTTAATTCGGTAGGCGGTTTGAAACTGCTGGACGCTGACTCGCTTCCTTCATCTTCGCTGATGTACTTTCCAATTGAAGGTTTCTTGGGACGAACGGACACGAAACTAGCTTGGTGGTGTCCTCTGCTTGATTCTCCTAAAATGGCAGTCGCGTCGTCGTCGGAGTACTCTTCTGACTCTAGGATGACCCCTTCACGGTGCGCGTTGATACTGGAGACAATTGCATAGTCGGATGGAAGAGATGAGGGGCCCTGGTAGTGGGCGTAGGTGGAGGACATGGTGGTCAGACTACAAGAAATGCAGGGCCCGTATCTTCAGAAAATATTAGCGCCGGAGCGTCCGCCCGTTGGCCCGCCCGGTAATTTATATCACGTGGTCAACTGGACTCGAGAAATCTGGATTCTGAGACTGCAGCTCATGCCACCTCAGTTGCTCTTACATGTTCCAAGTATTGAAAATTGAAAATTGGATCTGTCTTCAAGCCCATCTTACGAGAAACAATCATAGATCCATAATAATTAGAATTTTGATAAATATTTGACGAGTATAATCGGGTACGTAGAGCATTTCTTTCAGTCATTTGCGCTTCTCTTTACGAATTCTTTTTAGGTCCATCAGAATTACCATGAGAAATTACCCAGCTAATTGATCTCTATCATGTTGTGGCATTGTTGTTACTTGTAGGTGCAGCCATCAAGCTGAGTGTTATGGGCGGGGAGATCACTTAATAGGAACAAGCTGTGTGTGGCGCATTTGAACCTAGTAAAGCTTAAAAAGGACCTACAACAGTGGGTGACTTCCCGTAAGAAAAATTTGAATTTCTAACTCTAGATTCCATTTACGGAGTTTGAAATCAGGGAGGACGGGAAGATTTTTATTCGTCTTTCTAAACCGCAACGACGTTATGTTTTCTAACTTGAATGCGCCAATTGTGGTAAGCTTCCTTACAGGCTACAGCATCTGAACTCGCTCCCTGAGTCGGATTTCGTGGTGTTCTGATACAAGGTCCTATATAGAAGTGGTTTTTGAACCAGTCTGCATTTTATCTGGACACCAAGGCTGATGTAGTGTATACTTACCGTCGTCGAGGACGAGAGTGAGCTCAGTGAGGATGGCGGCATACACATGGTGCAAGTGTCACCGAACGACGGAAACAGTATTCTTGGCAGGGGATACTAGAGAAGCATCGTCTTCGACGACAGAAACCTTGCTTGGAGGATAGAAGAGACTGTTATTTCATAGATGAATAAAGGAAGTAAGTACAGAGGACAGGCAAGAGGCATTTCGTACGCATACAATCAAAACAAAGATAGTATGTACAAGGTAACCAGAGATTGGAATCTGGCATATATAAACACAAAAACAATCTTATGTACATAGCGACAATGAAAATTGGAAAGATAGATGAAAAGCATAGATGTCATTGGATGCATGTTTTGCTGCAATAGACCAGTAGTGGAGAGTGAATATGATACGGACAGTCACACCTTCAAGGTTTTTGCGGTATTTATCAAATCACCATGCAAGTTGTATGCGGGAACGGGTATGACGCGGTGGGTTAAGATCGTTGATTGCAGAGCCTCCTTCGCAGCGTCGTGTTGAGCAGGCCAATTTTCAATGGCGAATTCGGAAGAGTTTTCTGTTTTGCGCCACGCATATATGAGGAATAATTAATAGATACAATTGATTCTTAATCACCTTTAGATTCTGACGCTGTTTCAGACCCAGCGTGCTCAGCGGTCAACGGATGGTCATTCTTGAGAGGTTTCAAGTAAATAAAGGGACATTCAGATTAGTATACTGTAAGTGGCAAAGAGGCTGAAAAGTGGGGACTTACTTCGAACAGCACATGTCGAGACTCAAAATTTTAACTTTTCGACACCTCCAAGTCCATGAACGATGACGCCAGACATCCTTCTGAAAGAGGGAGTGCAGACTTGGTTGAACAGATCGCGTAGATTTTTGAGGACGTAGCCAAAATCTGCTTTAAAAACTGGGTGGGTTGGAGCAATGCCGGTGCACGACAGTTTCATATCGGCGAAATCGCGACAGGCTTTTGTAGGTCCTCGCCAAAGACCGCAGGATATGAGCTAATAGTCCTCAGGAAGGAACACAATACGATTGTTGAGGGACTTCGACGATCGCGGATTGTTCAAAGCAGCACACGGTCGCTGGGAGATTTTCGGCAAGCGCCGGTACCATACCCACGCAATTATGACCACGGAAAGATACCTTGCAAGCAAGGTAATTTCCTATTCGGTAATCAAGAGGCGTTTAGAAATCTGGAGAGGGGGTACGGACCCTCTCTCTAGATTGAAGGTTTAGAAACGACTTGAATACATCGTTTTGAATACCATCTACCAATTTAGGACACGGCATATCGGCGATGGACCCTTGATGCCAAGAATTTAAAGTTGAATATTCAAGTTAGCGTTGCAGGAAGTCACCCAGTACTTCACTTCATATCTTCGAGATGTATTAAAAGTTGTTCTTTTTGGTTAGCGTCGGTCACTATCATTTCTGGCCGGATCCTTCTGTAAGATCTCGGACTTCGAATCCGATTTCGTTCTCACAGAACATTCCTTATGGGCTAATGCGACTCGGACACTATTAAACTAACGGTGAGATCGTTACTCTCCCCCAGCTGATGCGGCCATGTCTTCGAGCTACACCCACTATCAGAATCCCTCAGCGCCCCCATCTGATAGTGTCATTGCCTCTAGAGCCTCTGCGGGTCATGGCAAGGACATTCGGGAGTCAAATTGCACCTATCCTGGGGGAGATGACTCCATCTCGTCGACATCCAGCAGCTTCAAGCTGCCTACTGAATCTACGCCTCTACTTAGCGAATCGCCTATAACATACATGGAAGATTCTAATGACGGAGAGTCCAAGATTGTCATGTTCTGGGAAGAACTGGGAATACTGGCGAAGTATGCATTGCCGGTTTTTGGGTGCGTCCACTTTCTTATCACAAGCGAATCTTATCTCATAGTTTTCTATAGGACACAAGTCCTTGAATACTCGTTGGTAGTCGTGTCTGTGATTACAATAGGACACATATCGACGAAGGCTTTAGCCGCCGTCTCTCTAGGTTCAATGACGGCCAGTGTTAGTGGGTTCAGTATCATTCAGGGCTTCGTTAGCGCTCTCGATACTATGCTACCGTCGGCGTGGACATCGCCCCAACCACATCTAGTGGGTCTATGGACCCAGCGTATGAGTAGGTCTTTCTTCCTTGATGAAGAACACCGGCAGTTGCTCACTCTTCTATAGCTGTAGTCATGTTCTTTTCCTTAATCGTAAGTGCTCTTTCGTTCTACTTGTCCATCAGGCATCTCTGCTCCTACGACGAGCGCGGGAGGCGTTGACTCCGAAATCCCGAATGACTCCATAGGCTAACGTACACGTACTTTGCACTTCCAGCCTATGTTCCTGATCTGGTTCAACGCGGAATCCCTTCTCATTCTTCTCAAGCAAGATCCGGAAGTGGCACATCTCGCTTCCATTTACCTGCGTTGGGTCTCTCCTGGTCTTCCAGGTGCGTAGCCAACGTATTTAACTTCAGGTGTTTAAATCGCGTACTATTCTATTCTTATCCGTGCGTAAATTTAGCGTATGCTTTTAACTGCATCAGTCGGTACGCGTTTTCGTGTAAACTCTCAGCTACGATTCAATTAACCGGGATGATATGCTTTAGGCGTTACTTTCAGTCTCAAGGTTTGTTCGAGTCAATAAGTATGTTCGCCACTGTACTTTATACCCTCGACAGGTCTATTCACCGTACCGACGCGCATTATCTTTATCGTCGCGCCCGCCAACGCACTTCTCAATTATCTTCTCGGTAGATCCTTCCCCAACATCCGCGTACAGTTCAGACTAACATAGATTAGTTTGGGGACCAGCGCCTATTCGGCTCGGCTTCATCGGCGCGCCTATTGCGACCGCGATATCCTTCAATTTGATTTCTCTTCTCTCTGTGCTCTATGGGGTGTTTTATGCTCCCCGCACGGCCTGGTGCCCTCTCTCGTGGCGCATGTTCACGAGCCTTGGTATTCTTGTTAATCTCGGGTTGAGTGGTGTTGGACAAACAGCGTCAGAATGGTGGGCTTGGGAGCTTGTCGCGCTTGCTGCCTCATTGTGCGCTTCCTTCCATTTCGATATTATCTGACTGCTGCTGAATTTAAATTATAGGCTTGGACCTACGGCGCTTGCCTCGCAATCTGTGTTGCTCACTTCATGTTCAACGACTTTTCAAGCGCCGTTTGCTCTCGGCCTTGCGGTTGCTGTTCGGTAAGTATGATTTTGCTTGACTCTGCATCTATCTGTGTTGATCCATTGTCCAGGATCGGAAACCTTCTAGGGGAAATGAAACCAAGGCGCGCAGGTGTGGCTGCATACACCTCGGTAGTAATGGTGATATTTATTGAGTGCATTCCGTGCACGATGTTCCTTGTCTTCCGGGACAAGTGGGCGTATATTTTCAATACCGATCCTGGTCAGTATCTTTGGTCGTTATTTTCGTGCTGAGTATCTTAATGAGGACGATGAAATAGAGGTTGTGAAGCTCGTAGCGTCTTTGATGCCACTGATCGCGCTGTTCCAGGTGTTCGACGGGACGGCGGGAGTGACAGGAGGTATTCTTCGCGCGAGGGGTAAACAATTTTGGGGGGCGTTGATTAATTTAACGCGAGTTATTCTTATGCTTTGGAGTGTCCTGTTCACTGAAATATCGTCTTTCCCTTTAGCGCTTATTATATCTTCGGTGAGCATGATATGTTCCTTCAGGCTCGACGCCCTCGCGCTGATCACCGTCTTTAAAGGTATTCCGTTGGGAGTATACCTGGCCTTCAAGCATGCATTCGGCCTTAATGGTCTCTGGCTCGGGCTCACATTTGCGCTCGTCTACGCTGCCTTATTGAGCGCGTGGATGGCGTTGCGGACTGACTGGGATATCGAAGTGCGCAAGGTTCTGGAACGTCTTAAAGAAGAGGACAAGTTAAGAGTGAGGGAGGATACGGAGAGTGTCAATGAATATAGGGAGGTACATATCAATGCTTGAATTTCCGGAAAAGATTTGGCAATTTTTTTTATGCGTTGATTGCGTCCTTTTCTATGTAACTTTTGTTGTAGATGATTGGAATCCGAACTGTGCCATCTTTGAGTGGTGACTTAGATGTATCGAATGAATTAGACAAATATTTGATGTTACGTCTGTTCTCGAGTAGAAATATTAATCAGCTCTATGTCGTTAAATATAAGGCGGCAGAAATCTGCTATGAACTTGGAGCTACTCTCCAGACTCGCGTATATGCATCATCGCCTGTCGTTGCGAGCAGGTCCTCAAATCCCCTTCTTGGATTCCACACCACACTGTTCACGTCATGTACCCCATGTGCTGATGATAGTGACGCAATGAGTTTGTGCGTTGGTGGCGTAACCGTTGCAGAAGCTGGTGAAGGGGGATCCTGATAACCCGCATGCCGCATATAAGTGCCCAAATACCAAGTCAAGGAAAGAGCAGACGCACCCAAAGCTCCCACACAAGCACTTTGCCATCCCCGCCAGCACTCGCTAGCCAGCCGAGGTATGTACCTTGGTCTACAACGTCTGACTTGGTTGGACGCACCCCTCGTCCCCAGCTCACGCTATACACGCTCCGCTCGTGCCCTCCCAGGACGAGAACGCACTCCCATTTGTGCTCCGCAACACGTTTCCAGACGCGTACCGTCGCGTCGTCACTGGCAGAGGCTAGGTAGCTTGCCGTTACCGGATGCGTGTGCGTGTGAGGCGCCCCGGACCCGCACTGCGCCTCGGAGTCAAATCCCGGAGACCACGCAAGTGACCAGACGGTGGATGTGTGTCCGGAGAGTGTGGCAAAGCAGAACCAATCGTCGGAAGGGTCTTCAATGTAGAGTTTAATGGTGTCATCGTAGGATGCGGAGGCGAGGATCTATGGGTCCATGTTGAGAAAGAGACTAGGATAGCAGAGCTTGGAGCGAATAACTTCTTCTGTTGGATGCCATGCCACGCATTTGACATCTTGGGTGTGTTCCATCAACACAGATATGGTTTCGAACTCGCCATCGGGGTGCACTGCTAACATCAGCATTACATTTGCGAGAGACACAAAGATACGCACCTTCCCAGATCCATACGGTCTTGTCCCTGCTACAACTCGCGAGTAGGTTTCCGTTCGAGGAATAAGCAACACTCTTGCACTCGGTTTCGTGTCCTTCGAGTGTGCTTATGCACTCCCACTCCCCCGAGTTGTCGTTTGCTTCGTCATCCTCCTTGTCCTCGTCCTTCTCACACTCCCAGATACCGATGTTAGAATCGAAAGAAGCCGTGGCCAACGTCTCTCCCGACGGCGCCCACGCTACTGACCGCACTGTCTTTGCATGACCCGTGGGGATGCTTGTGAGCGTCTTGAATGCGTATGTCGGCGTGGATTTCGATTCCTCGGTCGTCGATGAGTACGCATATATCCTGACAGTCTTATCCGCGGAACAAGAAGCTAGAAGTGGCTTTGTAGGATTCCAGGCGGCATGCCAGGCGCGATCTTCGTGTCCTGGGAGCTGGGCGATAGGCTCAACAGTGTATGGAAGGGCAACATCCATGAATATGTTGACAAGATGTTGACGAAGGAGATGGTGGTACGACGAAAGGATTTTTGGAGATTAGATACTATGCATTAATTTACCCAATTTCTGGGTTAGGGCTTATGTCAGAACACGTTGTATCATGAAACTTGAAGTTGAACTTCCTCTTGACTTCCCCTTCTTCCTCCACGACATCCATGATCTCTCTCATGGATCTGAAATCTGAAATCTTGCATTATCTGTGACGCCGATACCACCCTCTGTCTCAAGGATCATCATCGTCATTTGGCACATTCTTGCATCGTAAAACTGCCACAAGTTTAGAGGGCTTCTATTTCGACCACTTACTCCAACGCACTTGAAATGTATACGACAGATAGGAAATCTGGCTACAAACTTCCTCCTACAACGATTCGGGATAAGCTTGTCTCACAGGAAGCTCGAAGGTCCAAGGTATGTCAGCTGCTAACAAGTCCTTTCTTTGCAATGTTCTGCAACTTTGTGGACCCAAGAACTAAATTCCCTCCTCCGACAGGCATTAGAAGAGCAGAAACGCGTAAGTTTCACGTCACTAAGACTTTCAGAAATCCAACAATTTTCATCATCTGTATTCAGCGCAGAGCACAAAAGATAGACTCCTCGCGGCAACTCGACTTGTTCGCTGATCTCAGCCTTGCGGATCTCTCAGATGACGAGAATTATGATGAGCCTGGCCCTGCTCTATCGTCAGTGGCCGCCTACGCTTCTTTGTTGCAAACGGCCGTTCTCGAGGACTCCTCGAAAGCAGTGGCACATGAGTCTGTCACGTTCGCTTCACCATCAACTTCCCAACATCATCCACCAGAGGCCTCTGCTTCGGAATCGTACCTATCTTCGTCAAAAAAGGAATCATATCATGTTCCAAAAGATCAACTGGACGATTCCTTAGTAGACACTAAGAAACAGCGGAAACGAGGCGGAAAGAATTCCCACAAACGACGCTCAGAAGCGAACAAAGCCTCGAATAGCAGCAAATATAAAGGTGGAAGTAGTAAATGGGCAGATAAGTGTATGTATGCGGAGCTTTTGGAGATGAATGACGACGAAGTATGGAATGAGGGATACAATGAACCAAATATACACGACGGGTTGCCGCAAGATTTGGAGTCTGGATGGGTGGCAGTCGCTCCTGTGCCCAAAGGTAAACGCTGTTTAGTGGTGACACAACAATCTGCGGGAGTTGCGGGAGTCGGTAAGTTCGATATTTCCTTTTTATTTGTATTGTCGCTAAACCTATCCGTACAGTCCCCAATACTACTTTGCGTTCACGGCTTCTGGGAAAACTTCTTCTCGCACGGTTTCCATCAACATTGCCGCCCTTGACAGTCCTTGACTGCATTCTTGACGAAAATTGGCGAGAGAATGGGATTCTCCATGTATTAGATGTGGTACGATGGAAAGGCCAAGATCTAGCTGATTGTGACGTAGGATTTAGGCGAGCAATTCTATTCAAAGTCAAATTTGCTTCCATTCATCTTCACTTTTTAGATTTTGGTGGCGCGATACGCGCCTTGCAGAACTCCCGCAAACACCGCCTCCTACCTTCCACTTTGTGCCATCTCCTCATACTCCCACCTCTACCACGACCATCGATTCCCGGACCAACAGCAGCACTGAGACGCCAAAACCTCCATCAAATCGATATCACTTTCCCTATCCCACCACATTTGTCCCCATCCCCTATCATCCAAACACAACACTTTCTGCTCTAGACGAACTTATCATACCAGCAGCCAGAAGCACACGGGAGGTTCCTATTGTCTTACCCTCGACCATTCCTGCATCATTATCACTATTTCCCCAACGGGGCTTGGCTGACGCCCCCTTCACTGCGGAAGGCGAAATGGAGATTGAACCCTCTGCGACTTCGCTTCTGAATCCGCTCGTGGACGATGAGGCTCAAATGGCTCTTATGCCAACTACGGCATTTGTCCAGGCAGATGGGTTGTTGCTCTATGTGGCGGAGGCAAGTTACGAACCAGGGACGAGTCCACTGAGCAGCTGGATCCCTATCCGTGGATATGATGATGATGCTAGTCTTGGTGAGCTTTCCCGGGAGGGTCCATTGGATCTCTTCCAGAGGTGCGTCAGATTGCATCCATTGCTTTATATCGTTGATTAATCGTACTGCGTTGTAGGCTTGTAAGAAAGAGGTTGGATAGGAAACTGTTGGGATATAGATCTCCTTCCGATGGTCGTCTTCTTCAGGGCAGAAATCCAGGGAATGGAGATGTCGAGATGGAATTTTAGGACTCCATTTGTTGCAACGGGTACGTGCATCGACGTAGGTATTCAATAGGAATTTGCAGGACTACATACGTATGATCCAGATTTGAAGTCAAGTAATCGAAAGGTAAATCAATACAAATTTTTGAAAATGATCCTCTCTTTCGCCTTTGCATGAGATAGATGTTTTTTTTTTAAGTTTCCTTGTGAATCCTTCGTTTCAAAATTCAGAGCACCTATAGTAGTACTGAGCAGTGAGTCCTACTCAGTGTGCTATCACGTGATAAATTTCAGTGCAGCCGCTTTTTGACGTTTTCTTCCGCCGACTCGTTACTAACGTTAGTGCAGTTACAGAGATACCTTCTTCTTTCCATCCATGTCGGAAATCGATACCCCAAAACTCCGAGTGCCGCTGCAAAATACCTCATCGCCTCGCGACAATGAGCCATTAGGACTCGAAAAGCTTATGAAGTGGCAAGACGAACGACTGGCGCGCAGACTGAGGGGAGATTATGAGTCTGCGGTAATGCATTTATCAGAAGTGGTGGGTTCATTTGTTTATTTGATTGAAGAGCTAGACTCAGACAGTAGACAGATAAACGACAACCTGAAGACAGCCGTCAATATCTCGGCCGTGCGCATCGAGGGCGCGTCGCACACCAGAAAATCTTTCCTCGCCGGTATCATAGAGCCTGCTTTGCCCTCCATTTCTTCTTCAAACGATTCTATACCACAGCCTTCGACTCTCGAAGATGTACTACATACTTCACGGCGCATTGCACATGGACTGCAGAAGACGGGTATATTCTCATCGGTAACGGCCTCGCTGGAACGACCCGAAAGCGCGTCGGCGGACCCCACTGTAGGCGACGTTGACTTGTTGTTCAAGACGAAAGAGAGGGGGAAATGGTTTGTATCGACTTCCACGGAAGTTGGGAATAGTGAGGGGACTGCGGTGCGTATTTTGCCCATGGCGTAGCAAGAAAAGATATTCATCTGTTTCCACTTAGAGTGCTTCGGCGCGTATCAGGAACGTCTTCGGTGGAGCGGAGACCTTTGAGGCGAATATGTCTTTGGGTACTAAGACGCGTCGCGCCTTCCGTGCTACTCTGGTAACGCCACTCACCCCCCAGATGAACGCCTTTGGCGAGATCGCTGCGTATGGACTAGAGAGGGATCTGACATCGTATGCGAGTTGCACAGAGGGATTAAAGGGTGTACGGGGTGTTCTACGGGTAAGCACTTTCGATTTTGGATAGACAATCAATTTTAATATTCGCACAGACAGGTTCACCGAAGTATGGTGCACATGAATTGGCTTACGACGCAGTTATCCGGCATATTGCAGGACTGACACCAACTGCATCTATTAGGTACGCCGTAAGAAAATGTCTGTTATCGAAGCTGACCTCGTCTGTTCACTAGCATGCGTGAAGCGGCCGGCACCACAACTAAGTCTGCACTTAGTCATACATTCCTCTTCGATACTCGGGACGACAAAATTGCTGCAACCCACGGGGTGTACGTGAAACTTTCTACCGAGCTTGCAGGCGGACTCTCGGACAAGAGTATTAATTTTGGACTTGGTGGCGATGCTCAGCATTTGAAGATTGAGGGCGAGTCGCAGGTGTCGAGAGTGGTCGGAGACGGAGTGGTAAGTGGTCATGGAGTTCAGTGGAACTAATATTAAGATTTCCCGTTAGTCGCTGTCTCTAGCTGCTCGTGGAGGATTGCTTTGGGGTCTTGGCGAAGGTGGAAAGACGCTTTTCTCCGACCGGTTCCAGCTTGGAGGCCCGACTTCGGTGAGATCGTTCAGGGTGAATGGACTTGGTCCAAGGGATGGTGGTATGTAATATTTGGGGCAGAATTTGGGGTCATATTACTAATTTCTCAATGCAGACGACTCGGTCGGCGGCGAACTATACTATTCTGCAGGTGTTAGTGTGGTATCAAATATCCCCACCAAACCCCACTGGCCAGTTAAAACACATGCATGGCTAAATGCAGGGAGGCTAGAGGGTGTCGACCGATGTAGGTTATCCTTCTCGTTGATTTCAATGAACACGCACTAACTACCTCTTCAGCACGACCCTTGAAAGATACCATCAGCGAGGCATTGCAGCGGCCGTCAATTTCAGCAGGTGTAGGCTTGATATACAGGTTCGACCCTATCCGCGTGGAGGTTAACTTCGGCGTACCGTTGGCGGCCAGCGGGAGCGATGGAATGCGCAGGGGAATACAGGTCGGAATGGGGCTGGAGTTCCTGTAGGCGTGAACAGACAAGGGAGATTTAGGCAAGGATGTCATTCTGTTCACCTTACGGTGTGTGTTAATGATCTCCTTACGATCTCTTTAATTCTTCTTTCCGCGTCCTGTGTCCACGTATATCACACGGCAAGATTATACTGCAGCATCGGCTCATCTTTTGTGGGTATGTATTCTTGACGCCAGCATTCGAATACTCTTTAAGATCAGCTGAGACGGAGCGCACGGTTAAGATATCAAGGCCGCCGACGACCGGTGAGTGCTCTGTTATTTATTTCTGTGCAGGTGGTAACTTTGGTACGTTTATTCTTTTTCTTCTGGAGACGGTTCTAAAAATGTGTTTCTATTGGAGCAGATGTCATGTCTGTGCCAAGCTTGAATTTCCTGCGGCCAAACTGCTAAGGCTCAGAATTCCCAGGTAATATCTTCATTGAAAGGTATAATATATTCTGGACGCACCACACGTTGATTCGTCACAATGTGCTTGGTGAGCACATTACATCTATCGTAACTGGGAATGAAACTTTAGGACGGCGCGCGCCAGGCAATGTTATTTTGGTCGAAGTAACGGACATAACGGATGCTGGTCGCGCGTATACATCGATGTCACATCCCCTGTTGCTTCGTATTCAGGCTTCTACTTATGTGGGTTTTGTGCCAGCCAACATTGTCATGTCGGTCCCAAGTCGCAAAGCCCTTCGCGCTCTGAAAATTTTGTGAAGTGCCCTTCCTTGTTTCCTTTCCAATGTCAAATGGAAAACTACGGCACGGTGCATCGGGCGCCGCATACGCACTCTCGCTGCTTCTTGAGTTCTCTTCGCGATGCATGCGAATCCAGATGGCCAGCACCAGGCCAGCACCCTCGTTCAACCGGGCCGCCGGAAGCTCATGTGCCACCTGACGGAACTCCGATATGTTTAGTAACGCTTCGTCTCGTTAGAGCTTTTGTGTCTTCGCGTTCTCTCGCGTTGTTGCTTTCCCGGACTTGTGCTGCCTGCGGTCCGCATCAGATGCGTACAGGATGACTTAAATGGGTCTGAGCTGGGGCTTTTCAGATCGCTTTCGCGACTTCTCTCGTTTTCGACGCGCCAGACTACAAATCTAGGACATGATCTTCAAAAACAGTACCAAGGCGCGCTTGATCAATTTCGTGGCTGTTAGCGCCTTGTTCGCAAGCCTGTTCCAGCTTGGCTATGCACAGACGACCAAGACCATTACGGTTAGTGCGACGGCAAGCCATCCAGTGCCTAGCACATTATGTGAGTCTGCCTTCTCATGAACTGGTAGAAGGAATCTGATTTTTTACTTCTTTGTAATTTTGTGTAGTTGGACAGATGTTTGAGGTATGCCTGCCATGTTGTACTTATTGCATTTCACTCAACTGATTTGAATCGAATCCGTGGATATAGGATATCAGCGTAGGTATCACTTTCGATGAAATATGATTGGTACTTACAATCGGCGTGACATATTGGGCCATAGCATGTGAGCATGTTCCTCATAACATAGTTCTTCAATCGTGTTACATTTCATTAACATTGTACTTACAGAGTGGTGATGGAGGGTTATATGCAGAACGTTAGTTCTCTATCAATAACTTCGGGAGGTGTTTCTCATGACCATTTCAGTCCTCCAAAATCGCGCTTTCCAACTCGTCACCCCAGGTTTATTGTCTTTCAAGTTCTCATTTTCATTTCTGGGCACTCATGAAAATTTCCAGGAACATCCGCGGCCCTTGCAGGCTGGCAAGCAGTGAACTCAAGTGTCGCTGTCGTTGCAGAAACCTCCCCAATCTCATCTGCATTACCGAACGCGCTCGAGCTTACCCTCCCTGCCGGCACATTGAGCGGGGTTGGTTTCGTGAACTTGGGGAATTCAGGTCAGTACACATAAGAACAAAGTTATTAAGTTCTACGATTGAAGTTGTTGTTACAAGGCTTCCATATTGCTACGAACACCCCATATAAAGCATCCTTTTCTTATCGTTTTCCCACCTCTTCAAAGTTCCGTGGCAACCTTGTCGTCACTCTCCAGGACGGTGTCGGAACCATACTTGCTACCACTCGTGTATCTATCTCAGGGAGTCAGACGACGTGGAAACAAGTTCAAGTCAGTTTGAGTACAAACTTGGTATCCGGCTCCGATGCGAATAGGTTTGGGATTGCGGTTGAGGGCCAGGGAGATGCGGGAGCGATACGATTTGCTATGCTTTCACTATTCCCGCCTACTTTCAAGAACAGAGAAAACGGGATGCGAGTGGATCTAGCCGAGGTATTTCATGAGCATTAGTGGTCGGAATGCTGACAGCTTCTTTGATTAATCTGCAAGGCACTGGCGGAGATGAAACCGTCGTTCTTCCGTCTTCCTGGAGGAAACAATCTAGAGGGACAGACGGTTGCATCGAGATGGCAGTGGAATGCCACGGTGTGTTAAATATTCAACGCTTGACCGAAAATCAATACTAACGGTCAATGTTGTAGATCGGCCCTTTGGTCGATAGACCTGGTAAATCATTTCATTTATAGCGATGTGAATAAAAGTATATCGAATACTGACATCTATAGGTCGAGTGGGCGATTGGGGCTACATCAACACTGAGTATGTCCATAATTCTTGCTATCTATATGAAAGGTGTATCTCATGATGTTGCATCCAGTGGTCTGGGGCTCTTGGAATATTTGCACTGGTGTGAAGACTTAGGTATGGAGGCAATCATGGCCATCTGGGCCGGCTTTGCACTCGGAGGGACCAGTGTGGCAGAAGTAGATCTAGGACTATATATCCAGCAAGCCAAAGACCAGGTGGGTACCCTGTGATTCTGCTGCAGAAATTCGGAGTCCATATTTTTTTTTCGATTTTAAAGATCAATTTTGTGATTGGGGATCCAAGTAAGAGTGACGCGGGTTTGTGTTTTATCTCATCTCAAAAGATAGGAAGCTTACGGATAACCAACTTCCTTTGTAGCTGCACAAAGAGAAAAGTTAGGCCACCCTGCGCCATTCCCTCTAAAATATGTCGAAGTAGGAAATGAGGATTTCTTTGCTGCGGATTCGTGAGTTCGACTCTGTAGTATTACATCGAAATTCTATCTGCTAATGACGATGCGGCAATTAGCTACGTATACAGATGGCACGACTTTGTTACTGCCTTGCAGGCTGAATTTCCAAATATTCGTACGTGTTCAAACGCTGGCCAACACGAAATTCTTAGCTTATCAAAATCACCAGATTTTATTGCTACTTCGAACACTTTCAATCCCATTCTGTCGCCAAACCCGACGGAATATGATGTACACGTCTATCAAACACCAAGTGAGTTTATCGGCATTCAATCTCATGAAAGTCTTAACTTTTCATCCAGCATGGTTTGCTCAAAACTCATTTTTTTATGATGGCTTTGAGGTGAATATTGTAGCATTACCTCTTTGAAACGATTTCTAAAAATTTCGTCTTCGCAAGCGCAATGGGACTAAATACTTCGAGGTAAGAATTTTCCGCCATCGAAATTATGTACAACTCAACTGATGGGCTCATATTTACTGCAGGGGGAGTATGCGGCGATCTCGACAAACGCGGGCAACATCTTTGGAACACCAGCACAAGGACGACTGACATTCCCGACTATGCAAAGTGCGTATACAGATATGAATCTGATGACCACTTAATAACGTATATTGTAGGTGCAGCTGGAGAAGCGGCATTTATGACTGGCCTTGAACGCAATAGCGACATAGTGTAAGACATCGAGATATCTGTTGTAATTGATGTTGGCTGAAGCCAAATGTTTCCAACAGATTTGCAGCATCGTATGCACCACTGCTCGGGGTCAGTCGTCATCGATTCATCTGTCACTATCTAAGAAGTGGTCTCATGCACGATCTTCTGATAGCACGTAACAAACAATCAATGGGTATGTTTCTCTCCATGTGAAGATTCGTCTAGGTAACTAACTGTCTTCTTCAGACACCCAACCTCCTTGCCTTTGAGTAAGTTCATTCGGCACAACACAAAAAATTTGCTCAAACAGCTTGAAGCGCGGGACACGTCTACCGATCAACGAGTTTTTATGTGCAGAAAGTCGGTTAAAATTCAAAAGATTTTTCTTTATATTGCTGACATATGCTATCTCCCTGCTAGCTTTTTAGCCTCAACCGCGGTGACGAATACCTTCCAAGCACACTGCCTGACCAGTTAGGAACTGTGTTTTGGAGTGTTGTTCGCAACACCGCCGCCAAAGAAATCGTGATCAAGGTAAATGATATTCTAGCTTTGAATAGCATTCGAAACAAGTAATGAACTTCTACCACAGATTTCCAACGTGGCTTCTACAGATGCAGTTCTAACATTTGTTCTTCCATTCCAACATGTTGGCACGAAGGGGACGTTGCAACTTTTGACCGGAAATGGTACTGCGAGCAACACGCCCACGACGCCAAACTTATTCACACCAGTTTCAAGCACGATCAACACTGGCCGGACCTTCGACTATACTGCACCCCCTGTCAGCGTCAGCGTTCTCGTTGTCCAGGCTTTCTGATAATATCTAGTTCCAGATCTGTCGTAGAGACAAAGACAAGTTGATTTTGAGCAATTCCGAGGCGTGTTACTTAGCTTGGCTCGTACGTAGCGTGAGCAAAAATCAAAGCAGCAGGATTGAATCCTGCCAATATCGCCTTCGTTCTAGTCCCGTCAGGCAAACAATGTGGTACGGAATATTTTCTTTCGTGCTGGAGAAACCTCGGCGCAGGTTGAATCAATTTGGATGGTTAAACACAAGAGTTCATTTTGAGTACGTGCTATACCTATCTGATGTTCGCTGTTATACATACATATGTCTTCTGAAACTAGTCTTGCTTCGTTGTGAGTATAGGGCGACGAAACTTCCCATATTATGCATCACCATACTTTCTTCTCCTAGGCTTGATATCGGCTTACACATGTGAGTTGTTTATTTATACCTTGAGTATTTCTACGCCCAACTCAGGAAACATCCAACAGCTGTCGTGGCTCCAAGCAGATTCTAACCATTTTCTAGGACTGGGTACACTGGGCCCACTGCCCGTGCCAGCCCATTCACTTACACGTACTCGAACGAATTCTACTCTCAAGTATACCATGTCTCTAGTCGACGATATGAACAGAGCTAACAAGGAATATTCTAGTGTGTATAAATGTCGAATGCCGGAGGTATTGTGAAAGGGGACTGATGACTTTCTACGTGCTAAATTACACAGCCAATCTTCTTTGTAGTTCTTCTGTTATGTCGTTAAAACGTGTTTCAAGAGTATCCAAATATTCTTCAGAATTGTGGTCTGACATGTTTCCCGCGGATACATCAAGCTGCGAAATTTGAGTTGTCATCTTCTCGCAAGGGGGATGACCCGCTCACCGTGAAAGAGGGCCCATACAGGGGAAACCCTGCGTGATCGGGAATCTCAGTCTCCAAGTCGAGTGGATTATTGAGCTAAGAAAATCATTAACTGAGAATATTTAAAGGGAGAACACCGAAGCCTACCGCGATCGAAGTTAAATATGCCCATGCTCTTGCAGCATTGGGTGAATTGTATCCTCCTAATGCGTAAAATTCAGTCCAAGTGACGTTGAGGAAACCCCTAGACTCACCTCCTCCCAAGAGCAATTTCTTTCCGGTCCATTCGTTTATGACCCTCTGGACGCACCAACCCATCGAACCTGCGCTGTCACCCAAGGACCAATTAAATGTTGTTGCACAGGGATCTCCGGCCAGAGCGTCCACACCGCATTGCAGAATAACATAATCTGGCTTGAAGGTTTCCCGGATCTTTTCCACGATAGGCCATATACGCGCGTATGCCCTATCCGACGCGCCTTGCTTCAGTGGCAGTGACAAGGTGAAGGGATCGAAATTGGGGCTCGATAAATCGGATAGTGCGGCGCGCTCTGAGGCGGGGAAGAACCCGGGAGCTGTATGGTGAATGCTTAAAGTCTGTATGAGATGCTAGTCAATCGTCAAGTGTTAATAGCATGATTACTGTATCTTACCAGGACTTGGGGGGTAGAGAGAGAGACTGGTGAGTAGAAAGCCTCCGATACTGCATCCGAAAAGTGCAGGTCTAGATCGAGATACATGACTCTTGGTTTTTGACCGGGCGCTGGGACGTCCAACGAGGTCGCGTTCAAAGGCTGTGCGGGAGGCCGTTTCAAAGCTAAGATGGCTAAAATACAATCTGCAACGTAGCAGAATCCAGAGGCTTGCGATTTTCGTGAGTGATGTCTGGTCGCAAATTAGATTGACGCGTAATCGATTGGGATTACACGAAAATACCTTCCGCCATCCCAGCAGATGGCGATATCAGTCAAATTCTGTTGCAGCGCCTTTGTTGCAGTGAGAGTCGCACCACCAACGAGTTGGACATATTCTGCAAGCCCAGAAAACCGAGGACAATCCTATAAAATTGATCAGCAAGAGTTGCCGCCAGTTGGATGACACGTAGAAACATGCATCTTCGAGACCGAATTCAGCGTTGATTTCTAGATCTAGATCACGTCCTTCGTCCTCTGTATTCAAGTTGTTCTCGTCGAGGACAGCGTCTAGATAATCACGAGTGTGATATACGGCGAGATTCTTGTAGGTTGCTTTTCTCGGTGTCACCACTTGGAGATGCCTGGATTGCTCAGAAGTGTTTTTCATAAGACCCAAAGCGCTAATCAAAGAATGCACAATCATCGACCGTTTCTTGTTAGACGGGAGAAGGGCAGATATCTGTGAAGTACAACATCGTCAATCTAAGTCGTCTTTCAGGCCACTCGGAGAGCATGAACCCAGAGGCTATGTCACCTTCGCTAGCTCTTGAGAGCCTACGTAGACAACAGGTTTGCCAGAGAAGCTTCGGTCCATGCTGTCTTTCTGGACCTATGTCTTTTGGTTACAGAGTTGACTCGAAGTAGGGACCATGGAATCTGGAGAAACGTGTGAAATGGCTGCCGGTAAGATGAATGTGAAAAAGAACCCACTGAAAGCAAGCGCTTTGGTAGCCACTCGAACTTCGAAGTCTTGCTTCAATAAAGTACCGATTCCTGGAAAAGTTTGAAATTGGATACTCAGCAGCTTCGAGTTCGAACTTCGAAGGTCGAAGTTGACTGTTGAATAAGGAAATAATAAATTGGAATCCCTAGAACCAGCCTCTCGTATCGAAAATCCATATCTAATCTAAGGACAAATAGATGACAACAAAACTTCAAGATGAGGATTCAAATATTCAGGAATCGATTCAATGAGAACATCGCGTCCGCTGGGATGGCCTGTAGCCTCTTGGCGCCACGGCATTTTTCACGGCCCGCTCTTAGAGTAGATTTGCCTTTGCACCCACTTTCCGCAAGTGAGGCCATTTATTAAAAGTTACCACAGGAAGAGGATAATTATGCTCTACCCATAAGCTCAACTTCGTTCTCTTTCAAACTCAATGTTCCTCAGTGTGGGCAGATCCCCCATTTACGGGATCTACCGGAAAGAATCGGCACCATCTGTCCTGGGCTTGGCTTGGCTTGGAAGCTTGGCTGCTTGCGGCGGCGGCGCGTCTGCCGCCTGCGTCCTATTGAACTACTGTTGCAAAAAAATTATTAATAGTGACATGTACAGACACTCTCTCTGTTTAAATCTGTAATTCATTTGAACAATTGGTAAAGCACGTTTGGTGAAGGAATCTTCACATTTTCCGTGTATTTGACATGGGTGAAATTGTTATTCAAGTTGAATACCTAATAGTGCCTACTTGAATCAGTCCTCAACTTCTTTGCATCCCTTAAATGTGGCTGTTATAGTCAGTAGAATATATTCATCCCCTAGTCAAATTTTCTCGAGGAAGAATATGGCATTTTGAAGGCGTGGGGGCGCGCTGCGCTGCACTCTAGGAAGAGGGCGGGAGTTTGGCTTTGCTTGCATCGGGGGCTGCTGATGCCGACGGCACCAGGCCACAGGCCACAGGCCACGCTTGGCCATCCCAGCGGATTCAAACTTCACGATTTAATCGAGAATCGAGATTCGAAAGTCAGAACTCAGGAATCGAAACTTGCAAGTTAGAAGTTAGAACTCAGGAGTCAGGACAAAGATAGAAAAAGAAAAAGATGGACGCATTGGGAATTGAACCCAACACCTCTCGCAAACCATGTTCGATGCTAAGCGAGCGTGATAACCAACTACACCATGTGCCCGATGAAAAAAAATCTCGTCAATCCTATTACCTAATAATAATAAAAATACGTGTAACCCTTGTTCCCAGGGACAATACCATGAATTCAGATTCCAGAATCGTCCGTTTCCCGTCTTTCAGACTCTTCTCCTTAGCTGAAGAAAAAATATGGACGCATTGGGAATTGAACCCAACACCTCTCGCATGTTCGATCTTCAGACTTCGATGCTAAGCGAGCGTGATAACCAACTACACCATGTGCCCACTGAAAGTGTCTTTCGGGCTTCATTCGGACTCCGCTGCATCTCCGACCCGGCCGACATTTTTGAAGTGAATCTCTCACGGGCGTGTAGTTGGTTGAGGACGTCCACCATGCCTCCCTCTTATCGTCGATTGCAGCAATACGCGATCGCAATCAGCGTCGTCAGTATTCTGTATAATGGTGCAGAGGGCGCCGTTTCGGTTGGACTGGGGAGCGAGTCCGCATCGCGCTCCCTCGTATTTTTTGGCGTTCAGTCGGCCATAGAGGTTATCTCTGCCGTGATTGTGGTGTGGAGGTTTTGGAAGGTGTCCCCACCAGGCGAAGAGAAGGGTACGAGCTTAGGAGCGAGAGAGCTAAGGCTTGTCATTTTTACAGTACCGTGTTTATTGCCTTGCAACTGACATTTTTTTTTACGGACTTTGCACTACCTAGAATCGAGAAATATGCCTCAGCTAGCATAGGCGTCCTTCTCCTTATTCTTGCTCTTGGGACTGAGGTCACCGCTATTGTTTCTCTTGCTCTTCACCAACACCCTGATTCCTCGAATGCTTCCTTGATCGTCTCTGTTTCTGCCCTTGTCCTGATGATCATCATCTGGCTGCCCAAACGATACCTCGCCCGTGCGCTTGACAGCAGTGTAATGGCAGGCGAGGCAACCTGCTCCTTATCTTGTATCCAAATCACCATCGTCCTCTTTATCGGATCATTGGTCTTCCGACTTTGGTCTGGCGGGTGGTGGGTCGACAGTGCGACTTCGATTATCTTAGGCTTCCTATTCGCATGGGAAGGGTACAAGATTATCAAGTGGGTTAGAGATCCGGCCTTTGACGGCGGGTGCTGTAAAGATTGCCATCCTTCCAGTGGCGTGGAGGAGTTGGGTGAATGTTATCGCGATCTGTGTGAATGTTGTGCGGAGAAGAGCGAGTGCAAGGAAGCGGGGAAGTGTAAATGCAGTGGTGGCGATGATGTACGTTTGATCTTTTATTCGACTGTGGTAGGTTTTTGGTGGCTGATGTTATTTTTATAGGCTACTACGACATGCTGCTCGTCTCATGGCCCCGAAGGTACGAAATGCTGCACACATGAGATCGTTAGTGGGCCTCCACCCAGGACTGTGAGTATATTCTTGTTATTTTTAACGCTTCGTCACTTTATCGCTCACTTCATTCATATTATGCTTTCCCACTTCAGAATTCCCAGACTAAAACGTGTGGAAGCAAAGCACCCCAAACCAGCAAATGTTGCGCAGACGACACGTGTGCGAACGAAATTCCAAGTTGGTCGAAGGAATCGAGCAAGCCACGTCCTGCGACCCCCTCGTCGTGTTGCGCCAATGATGATACCTGCGACAAGGAGAGCTGTTGTGCTAAAGAGGTCACAGCCCTGCCCGCGCTGGCAGCTCCGCCATCCGGCTGTTGCTCTCACTGTTAGAAATTTTCACGAAGTCGAAAATAGCGACCCGCCCAATTGTATACAGCTCACGAACAAATGTACTTCCTACGAATCCAGTCTGTGTTCCCCTTGTCCATGACATCAGTTTGCATTTGTATTCACACTATTCCGGCGCAAAAGCACAACCCAGAGGCGCCACTGCAGTGGTCAAGGTCAGCCGCAGGATTTGTGGCTGACACTCTAAATCTAATTACAGCCCACATTCTAATCGGAGGGCTGACTTGCAAGTCGCCATTCGCCGGTCAGCCACTGCTGCTGGACGTATAATAACCCAAAAAGTTCTCCCTTTCTCGCTATCGCAACTCTTTCCCGCTCTTTCGCCTTCGACTGCGAGAAACTCCGGCTTGTAAGGCGAGTACTTCACCACATCGTCTTCTATACAGAGTGCTCACATGTCCAACGCGTAACTTCGCTCGCTCGGACAGATCATAGCAAATTGACATAGGCGGGGACGCAAGACATCCGACTCAATAGAAAGATATTAATATAAGGTTGGTCCAAGGTTGGTCTCGTTGGACGGGCAGGGCGAATGGAGAATGAAACGATTGTTGGGTTGGTGGTGTATTCCTATCTGTCCGGTTCTTTCTCGCTATGTCTCTACCGTTGGCATGCTTTTCCCACTGGGTTTTTAATGCAGTCGATGAGTATGATTTCCTCTAATCTCTGGTGTGAACATGAGCTCAGCGTGAGATTTGAAGAAGCGGTAAGCTGTTCGTTACTCTTTTGCTAACCCTAGAGTATACTTTATACTATTATTACTATACAGTATACTTTTGTAGACTCATTACGCTGCTTCTTCCACCAAAACAAAAAAGCTTGGACGCATTGGGAATTGAACCCAACACCTCTCGCACACCATGCTACTAGATGCTAAGCGAGCGTGATAACCAACTACACCATGTGCCCTTGAGGTCAGGTTTAGGCGGTCCTTTCCGATCGGTATACCATGTCTATTTTGGGACAGCAGACGCCCATGGTGGTTGTCGAGCGCTTATTTGGCGAAATGACAAGTTCTGTCTGAACGTCGTTGTATATCTGGTAAAACGAAAACCATATAGTTGTGGAAATTGGAAGAAGCAAAAACAAACGCAAAAGCATGGACGCATTGGGAATTGAACCCAACACCTCTCGCAAACCCACTGGGATCAGTGCGAAGCGAGCGTGATAACCAACTACACCATGTGCCCTGTAACATCAGCCTGACACATTGTTCACCCATCGAGATGATCCCTCTAATCTGCTGTCTGAGTTGGAGTTCTTTACGAGTGAGGCGATTCTTTATAAGTTTGGTAGTCAACATTTATTGGTGTATATGTTCGTGTATGAACTAAGTTACAAGTAGAAACTACAGGATACATATTAAATACTACAACTTGAAGGGAATAATTAAAAAAAAGTAATACAATGTCTATGGGGTAAAATAAACATAGCCGTCATCTATCGACTATACAGGGGAAGATAGTGAAGAAAAAGAAGTACAGTGCCGAACCCGTTGTCCAAGAAAAAACACCATACAGGTCTGAAATAATAAACAACATAGTACTCGACATCATGCAATGTTACTCAGAATCCTCCTTCTCGCATTTGGCAGATAAACCGATGCTTTTACGAGCGAGGCCGACCATCAAGTCGACGGACTTGATGTAGCGCGTGAAGTGGCCGCCGAAAGAGAGTCCCCAAAGGTAACCAAGATAAGATGCGCCTCCTCCCTAAAAACCATCTTGCGTAAGCCAAATAAATCATCGTTAGTTCGAATAGGAGGTTTCATACCCGACCGATACTGATAGCTAAGATTTCGGGTGTCTTCTTGTACGCCTTCTTCGGAAGACGGCCTTCGAGGAAGTTCATCACGTTCGTAATGACGACTGGGGCGTGACCCATGGAGATTTTGGTGAGCTGCTTGGCTTCTGGCCAATCGATGATGTCCCCAAGGGCGAAGATGTTGTGGTGGCCTTCGACTTGGAGCTTTGGTGTGACTTTGACGTAGCCGCGATCGGTGAGCACAGAAGGGCGTAGGAATTTGAGTAAGGAGGCGTTTGGGCGTCCACCGCGGGCGTAGAGCTGGAACAGGGGTGAGCTGTGTTGTAGAACGGGGACTGAGAATGATTCTTACCAGTAAATCGCATGGTAGGGATACTCCGCTGCTGGTTGTTACAAATCCGCTTGGGGTTGGGTTGCCTTCGATAGTATCTTTGAAGATAATGCCGACTCCCCGGCGGCGCAGGCGGTCTTCAATGTCCATTCTGAATGCATCCGGGTACATGTCTCCCAGTAGTAAACGATTGGCCTGGACGATTGTAATATCTTTGGACTGTAG
Source organism: Pholiota adiposa (assembly GCA_009935795.1). NCBI lineage: Eukaryota > Fungi > Basidiomycota > Agaricomycetes > Agaricales > Strophariaceae > Pholiota > Pholiota adiposa. Next base: position 119,698 of record QEYC01000183.1, on the reverse strand, counting down.
TAGAGAAGTCATTATTGGGTAGGACAAAAAATGAGATCGTTACTTACTGGATAACAATCTTTTATTTCCCCGGATACCTCTAATGTCGTGAGCTGAGTTACAGTGTCCTGTTTGGAAAGGAAAGATTCTCACCTATGCCCACTGCTCCACCTCCTACGATAACAATATGTTGCGCATCTTCGATTTTTTTGCGCCAGTTCGATATGTGTTCTTTGAGCTCGGTTTCTTCATTGGGGAAAGCAAGATGTCCGACCCAGGAAGATCCAGTAGCAACGACGAGAGCATCATACTGGACTTTCTGTCCGCCCTCGACAACGACAAACCCGCCTCTCGAAACCAAGGGGTCCTTGTTCTCCTCGATCGAGGTCACAGTGCCGATTATGATTTCGCCCGGAAATTTGCCAAATATTTTGTCATAAGACATGAAGACAGAACTGAGAAGCGCATCTGGGCTGGCTAAAAGTCGAAGCGCGCCGGGCAAGTATGTGTAGTAAGGTCTCGAGGTAATGAGAATCAAACGATGCTTAGTTTTATCGAGCCTCGATGCGAGCCCACGGACGACTAAATTGGATACATGACAGGTCAGCCTGTGAGAGCGTCGGAGGGTGTACGACAGATAGCGCTCACCTGCTGCCCCTGCTATCCCTCCTCCTACAACGGCCACCGAGAGGCGACTGTCTGTGCGTACCTGGGCGAGTAGGGAGGTCATGGTGTGGTAGCTGAAAAAGAGAGTGGGGAAACCTGTTTCCACGACTCTCTTCTTGTTGCGCAGCTGTATGTATATGGCTTCCCGAGCTCTAGAGATCTGATTCCCATGAATCAAGTGTTCCCCGTAGGGCGTGTGCTTCAAGTTTCAATAGGAATAGACATCGTGGAGGGAAGATCATCATTTGATATCGTGTGGCAGTTGTTGCTGGATCCCATTGGGATAGGTGGTCACCGAAATTGACAGACACTGCATAAACCAAGGTGGTAATGATGATAGTACGGTGGGCGTTTGAGTGAACTTGGCGCTGAGAAACGGGAGGATTTCCTGCTATAGAGATATATTCGCACGCATATATCAGATTGAGGAACGTCACCGCTTGACTTGAACTCCTTCCATTGAGCAAATCATTGTTCACGACGGCGAACACCAGCTATCAGCCAAATTGAGCAACTGACAGGACTCAGACAAGCTCGTCTGTCGTTCGATATGCAACATGGCTCTGATCAGCGACACTGAGTGAGTTACTCCGTCACTACAGACCTTGTGCTGCTCACTCAATTGTCATAAAATAGTTTTCTCATTCACAGTCTTAGGCTGGCATATTTGAGAGACGTGGACGACCCATATGGACCAAGGATTATCTCATTTGACCCTTCCTATCAATCCAACCCTTACATTCTATCCGCCTCCCTAACCGACGTCGACCGATGGCCTCAACTGGCAATGCCCTCAAGTCCGAATCTGAGCGAGGACGAACAAGATAGACCTCTTGGATTCCCCGGAGCGAGACTCAAGCATACACAGACGATTATGGGTGGACGCACAGGTGGTCTTGGTCTCCGTGTCCATGGAAAAGTCACGTCAAGCTCAAAACGCATATCCGCTACCCCCCGCCAGCTAGATACAAAGAATATTCTCTCCGATAAGGCACTTGTACAGCAGGAAACAGCGCCAGTTGAGAAAAGTCTCACTCAGTCCGCACCCGGAGGTGAGAGCTGGATAAAAACAGGTGGAGAGGGCTCGCCGGAGCCGACCGTCGAGGTGCAGCAAGCTACCGCTCCAGAGGAAAACCCGGTAGCCAAAGTGGTGCAGTTTATTCCAAAGTTCAAGGGTGCGGAGGAGATGGAGGCGAGGCGCAGGGTTCGAATGGAAGCACGTCGTCGGCCTGGCGCACCTGCGGCACAACCCCCGCCTAAACTAGATTTTTCATCATCTTCAGAGGACGAAGCCATCGGCCACGAGACATCATCGGAAGATTCGGTCGTGGTGGACAGTATGGATGAGGGAGACGAATTTGACCCGTATGTTTCAATATTCATCACCACCGATATCCTTAATATTAATCTCCTATTTAGTGAATTTGCTGCTACACGGACTGGAGCAACGTCTGACAGCGCATCGGACGCATTGTCGGTTTTCTCTAATGGGACAGCCAATTCTTCAATACCGGTCTCATCATCTCAACCATTCAATAAGACGCGTGCACGCTTGAGTCCAGTCTCCGAATTTACGGGACGCGGGCACCGCCAACACAAACCCGAAGACGGTCTCCGCAAGCGCCCTGAAGCCCCTTCGCGGAGCAGAGGAGACAGCACATCTACCAGCAGTGTCCACGCAACCTCACCATCAACGCCAGCCCCCCCGTCCCCCGAGAAGATGTTCGTGCGCAAGAAAGTGCAGCCGATCAGGCCTCTCACGTCGAGTTTGTCCGCGATGCTGGCGTCGTCGAAGAATTCGTCGAATCCGTTCGCGGAGATGTATGCCAACATATCGGGACGAGGCGAGTCGGCGTCGACGAATGTGCAGATTTATTTCCCGCATGCGAAACAGCCGCATGGGAAGGCGATGGACCTCAATGTTCGTCGGGATGCCACTGTGGAAGAAGTTATTGGATTTGCGCTTTGGAATTATTGGGAAGAGGGCTGGCTACCCAAACTTGATGAAGGTCTCACCGGTGAGGATGATCCGAAGTGGTCGACGAAACTTTCCCCCGTGGGGTGGATTCTCAGAATTGCAGAAGATGATGGAGAGGTGGACGACGATTTCCCTCGTACGTGGCTATTTGGTATCTTGTTTTTGAACCGAATCTAACACCTCTATCTGACAGCCCCCGATCGCATGGAAAAAGTTGCCAAATTCTCAGAAGCATATGCCATTCTGGAAGCTACGCCCACGCAAAGTTTGTTATCTGTACTTTATTATCAAATTCAATATCTAATATCTGACGCGTGATATAGTTCAACAGAATCGTGTACTGGAAGGCAAGATCCAAAGGCGGCCCTCGCGAACTGCCGCGAAGAAATCTGTCGACAAGCTCAACCTGCCCAATCCAACAATCTCAGCAACAGCTCCCGGAAGTACCTTTTTTGGATCCAATCTTGTCCCTGGTGGATTATCGACATCATTGGGGCCCTCATCGAGCCACGGACCTCAAATATTCCTTCGGATTCACACAGCAGATGCTGTTCACATATCGACGACAATACCGGTGTATGTATCTTTATCTATTTGATCACAGTTATCCATATTGAGATTTTTATCTGATTGAAATTTTTCAATACAGATCGGCTGGGATGTATTTGCAGGAAGCCTTGGAGTTGGTGTGCAGAAGACGAAAGCTCCCGAACCCAAATGAATATGCACTGTTGTTGGCAGACAAAAGTATCATCCTTCCTCTTGATCGTACAGTGGCGAGTTTAGAAGGCAAACGGGAGCTGCTCCTCGTGAAACGAAGTATGCTTCCTCAGATGGACGTTGTCATGCTTAAGGGTGTCGGGAAGACGACGGACCCAAATGGTGTGTGATTTTTTCAATCTCAGTTGAGCGCTCGTGCAGACTGATATATCCATCACCAGCGTCTATTTTCAAGCGCATGTCGGAAACGCCGGAACAGCAGTCCTCTTCGGTTCTAGACTACACGTCGGCGTACAAGGTACTTATATGCTCACAAGTACTGTTTTATGATTCACCTGTCTAACCTGCTTTACTAGAAATACACTATATACCGCAAGATGCCCATGCTCGTCGCTCGCCAAGAGCGCACGTTAGCTATTGATGGTGACTACATTCATGTCCGTGCCTTCCTATATTTACCCTTTCCTAAAAAAATGTACTCAATCATTTGAAATCCGTAGATCATGCCATCCGCCAACAAGGCGCGCGCTGTATTCGATAGCGGCAAGACCTCATCATATCACATCAAAAGCATCGCCGACTGTCAACAATCGGCAAAATCCTCCTCGATCTTCAAGCTTATTTTGAACCGCACAGCAGGGAACAAGCGCTACGATTTCGAGGCCGAGAGTCCCAGACTTGCAGGTGCGTTGTTCTTTTCGTGATCATTCTGTCGAGTAACGATGGCTGATACATTTGACTTTGCAGCGGAAATCGTGCAGACAATCAAAAACCTAAAGGCGGCACTCGATCGTTCGGGAACCATCAACAAGTCCCGCAGGAGCCGGCAGGTGGTTTGAGTTATCTCTGAGTTATCTCTCTCGTTTCGTTCCTGTTGTACTTGAGGATTGTACAATTGACAGTTCCTCACTGGAATTTCCCCCACGGCCTCTACCATTTTTCTATGTACTTTTAGTGTTACATATACCACTTGTAAATTACACAGTCTTGTCATGTCGATGAACTCTGGGTCATACGAACGGTTAGAGAAAATCATACTCATTAACTGCATTAGAATTTAGAAACCCAGTGGGAAAAGCATGCCAATGGTAGAGACATAGAGCAGAAGAACCGGACAAATATAAGCGCTTCACCAACCCAGCAATCGTGTCGTTCTCCATTCGCCCTGACCGCCCAACGAGACCAACCTTGGACCAACCTTGTATTTATTCCCTTTTATCGTGGAGAGTCGATGTGCTGCGTCCCCGCCTAGGTCAATTTGCTATATATGATCTAGTCCCCCCGAGAGTGCGCGAGGAGACATATAAGCAACTATAGAGAGAGAGCAATAGGGGAAGGCACACACCTTACGAGGCGAGGTTTCTCGCGGTCGAAGACAGAAGAGCGGGAAAGAGTTGTATACTATAAACGAGAAAAGAGGGTGGACTTTTATGCGTCTAGCGGCGGAGGCTGACTAGACCGACAATAGTCAGCCCTCTGCGGAATCTCGATGAATTTCAAGTCAGCCAACACTGCGGTGGCTGGCTACTTCGTCGTCGATTTGCTCTTCTATCTGTGATGCATTTTATGGCAGCTTAAAATTATGGCGTTAAGTTGGCGATCGTATCTCCCTGAGAGCTTTCTAAACCTTGATAACCATATGATTGGTTAAAGAAAACAACAATAACAAAGGATTGAAAAAGACATCCAGTGAATGCAAAGTGAATGTACGATAAGAGAAAATGAAAGATTGAGATATGAGTAGAAGTTCAAACAGTTTGAGGGCCCGACGAGGTCGTGGGCGATTTTGGGGGCGAACCGGGCATACGGGGCATCTGAGGCGAGCGCGGACTCGTAGGCGTCGCCGCCGCCAATCTCTGCCCGACCGAAAACCTCCTGCTCGCCCTCCTCCCCTGGAGCATGTCTAACATCGACTTCCTCCGTCCCGGGGGGGTACCCGGAGGGGTATGCCCCGGGGTGACCTCGTACCCTTCCTCGGTGTTCATGATGATGCGCATCGTCTCCGGGCTCATCCGGAAGAGCTTATGCTCGAGCGCCTTTTCCAGGTCCTCCTCTGCGTGGCGCCCGGCGAGGACGTCCCCGACCCCCGTATGTGCGCCAATGGAGACGGCTGAGGCGATTGTGCCTGGAAGATGGGTGAGGCGGAGCATCCGTCGGTCGGCGCGGTGGAAGAGATGCACAAGGGTCCCGAAGAAGGCCAGGATGAGGAATGCGGTGGTGAGGAGGTGTACGGCTGGTGCACTGGAAATGAATTGGATCAGCATCTGGGGAAGAGATGGAATGGCCCGGGGAAGTTGAAGTACACACCTCAGCCAAACACGTTGTTGGAAGGTTTTCACCTGCACATTAATAGGCTCATTATTAGGCAGGAAATAAACCTCTTTCGCCACAAGTGCGAGATACATCCCCTAAACCAGATATTAAGCATCGCTATCAAACCCTGACCATAAAAAGACACTCACATAAACATCATCAACCAGTGCACTCAAAGTCGCGTTCCCAAAACTGCCCGAAAAGCCCTGCGTCGTCTGCACCGCCGCCTGGTACACGCCCGCCGGGAGCTGCAGGCGCGTCGCGTTCTGGCGAGCGAGTACAAACGGGTCCGGATCGGTAAGGTTGAACGCGATCCCGTTGTAGGCGCGCCCGTCGAGCGGGTCACCGGTGACATTGGCGGATGTAGAGGAAAAGTTGGAGGCAGAAGTGAAGGGCCGGATTTCGCTGAGTGTGGTGACGTTCCCTGTGCGGATGTCTACGCCAACGTTCACTTCCCAGAGGGTGAAGGAAGGGAAGCAGAATGTGGCGGAGGCAATAGCTGTGGGGACGTACCTGGGATGAGAGGTGGGTGAGTGGATGAGAGGAAAGTTGCTTGGAGCTTACGAGAAGAACCAGAAGATGACGGGACTGAACTGTTCTGGAGCCGTGGTGAGGCAAGTGGGAATGTCGACGCCTGGAATGGGGTATCATGTATTTTAAGCAAAGCCGTGAATAGCTTTAATTTGGGCTAAAGAGCATACCGAATAGAATTTCGCTGTTGTTGGTCACGTTGAAATTAAATGAACATCCATTGACGGAAGCTTCGTTCGACCAGGCGCTATCGGCTAGCTGCGTCATTTGAACCTAAAATTTTTCCATTGCACAGAATTTTATAGAGGTTCATCGTAGAATAATGAGCACGTACGGTTGCGGTCTGACACCCCGTGAAAGTCTTCAGCGCAGTGGTGTTGACAAATGCTGTTCCATTCGTCGTTAACGCTATTGGCAGCTTGATTGAGGGTACAAATTTAGCGGGGGCTTTATGGCGCAGAATGTTAAGACAAACCTCGAACGGGGAGACGGTATAAGGCACGTTAACGAACGGCGGGGGTGGGAAGTCGTATAGGACCGATGAACCTGCGTATCCGGCTCCTGCCAGGAAAGCTGGAAAGAACGAAAGAGGGTCAGTCATCGTGTCACTAACAACTGCGGCGTCGATTCGGAGATGGGAACTGCTCACTTGTGAGATCGTTGAACTGCGAGTTCTGGTTCAGCCCAATCGACGCCAAATTGGTCATCGTAACATCTACATGATGCGTCTGTTTAAGCTCAAGATAAGTGCCTGACAATTGGGGCAGACGAACCAGGTAGCTGGATCCACGTATCGCGCACCACAAGAAGTGCGGCTGCGAGCGGCTGGAAGGTCAGCGTGAGGAGCACCATCAGCGAGGCGACCGCAACGAGGTAGTGCTTGTTCGTCGCTGCGCGCATCCAGACGAAAAAGTTACTATGGTGAGAATTCAAAGGAGTTGAGGAAAATAGAAGTTTGGACAGTTTGAAAGGGAGGGTAAAGAATAGGCGTACTTGTCCCTGGTGTAATCTAGGAGCAGGCTCCGATGAGGTGGCGAGTCCCCGTGCACGAGATCGACATAGGGCTGGTGAAGGTGAATCGATTGAGCGACGGTATGACGTGGTGGAAGAGAAAGCCAGTGCTCACCTGGATCTTTTTAATCTCAATATCCGTCCATGTCCATACAGCCACGATCTACCAGAGAGAAAGAGGTATGGTGTGTACATTTTATTGAATAAGATAAACGCGCACGGAAGCTGCTATGATGACGGGGGGTAGTGTCTGCGAAGATCTCGAAAGATAAGTATGAATCGATGCAGAAAAAAATCCAAATCACGTACGTATGCGTAATGCGACGCTACAGAATTTTGGAGCATCCTCCCGTCCGCCCATCCTACAAGAACGACCGTAGTACCAGAATATGATCAAAGAGATAACTAGGTAGGATCACCCACCCTGTCTTCTGTTGCTCACGCGCAGCAGAACCTCCAACGCAATCGCCGCCCCGATCAAGAAGAGAATGCAAGGTACCCAGAAACCCGGGCGTAGGGGCAGTGGAATCCGATTTTTAGCGTCCCGTGCCAGTGTGGTGGGCGAGACGGGCGGGTTACCTGGAAGCGTTTGATGTTAGTTTATTTAGGGATCATTGACATTGACAATGAGATCAATGGGCCCAGGGTATCACGGGCTGCGCAAGACTGACCAATGGAGGGCACAGGTGCTTCGTCGGTTGGGTACGTCGCGAACTGGACGTGATTGCTGTCTGGTGTCCGCGCTTCGTCGGCCAATTTTTCGTTATTGGAGGTGCCTGCGTTGTCGGCCTGAGAGTGTAGGATAGATTGTAAGCTCGATCGTGTGTAGTAGCTTAGTGCAAGAGGTACTCACCAAGCTGTACGTTAGTTTTGGGATAGACCCTGGTCCCGACACTGTCTGCACAGACGTACTACCATCGCTGGAGGTGGTTTGGTCGGACCTTCTACGTCCCGTTGGATTGGCGCGCAAGAACGCAGGGTTCTCTACAGCTAAATAGGAGCCGTCCATCGTGGTCAAAATGGGGGTATGAAGGAAGGTCTGAGCAATAGAGCTAAGTACCTAGCATTGATATACAGCCTATACGACAAATAGATCGGAAGACACAAAGAGATTAGGGATCCTCCATCAAATAGAGAGAACAAAAGACATACCTAGAACTGCCTCGTGGCGGTGAATGCGCCTTTGTGGGCTAAGGGAGAGAGGGCGGCGGGTGGTCAGCAACAAAGAGTCGAAATTCCAATAGTGTGAGAAGGAGGCATGGGAGAAGATGGCTTCGTTGCGAACATCCGTCCATGCTGCCAAAGAAGTCTGATCCCGACACATGGCCGAGGACAGCATTAGAACATGCTACTATGGCATGTCTTGTGTTTTTCAAATACAGCTGCGCATTTCTGTGCGTTTTTCTGAATGTTTGGAGGAGACATGGTTGGAGATGGTGGTGGTTGGAGCGAGAGATGGCGCGGAAGGGTCGCGCTCGTTTTCCGCAAACCAATATTCGCCGACGCGCATCAATATCCCATCAGCGCGGCAGTCGCTAAGCGCTCGGTCTAATCTTATCTTTGAATGATCATGAATATCTAAGATTATAAGTATCGCTCGACTCATTTCTCTACTCCCTAGTCTTCTTTCACCATAAGATGGACACGCGAATTTCCAAAATCACTCTTGATATCTGTCCCACCGCAGATCCGGAACCCTAGGCGCGTATATATCTTAACCTGCAATTTCATTCAGTACATCCGAGTCATGCATGACACAGGATTTTGAACATACATCAACCTCGGTGGTGGTTTCTAACACCAAATTCGAGTGGGTCAGCTTCGCCTGTAATTATTGAATTTCAACATCCCGAACAGCATTTGAATTTACAAGACGCACCTGACGCTCCGCGAACTCGAACAGCGCGCGTCCATATCCCTTGCCCTGGTGGGTCGGGAGCACTCCGAAGATGTGCAGATGCCACGCGTTGAGGGAGTACCCTGGCCCTAGCGCATCCAGTGACAGTTTGCCCATGGTGGGTCCGAACTATGGAGTGCGGAAGTGAAGTGGGAAATTAGTTATATGGATGGATTGGAAGAGAGGCAGACGGAACGCACGTATTCCGTCCACCACGCCTTCAAAGACGCAGGCACAGAGTCGAGGAACTGGTCCCACCCCGCTGCGCGTTCCTCCGGACTGTAAACCCATTATATGTACTCAGGCAACACAAATAAAAAACCGCACACACCTAGAAAACACACTCTTCCCTGGAGGGTACCACAGCGCGACCCCCACGAGGTCCTGCACGTCCGGTCCGACCGCGAGCGCGTGCACCGCGCCCCCGATAAGCGTTGCGCGGATTTGGGCGGCGAACTCGGCGGGCGCGAGGGTGGGGTCGCCCCCTAGGAGGATGAGCGCGAAAGGGTCGGCTGTGAAGTGTGTAAGATGAGAATACTTAGATGAAAATGGGATGTGCCTACGTTTGAACGCCTCGACGAGGATGTGGATGAGTTGCTCAATCTCGGCGTCTAAATTAGATGGTGATTAGATCATATTCATATCCTCCCAACCTTTCAAATCAACCCGAAAACCAAGAATTCGAAGCGAATAGAGGTATAGATATTAGCATACCAGTGGCGTTCACATCAAAGCTCTTGATGAGCGGGTATGTGGGTGCATCAGCAGAAGCCATCTCTGTTCAATTAGAATGGGCGCGTTTGAGTACAGCACAGGCGCTACGGTCGCAGAAGAGGTGTGAGAGGAGAGAGGGAATCTTGAACTTCCACCTCCAACAGAACCGTGTGATATATACACTCCAGACGCGTATGCAAGTACCATGCCGACATATCTCCTGCGCTCCCGAAAGGTAGAAATGACTCGTCTTATCTATGCACCATCTCCTGTGTGAGCCTCGACCTCCAAGAGGATCGGAGGTGAGACGTCAAAGTCTAGCCCGATGATGGGTGGTGGTTATCGATCTCTTCGGGGCGACATATACTGGTACATATATATTACATGTCACTGTGTACCGTATGTTTCCTTGATCACGAAAGGAGTAGGGAGGAAGGTTTATATTTGAAATTTGGGATGGTTATCGAGGTACGGCTGTCATTGAGTTGTTAGATTTCGTTTCGGGTTCGAGGCGTGTGCGTTGGACATACATGCTTGATCGTAATGGAATTCGGTACAAGGAATGGGTGGTGTAGTGTGCTGGAAGTTTGGAGACTAGATAAATAACTAGGCGAGCTTCGCAGCGATCATCATCCGCGTGAAGTCCTCCAGGCCCATCGACTTGTCTGGTGCAGTTGAGAACATCGCAAGCATCTCTACCATCTACGGATCATACACAAGTTAGTTAGCCCTCAAATTCACACTCTAAACGAAACGCACCTCCTCAGCTTTGATCTTCTCCCTCAACAAACCCGCCGCGCGCTGGATCTCCGCGACGCGTATGCGCTGCGCCGCCAGGTTTTCGCTCGCTTCGAGCTCGGGAAAGAACAGCGCGAAGGCCTCTAACGCGGTTTTGCGCTGGCGGGGTGTGGGCTTGGCCCGCGTGCCTGATGAGGTAGGGGAGGAGGCCCCGGCGCCGGTGGTGGTGGGAGGGGCACCCCGCGTGCGGCGGAGAGGCTTGCGCCGTGTAGGGAACTGTTGGTACTCGTCGGAGTCGGAGGCTTCGGGTGAGGATATGTCGGATAGGGAGTCGGGTTCAGCGTAGGCGTCTGACATGTCGACATCCTCGTCCTCTTCATTGGCGTTCGCGTAGCCTTCGCCTTCGCCCTCGCCATCATCGTTATCGGCCCCCTCCATGAGCACCGCACACACCGCGCGCCAGTCCTCCCTGCCCACCCACTCGCCTTCCTCGGCGGCTGCTTCCTTGTCCTGCTCCTGCTCGGGATGCACACTGGATGAGCGCCACCCGCCCGCGGCGTTCTGGAAGACGGCGAGCACCTCCGGGTCGTCTGGCGGGAGATCGAGGTGCTGGAGCGCGCTGGAGATGAGGGAGAGTGGGATTTGGGAGGGCTGAGAGGGAGACGCGGGTGCGGGTGCGGGTGCGGGAGAGTCTATCACGAGGAAACCGCCGCCCCCGCCGCCCGAGGGCTCATCGACGATGAAGCCGCCCCCTCCACTGAAGCCACTAGTGCTGGTGGATGGGACGGAATCCTCGATGATGAAGTCACCCCCGCCAGAGAAATAACTGGTGGATGGGGCGGAGTCGGCGACTATGAACCCACCAGCGCCAGTGGGAGAAGGTGGTGCAGGTAGGGATAAAGATGAAGGGAGGTATGCTCGAGCGATGGTGGTGAAGGCATCGTCGATCTTGGCTCGGAGGGCGGCGGGAAGGGTGTAGAAGAGGGAGTCGGAGGAGAAAGCCATTTGAGGTTTCGCCGCGAATCAGGTTGGTTTATGTGTCTCGTGATGTCGACGCGTCAATTTATGTACAAGTAAATTAGAGGTGTTGGAGCTACATGGAATTGGGAAGGAGGATATACATTGTACCAAATACTTTGGGTCTTCATTATGCTAACGTCGTATTCGTATGCAGATAGCTTCATCGATGATAGACACTAAGCCCTCGGTTCTGGCCTTTTCTTCTCTATCCAATATTCGCAACGTCCTCTCCCTTCGGGCTTTCACAACGGATGTGCCCGTATTACGCACCACCGCTCATCTTCTCCACTCATCCTTCTTTCACATTTCGCCAAATACCGATGGGGTGGACTCCTTCCACTCATTCCTTGACACCCTCATCCTCTTTGGCCAGGAGATATACCTGCGTATTTCCGAAATCGCTCTTCACCTCCGTCGTGCCGCGCACCGTGAAGCCGAGGCGCTTGTAGATCTTCACCTGCGATGATTTTGAAAAAGGGAAAAAGAAAAAGTTGGTCAGCGCTCCGTGCGATGTAAAGTAGTGCTTGAAGGATGCGGAAAGAAAGAATACTGAATGAATATAACAACTCACGTCGACCTCCGTGTGCGTCTGCACCGCCAAATTCGAATGCGTCAGCTTGGCCTGTTTCATACACCCAAAAGTCAGCATTCCAAATTCATTTTCCTTCACACAAAATATAAAAAGGAAAATGAAGGTTGGGGTTTAGACGTTTTCAAAGACAGTCGCGGGCTTTTGGAAAAAACAGAAGACAGAAAAAAAGGAAAAAGGGAAAAGGGAAAAGGGAAGAGGGAAAAAAAGCGTACCTGCCGCTCAGCAAACTCAAACAACACCCTCCCATACCCCTTGCCCTGGTGCGCGGGGAGCATCGCGAAGAGCGCCAGGTACCAGGCGTTGGTGATGTAGTCAGCCGCTCCAAAGGAGTCTACAGCGAGTTGGTCGATGGTGGGGCCGAACTACGGGTGGGTTGGAGTTTAGTTGGTTTTAGGTATTGGGGGCGGAGGAGCAGATGAGGAGCGGATGAGGATGAGGATGAGAAGAAGAGGAGGGCATGGGCATGAGGGAGAGAGAAAAGGGAGAACGGAGGAATGGATGAACGCACATAGTCCTTCCGCCACGCCTGCAAAGACGCCGGCAGGGACGCAGTGAACGCGTCCAACCCCGAGACTGCGCGTTCTTCTGGGCTGATTAATTCGTTCAGAATCAATGCCAATGCTATGTACCAACCACAACCCAAAAACACAACCCAAAAAAAACACACACACACACTCACTCAGCGAGCACGTCCCTCCCAGGTGGGTACCACATTGCCACCCCCACCAACACCTCCTCTGCCCCCTGCGTAAGAGCAATTGCGTGCACGACCCCGCTGATGAGGCCCGCGCGGAGATGGGCCGTGAAGGTGGCGGGTAGGAAGGAGAGATCGCCCCCGAGGAGGATGAGGCCGTAGGGATCGCCTGAGGTGGGCAGGGGAGAGGGGAGTTGGAGGTGGGGAGAAGAAAGGTGGAGTGGAACGGGAAAGGAAGAGAGAGGTGGGGAGAAGGGACAGGGTTAGTGTGGATAAGAGCAGGGAGAGGCGATGGGCGTCTACCTGTGAACCTCTCGATGAGGATGTGGACTAGTTGGGCGATCTCGACGTCTGGAAGATGGAGATTAGATGGGAGGGTGGTGGATGGGGTATGAGGGTGTTTACGCACCGCTTGCGCTGACGTCGAAGGTCTTCACGAGCGGGTAGGTGGGGGAGTCGGAGGAAGACATGGTGTTTGCGTTGGATTCAGTTTTGATCCAGAAAAAGGTTGGGGGGGTACCTGTAGGTAGTCTAGGGGTGGAGGGTTTATGAAAGGTGGGGTTTATAAAGGGGGCCTTTATGAAGGGGCGACAGAGAAAACCCCTGGAACTCGGAAAATAGGCGCACTGCCCAGCCAACCCTCCGCAGCACGTACCCGCGTGGACGGTGGGTACTCTGTTATTTGTGTGGCCCACTCACACAATGACCCTCCAGATAGGTCGCAAATGTGCGATAATGACCTCGGATGATGACATGAGGGTACTACCTGCGCAGTCCCCTTCCGCTCTGATGGGTGATACATCCTGCGTGTCCGAAAATTAGCCATGGCTGATTGTTATCAACTTTTTTTTGGTGGGTGTGTGTTTCAGGTTCAGCTGCGGCGGCGAAGGTGACAGAGGAGGAGGAGGCGTAGGAGTCTGCGTGCCGTAAGTGCGTGGTGCGTGGTGCGTGGCGGAGGTGTGCGAGGTGGTGTGGGTGAAGGATGGAGGCGAGTTGGGGTTGGGGGTGTGGAAGAGGATGGAAGGCGTTGACGGGTTTGGGCGAGGTTGTCTCTTGATGCGGACGCGCTGCGCTGCCGCAAATTCAATTCAGATGTGAATTAGAAGATATGAAGCGATTATGTGGGAGTATGGTATCATCTACTCGAGTAAGTAAGTATATGCGCCAGTAGAACAAGTTGGCCCACCTTGGCCTCCAAGTTGGAGAGCATGGGAACGTCAATTTGATTTCGAACGATTTTTCGGAACTTGGGATTTCCTGACGGCCACCTATTCATATGAGAATTCAGAATTGTCAAACAGTTGCAGACTGCAGGAGGCTAGTACTGAGAAACTTGAAAAATAATGTGGACAATCTGAGAGTCCGACATTGTGGAGGGCACGTCGTAACGCGCAGTTGCCAAGTTGGGCGTCAAGTTGCGGTGCAAATCGGGCTCTGGAGCACGATTTCGCTCCCAACTTGGGTCTTCCAACTTACCCAAGTTGGAGAAGGTCAAGTTCGCCCCCGCCAGAGAAACCGCTGGTCGATGGGGGGGTCGGCGACTATGAACCCACCAGCGCCGGGGGGGGAAGGTGGTGAAGGTGGTGCAGGTAGTCCGTAGGGATGAAGATGAAGGGAGGTATGCTCGAGCGGTGGTGGTGAAGGCATCGTCGATCTTGGCTTGGAGGGCGGCGGGCAGCGTGTGGAAGAGGGAGTCGGAGGAGAAAGCCATTTGAGATTTCGGCGCGAATTAGGTGGGTTTATGTCGTCTCGTGATGTCGACGCGCGGCGCATCGCGGACGCGTCAATTTATGTAAATTAGAGGTCTTGGAGCTACATGGAATTGGGAAGGAGCATGTATATACCATTTACAATACTTTAGGTCTTCAGGGCTTCAATATGCTACCTTCGTATTCTTATGCAGATAACTTCATCGACGACGATGGACACGAGCAGACAATCCGCTAACTAAGCCCTCGGCCCTGACCTTCTCTTCTCTATCCAATATTCGTGACGTCCTCTTCCTTCGGGCTTTCACATCGGATGCCCGTATTTCTGCGCACCACTGCTCATTCATGATTCATCTCCACCAGGGACCACCGCTCATCCATCTTTCAAGTTTCGCCAACTACCCATGGCAGTGGGGGTGACACCAGCTCATTCCACTCATTCCTTGACACCCTCATCCTCTTTCGCGAGAAAGTACACTTGCGCATTTCCAAAATCGCTCTTCACCTCCGTCGCGCCGCGCACCGTGAAGCCGAGGCGCTTGTATATCTTCACCTGATTTAATTTTCAAAAGATGACATGTCACATTCAGCGCTTCGCACAACAGACTTGCAAGTTTGATGCAGGAAGGAACGGAGTCAACATGAAACAGAATACTCACATCGACCTCGGTGGGTGTCTGCACCACCAGATTCGAGTGGGTCAGCTTGGCCTGTTCGTACCACCCAAAATCAGCATCCCAAAATCATTGCCTCAATATTATTGGGTGTTTCTAAGACTGAAATCAAACGCACCTGCCTCTCAGCAAACTCGAACAACACGCGCCCGTATCCCTTGCCCTGGTGCGCGGGGAGCATCGCGAAGAGCGCCAGGAACCAGGCATTGGTGATATAGTCTAATCCGAGGGAGTCTTGAGCGAGTTTAAGGATTGTGGGCCCGAACTGTTGGGTTTGGGTGGGTTTTTGAGTTGTGGTGTGAGGAAGGGAGACGAAAGACGGAGGGAGCAACGCACATAGTCCTTACGCCACGCCTGCAAAGACGCCGGCAACGAAGCCGCGAACGCGTCCCACCCCGAGGCTGCACGTTCTTCAGCGCTAATTATTCACAAAAACATGAGCTTTCCTGCACTCTCGCACTCCCAGCCTCTCTTGTCCCCCCAAGAACCCCTTTGAATAAAAAACCAACCCACCTAGCAAGCATATTCCTCCCGGGGGGGTACCACATCGCCACGCCTACCACATCCTCGGTGGCAGGACCAAGGGAGATGCCGTGCACTATCCCGCCGATGAGCGCGGCGCGCAGCTGGGCGGTGAAGGAGGCGTGTGCGAAGGAGAGGTCCCCGCCCAGGAGGATGAGGCCGTAGGAGGGGTCGCCTGGGGAGAAAAGAGTGGGTGTCAGAACGATGGAGGGTATGAGAAAAGAGTGGGGATAAAGAGGGAGGAGGGAGATGGGCACCTACCTGCGAATGCCTCGATGAGGATGTGGACTAGTTGGGCGATCTCCGCGCCTATGGATACGAGATTAGATTGGGATGGGGATTGGGATTGGGATTAGCAATTCAATGGTGGGATCAGGGAACGGATGGATGGGAGGGTACATAGGTGGGTCGGAGGAAAGGAACAGATTGCTTACGCACCGCTTGCACTGGCGTCGAAGGTCTTTACGAGCGGGTAGGTGGGTGAATCGGAGGACATGGTGTTCACGAGGGATTCACTATTGGTTCAAGTCTAAGGAGTTCAAAGTGCGTAGATGGGTGGCAAGGGTTTATGAGGCAGGGCCTTTTGCTGCCCAGCCAGCCTCGGCAGCACGGGTGCTCTGTCCCACTCTGTCTGGATCCTTAGCCTAGCAAGACGAGGGGTATGATTAATCGCTATCAACTGATTAGGGGGTTAAGACAACTAAAAACCGAACTGGGTGCGCATGTATTTCAAACTGCGGTGGCTAAGGTGGACGAGGAGGGCTTGGGGCGTGGTTAGTGGGTTGGAGCCATGAGATGCGTGTGCGCGGGGCTTGGCAGATGCGGAGGTGGGGTGGGTGGTGGTGTGTACGGAGGTGGTGTAGGGAGGCGAAAGGAGGTGTGGTGGCGGGGAGGCGCGGGTGTGGGGATGGAGGGGGATGTGGGGGAGGAGGCGAGTTGAGTGTAAGGAAGACGGGGGTGCGGCACTGGAACTGGAAGAGGAAGAGGAAGGATTTGGGAAGGGCCAAGGCATCGCCTGGTTTGGGCGAGGGTGTCTCGACACGACAACTTGAACTTAGGATTCAATTAGAAGGTATATGACGCGATTATGTGGGAGTATGGTATCATCAGGGTGTTTCACAAATAGAAAAAGTTGGCCCAACTTCACCTCCAACTTGGGTTCCAACTTGGCTTCGACTTGGGCAAGTTGGAGCCGAGTTGGAACGCATGGGAAGTTGGGAACGTCAACTTGATTTCGACGATTTTCGCAACTTGGGATTTTCTGACGGCCACCTATTCATATGAGCATTCTGAATTGTCGAAAAATTGCAGACTGCAGGAGGCTAGTACTTAAAAACTTGAAATATAATGTGGACAACCTGAGAGTCCAACATATTTGTGGAGGGCACGTCGTAACACGCAGTTGCCAAGTTGTCAGGCATCAAGTTGCGGTGCAAATCGGGCTCTGGAGCACGATTTCGCTCCCAACTTGAGTCTCCAACTTGGCCAAGTTAAAGGAGGTCAAGTTCGCCCACGCCAGAGTAACCGCTGGTGGGTGGGGCGGAGTCGGCGGCTACAAACCCACCAGTGCCGGTGGGCAAAGGTGGTGCAGGTAGGAATGAAGATGAAGGGAGGTATTATCTTCGAGCGTTGGTGGTGAAGGCATCGTCGATCTTAGCTTGGAGGCTGGCGGGGAGGGTGTGGAAGAGGGAGTCAGAGGAGAAAGCCATTTGAGGTTTTGGCGCGAATTTTCAGGTGGGTTTATGTCGTCTCGTGATGTCGACGCGCGGCGCGTCGCGGACGCGTCAATTTAAATAAACTACTCTGGAGTTATGAGGCCTTGAGGCCTCCAGGTTACGGGGAATTGAGAATTTTATGTCTGAGTGTGTATGGTGTATATGGAGTACAAGGCACTTGGGTATTTCGTATTTCACCTTCGTACTCATAGATGACCTCATCGACAGTGAACACCTCCTGCACCAGAGCATACAATCTCCTAACTTCATACCGGGTTGGCCTTGGTCTTGGCCTCCCTTCTCTTCTCTATCCAATATTCGCGACATCCTCTCGTTTCGGGCTTTCACAACGGACGCCCACGGTATTTCTGCGCACCACTGCTCATTCATCTCCACTGCTCATCCTTCTTTCAAGGTTTCGCCAACTACCCCTTGGGTGGACAGTGACAACGCTCGTTCCTTCCTCTCATTCCTTCAAGTTCTCACCCGCATCTTCTTTCGCCAAAAGATACACCTGCGCATTCCCAAAATCACTCTTCACCTCCGTCGTGCCGCGCACCGTGAAGCCGAGGCGCTCGTAGATCTTCACCTGCGATGAGTGAAAGAGCGAAAAAAGTTTAGCGCTCCGTACTCGCGCAGTTGGAAGCTTGGCATAAGCTCAAGTAGGAAAAATAGTGAATACTCACATCGACCTCGGTGGGGGTTTGCACTGCCAGATTCGAATGGGTCAGCTTAGCCTGTTCATACAACCCAACCCAAAAGTCAGCATTTCCGAATTCATTGCCCTCCCATACAAAATATAAAATGCGCACCTGCCGCTCACCAACCTCGAACAACGCCCTCCCGTACCCCTTGCCCTGGTGCGCGGGGAGCATGGCGAAGAGCGCTAGGTACCAGGCGTTGGTGATGTAGTCGGCCCTTCCGAAGGAGTCTACAACGAGTTTGCGGATGGTGGGGGCGAACTGGTGGGTTGAAGTGTGTTATTAGGGAGGGTGCAGGGGAGTGTGAGGGCAGAGAAAGGAGAATGTGGGGTGGAGGGTGAGCGTGAGGAGAGCGTGAGGGTGACGAAGGAGATGAGAGAGGAAAGGAGAGGAGACGCACATAATCCTTCCGCCACGCCTGCAAAGACGCCGGCAAGGACGCGGAGAAAGCGTCGAATCCCGAGGCTGCGCGTTCTTCGGGGCTAAGCAATAGTATTCAGTGATCCAGAAAAATAGATATATAGATTCAGAACGTCAGCCATTTATTTCTGCATTTTGCAAGCATTTTGCCAATTCGGAAAACCAGCGACACAACTCGGAAAACCAGCAACACAACCCAAAAAAAAAAACACAAACTCACTCAGCAAGCACGTCCCTTCTAGGTGGGTACCACAGCGCCACCCCCACCAGCACCTCCTCTGCCCCCTGCGCGAGAGCAATTGCGTGCACGACCCCGCCGATGAGGGCCGCGCGCAGCTGGGCGGTGCAGGCGGCGTGGAAGAGGGAGAGGTCGCCGCCGAGGAGGATGGGGCCGTAGGGGTCGCCTGAGGTGCGGGTGGGGAGGGGAAAGGGGTGGGTGTCAGAAATGGGGTGGGTGGGTGTATGAAAAGAGTGGGTGGGAGGAGAGAGGGGAGGGGATTGGGAAAGGAAAAGGGAGATGGGGAGGGGGAGGTGGGGAATGGTAGGTGGAGGGGAGGGGGAGATGGGAAAGGAAGAGAAAGGTGGGGAAAGGTGAGAGGGTTAGTGTGGATAAGAGCAGGGAGGAGGGATGGGCACCTAGTACCTTTGAGCGCCTCGACGAGGATGTGGACGAGTTGGGCGATCTCGGCGTCTGGGAGATTTAGATTAGATTGGGATTGGGATTGGGATTGGGGTTTGGGATTGGGTTATAGCGAATGGGTGGATCAATGGGTGGGAGGATGGAGGGGGAGGGTGTACGCACCGCTTGCGCTGGCATCAAAGGTCTTCACGAGCGGGTAGGTGGGCGAGTCGGTGGACATGGTGTTTGCGTTGGATATACTGTAGTTTCGATCCAAAAAAAAAAAACCCGAAAAAGTCCAGGGGGCTGTAGAAGCCTGTAGGTAGTCTAGGGGCGGGAGGCTTTATGAAAAGCGCCTTTATAAAGGTGGGCGGCGGGCTTATGAAAGGGGAGCTTATGAAGGGGGCCTTATGAACCGCCATTTACGAAGGGCCGACAAACCCCTGCAAACACCTGGAACTCGGAAAACAAACGCCGACGCAGCCAACCCCTCTGCAGCACGCAGCACATACTACCCGCGTGGACGCTGGACGGCGGAGGGGTGATATGTCCTGCGTGTCCGGAGATTAGCCATGGCTCAGCCTGATTGTTGACAACTTTTGTTGCACTTTTGTCTGCTTTTTTCAATTTTTGTCAACTTTTTTTCAACCTATTTTTGGCGGGTGGGTGTTTTGGGTTTGGCTGCGGGGCGAAGGGGATGGAGGACTCAGGATGAGGGGATGGGGGGCATGGGGGGTGGGGGGTATGGGTTTGCGTGTGGGAAGTGGTGCGTACGCGATTATGTGGGAGTATGGTATCATCAGGGTGTTTCATAGTAGCAAAAGTTGGCCCAACTGGGCCTCCAACTCCAACTGGGCTTCGACTTGGGCAAGTCGGGGCCAAGTTTGAGAGCATGGGAACGTCAACTTGATTTCGAACGATTTTTCTTCGCAACTTGGGATTTCCCGACGGCCGAATTCTGAATTGTCAAAAAGTTGCAGATGGCAGGGAGGCTACTAGAAACTTGAAAAATGATGTCGACAACCTAAGAGTCCCGGCACTGTGGAGGGCACGTCGTAACATGTAACACGCAGTTGCCGAGTTAGAGGTCAAGTTCGCCCCCGCCAGAGAAACCGCTGGTGGATGGGGTGGGGTCGGCGACTGAACCCACCAGCGCCCGTGGGAGAAGGGGGTGCAGGTAGGGATGAAGATGAAGGGAGGTGCGCTCGTGCGCTGGTGGTGAAGTCGATCTTGGCTTGGAGGGCGGCGGGCAGGGTGAGGGAGTCGGAGGAGAAAGCCATTTTGAGGTTTCGGCGTGAATCAAGTGGGTTTATGTCGTCTCGTGATATCAACGCGCGGCGCGTCGCGGACGCCTTAATTTATGTAAATTAGAGGTCTTGGAGCTACATGGAATTGGAAGGAGTATATACTTTGTACCAAATACTTTGGGTCTTTCAATATGCTACCTTCGTATTCGTATGCAGATAGCTTCATCGACGAGATGACACGAGCAGACAATCAACTAAGCCCTCGGTCCCGGCCTTCTCTTCTCTATCCAATATTCGCGACGTCCTCTCCTTTCGGGCATTCACAACGGATGCCCGTATTGCGCACTCCCAATTATCTTCGTCTTCTTTCGCCAACTACCCAGGGGGTGGACACCGCTCATTCCTTCCTCTCATTCCACGCATTCCTTGACACCCTCAGAGTCCTCTTTCGCCAGGAGATACACCTGCGCATTCCCAAAATCGCTCTTCACCTCCGTCGTGCCGCGCACCGTGAAGCCGAGGCGCTCGTAGATCTTCACCTGCGATGGATTTGAAAAAAGAGAGAAAGAAAAAGTTGTCAGCGCTCCGTGCAATGTAGTGCTTGACGGATGCGGAAAGAATACTGAATAGGACACAGACTCACATCGACCTCGGTGGGGGTTTGCACCGCCAAATTCGAATGGGTCAGCTTAGCCTGTTCATTACACCCAATCCAGAAGTCAGCATGAATTCATTGCCCTCCACACAAAATATAAAAAAGCGCACCTGCCGCTCACCAACCTCGAACAACACCCGCCCGTACCCCTTGCCCTGGTGCGCGGGGAGCATGGCGAAGAGCGCTAGGAACCAGGCGTTGGTGATGTAGTCGGCCCTTCCGAAGGAGTGTAGAGCGAGTTTGCGGATGGTGGGGGTGAACTGGTGGGTGGGGTTGGGGTTTGGGTTTTTGGGTTGGGATTTGGTTTTGGTTTTGGTGTTGGGATTGGGTTTTGGTTTTGGGTTGGGATTTGGTTTTGGGTTGGGTTGGGTTGGGTTGGATTGGGATTTGGTGAGATTTTGGGGGAGGGCGAGGACGAGGGAGAGGAAGGGATTAGTGAGGGACAAAAGGGAGAATAGCGGAAAGGAGAAGGGACACACATAGTCCTTCCGCCACGCCTGCAAAGACGCGGGCAAGGACGCGGAGAACGCGTCGAATCCCGACGCTACGCGTTCTTTGGGGCTAAGTATTCAGTCAGCACCAATGCCAATGCTACCAACCACAAACACAAACTCACTCAGCGAGCACGTCCCGTCCAGGCGGGTACCACAGCGCTACCCCCACCAAACGTGGGCCTACATCCTCTACCTCTACTCCATCCTCTACCTCTACTCCATCCTCTCCCTCTACTCCATCCTCTCCCTCTACTCCATCTCCATCTACCTCTACGCCAGCTCCAGGACCGAGGGCGACGCCGTGCACGACCCCGCCGATGAGCGCGGCGCGCAGCTGCGCGGTGAAGGCGGCGTGGAGGAGGGAGAGGTCGCCGCCTAGGAGGATGGGGCCGTAGGGGTCGCCTGGTTTAAGTATAGGTGGGAGGGAGGAGAGGAGTGGGTGTCAGAAATGGGAGGGTGTCAGAAATGGGAGGGTGTCAGAAATGGGAGGGTGTCAGAAATGGGAGGGTGTAAGAAAAGGTGGGAGAGGAAAAGGGAGGGTGTACGAAAAGAGTGAGGTGGGGAGGGGAAGGGGAAGGGGAGGTGGGAAGTGGGAGGGGAGATGGGAAAGGAAGAGAAAGGTGGAGAAAGGGGAGAGGATTAGCCTGGATAAGAGCAAAGAGCAAAGAGGGGCGCCGGCGCCTACCTGTGAACGCCTCCACGAGGATGTGGACGAGCTGGGCGATCTCGGCGTCTGAGATGGAGATTAGATTGCGATTTGGTTGGCGCACGGGTGATGGATAGAGGGATGGGGATGGATGGGATTGGGTTGTTGCAAATGAGTGGATCAATCGGTGGAGGATGGGTGGATCAATCGGTGTATCAATCGGAGGGAGGATGGGTGGGGGGATGGGGATGGATGGAGGAGGACAGGGCGTACGCACCGTTTGCGCTCGCGTCAAAGGTCTTCACGAGCGGGTAGGTGGGCGAGTCGGAGGACATGGTGTTTGCGGTGATTCACTGGAGTTTGGATCCAGAAAAAATGGTTCAGGGGGCTGTAGACTTGTAGGTTGTTTGGGGGCGGGTAGGGTTTGTGAAGGGGGGCTTATGAAGCTGGCCTTTATGAAGGGCCCTTTAAGAACCGCCCTTTAAGAACCACCCTTTACGAAGCGGTCGCCAGGGCAGGCGCAAACCCTTGGAACGCAGAAAACAGACGCCGCCTAGCCAACCCTCCGCAGCACGCAGTACATGCTACTCGCGTGGGCGGTGGGTGATAGTAATACGTCCTGCGTGTGCGGAGATTAGCCATGGCTTAGGCTGATTGTTGACATCTTTTGTCAGCTTTTGTCAACTTTTGTCAACTTTTGTCAACTTTTGTTAACTTTTGTTAACTTTTGTCAACTTTTGTTAACTTTTGTTAAATTTTGTCAACTTTTGTCAACCTTTTTTGGGGGTGTGTTTTGGGGTTGGGCTGAGGGCGGAGGGGACGGAGGAAAAGGGATGGGGGTGGGGGCAGGGATGGGTTTGCGGGCTGGGTGCTCGGAGGTTGGATGGAGGTGGGATGGAGGTGGGATGGAGGAGGTGGTGGGATGGTAAGGGAGGCGGTGTGGTAAGGGGTGGAGGCGAGTTGGGGTTGGAGGACGGGGGTGTGGAAGAGGGAGGAGGATGGCAGGCGTTGACGGGTTTGAGCGGGGTCGTCTCGTGATGCGGACGCGCTGCGCTGCAGCAGGCTGCGGCAAATTCAATTCAGATGTGAATTAGAACTTGAAGGTGTGAAGCGATTAGGGGGGAGTACGGTATCGTCTACTCGAGTAGGTAAAGTAAGTATATGCGGTATTGTACAAGTTTAAGTCTTTGGTAAGCGTCTGCGTCGGTTAGCAGTCAGTATTCAGCATTCGTATTCATAATTCACAATGCACAACTTGAATGCACAAATCACAAGTCCACCGTCAACCACTCATCCCCATCCAGCGCCCCACCGGCCTTACACAGCATGCTACACTCGGTGCAGCAGAACCCCGACCCGTCCTCGTCTTCGCGCACGGTGTACTCGTACAGCGCCGCGTCGATGATGAAGACCACCCTTTTGAGCGTCGGCAATGCGCCCTTTGCGCGCGCGGCGGCCTCGCGGCGGCCGGAGGAGGTGCGCAGTTCTTTGCAGGCGCATTGGGGGGGAGGGGAGGAGGGGGAGTGCAGCATTGGAGGCCGGAGGATGAGGGTGTGGAGTTGGGTGAAGGCGATGGGGATGCCGACGAGGAAGGGGGCGAGTTGGGTTTCTGTCTGTGGGAGGGTGTTAGTGGAGGCAGGGGGAGGGGGAGGGCAAGGGGGGACAGGTACCTCGGTGCTGTAGTCCAGGATGCGCAGGTATTTGAGCTCGGGGACCTGGTCCGCGATGGTGTAGAGCAGCAGGTCCATGCGCATGGCGGCGGGACGGCAGTGGAAGCGCGAGATGGTCAGGGCTCGGAGGGAGCGGCGCAGGTGGCCGCGGATGCGGGCGAGCATCATGAGGTGTTCCTCCTCGGAGGCGTTGACGAGGAAGAGCTGGAGGCGCTCGACGTGCTTGATGCAGCCGTCGGGCTGGGAGGGGGAGTTGAGGCCCTGGAGGGACTCGGCGCAGCAGCTGAGGTTCTTGAGGCTGGGGAGGGGCGTGCCGTTGAGGGTGAGGGCGCCCGAGTTCATGATGAGCGTGTGGATGGAGGGCTGGAGGCGGAGGAAGCGCCAGATCATGGCCTGCTCAAAGTAGGAGTTCTCGAAGGACGTGAGCTGGAAGGGGTGCCCTTCGATGATCCAGGTCGGCACCGCGTCCGAGCTGAAGGGCGGGTGCGTCGCGGGGGCGTCGCTCAGGACGCGCAGGTGCTGGAGACCGGTGGAGAGGCGCAGCATTTTGGTGATGCGCTCCAGGTCCGCGATGTCCAGGTCCATCGGCGGGGGCATCGTCATCACCAGCGTGTGCAGCCGTCGCACCAGGTGCGGCCGACGGATGACCGCGACGCAGAACGACTTGAAGTGCCGTTTCGTGCGCAGCGTCACCGAGAGGTACAGGAGCCGCTCCGCCTCCCCGCGGAACGAGCGCGACACGCGGCTCAGCGCCAGCAGCGACGCCGTGTCTCCCAAGAGCTCGCGGCAGATGAGCGCGCAGATTTCGGGCGGCAGCGACATGCCCAAAACACCCAGCCAGATCAGTTTTTTAAAGTGTGGGCGTGTTGTCACATCACATGCTCCATTGTCACACCTCATTTCAAATCCAGTGCGTTGTGTTTAGGACTACAACCATGGCACAGATGTACGGCAAAGAAAGAGACGCTGAACAGGACTCTATAGGTGCGCCCTCTTTCCTGCCGTCTCGCAAACCTCCTCACCTGCATCCCAGACAACACCGACCCCGGTTTCATCACCTTCTTCAAAAAGCTCCCCGCCAAATCCCCCAGCACAGGCACCCTCCGCCTCTTCTCCCGCGTCAACGCCGGAGACACCTTCTACGCCGCCTACGGCCCCGACGCTACCTTTGTCGCGCAGAATGTCTATCATACGAACTCGGTGCTCAAGTACCTGGGCGCTGGAGGGCGTGCTGCGGGCCTTGCCAGCGTGTCGTTGAAGACCTCCGTGGCCCATGCGCTGTTGAGGGATGCGCTCACGACGAAGCAGTTGAGGATTGAGATTTGGGCGCCGGCTCCCGGGCAGGGAAAGAAGGTGGCCAAGTTTATGTTGGAAAAGGAGGTGAGTGGTTTTGAGTAATGATTGGTTTGGACCGCTGACCCTGACTTTGGTTGGTTGCATGGTGTAGGCCTCCCCCGGAAACCTGCAAGCCGTCGAAGACCTGCTCTTCGTCAACTCGGACTTTGAGTCTGCCCCCATCGTCATGGCCATCAAGCTCGCCTCTGCCCCCATTGACCCCCTCTCGTCGCAGGCGAGACTCAGGTCGATAGGCGCGGCGTTTGCGGATACGGCGGGCAGGGAGCTCGGCGTGTCCGAGTTTATTGATAATGATTTGTTCTCCAACCTCGAGGTATGCCGTCTGCACTTTCTTTACGACTTGTCTCATTCTTATGGTTGTTGCAGTCCCTTATTATTCAACTCTCGGTGAAGGAAGCCATCATACCCACTGGCACTGCCAATGGGACGACCGACCGGGATATCGACTTGAACAAGCTCAAGGCTGTTTTGGATCGGTGTGGGGTTGTGGTTACCGAACGTAAACCCAGTGAGTCGCCGCTTTCATGTCTAACGAGTCGCATATCCCTCCAATCTTGCCGACGCTGACGGTGCATTTTGCGTTATAGGTGAGTTCAGCGTGAAGAACCTCGCGCAGGACTTGCCTCGGCTCTTAAAGGAGTCCTCGTCGTCCTCGTCAGATGTCAGCGCCGCTATCCGTACGTCATTCCCCCTAACACACACACGCAACGCACATATATGTATTGAATTAATTGGGTTGGGTCCATGCAGCACAACTCGCGATGGCCGTCGCCTCCGCCGCGCTCTCCGCCCTGCTCCTCTATCTCTCGCTGCTCGCGGACCCGACGAACCATGGGATGTACACGATCCGCACGCATGATTTGGAGCAGTATATGAAGCTGGATGCGAGTGCGTTGAGGGCTTTGAATTTGGTGGGGAGTGGGCCGAGGATGGTGTGTTGTTTCGTTTCTTCCCTGTCTACTTTTGTTCTCCTCTACTTTTGTTCTCTACTTTTGTTCTTTTCTACCTTTCTTCTTTTCTACCTTTCTTCTTTTTTACCTTTTTTCTACCTTTCTTCTTTTCTACCTTTCTTCTCCTCTACATTTCTTTGGGTTTTAAGATGTGTGCTGATGTGTTATTGGTGCGGTGTAGGGCGCGAATCAGAATACGACCCTGTTTGGGATCTTGAATAAGTGCAAGACGGCGCAGGGCTCGAGGCTGCTTGGGACGTGGTTGAAGCAGCCGTTGGTCAACCTCCACGAAATTCGTATGTTTTCTTTTTCTTCGCTGGTGTTTTGTTGGTGGTGGTGGGTTGTGATGTTGGTTTGAGTGGATAGATAAACGACAGAATTTGGTCGAGGTTTTCTGCAATGATATGAATACGCGGAGGACGCTGCAGGTATGTGTATTATGTTCACCGCATATAGGCTGACTAGTTCACGCTGATGATTTTGCTGCGTCGTGCAACCAGGACGAGTTCTTGAAAGCCATGCCGGATCTGAGCCGCATATGCAAACGCCTGTTGAAGGGCGTGGCGTCGCTAGAGGACGTCGTGCGTGTCTATCAGGCTATATTGAAGGTAATGTCAACAGCTACTCCTACATGTGTGTGAGGTGGCTCTGATGTTAGCCATGTGCAGTTGCCTGGGATGATCGAGGCTCTGGAGGGCGTACAGACGGAGGAGGATATGGATGATGGACGGGGGGCCTTGTTGGCGGAGGCGTATTTGGATGCGCTCAAGGTATGCTGCCGTTGGCTATTGCCCTATTCGCGCATGTGGATGTTGTTCGTGCAAGCGCTGATTCTCGCGATTTTTGTTGTGCTTTGTATTTGTAGGAAGCGAATTCGAGTCTGGAGAAGTACGGCGAGATGGTCGAGCAGACGCTCGACCTCGACCAGCTGGACGGGCATAATTATGTTATCAAGCCGGATTATGATCCCAAGTTGCAGGAGTTGGCGGAGAAGTTGGCTCAGGTGCGTTTGTCTTGTCTTGTCTTGTCTGGTCTCTTCGGTGGATGTTGACTGATGGCGGTGTTGGATTCTGGTTGAGTGTAGGTAAGAGATGGACTGGACGAGGAGCACGGCAAGGCGGGCGAGGACCTGGGCTTGGAGCTTGATAAGAAGCTCCACCTGGAGAATAGCCAGGTTTATGGGTATTGTTTCCGGCTGACGAAGAATGTGCGTACATTTTTGTCTCTGTTCTGTGGGTGGATGTGTCAGGTTGGTTGCTGATAGTAACATGTTGGGTTGGGTGGTGCGCTTGGGTCGTAGGACGCGAAGAACCTCCCGAAGAGGTATATTGAGCTCGGGACGAATAAGACGGGGGTTTATTTTACGACGAGGAATTTGAAGCAGCATGCGGAGGACTTTAAGGAGGTGTCGGTGACTTATGCGCGCACGCAGAGTGGGTTGGTTAAGCAGGTTATTGAGATTGCGGGTGAGTGGAGGGTGCGGTGCTTGGGTGTCGGTGGCTTTGTGCTGATGTGTTCCCATTTTCTTTTCTAGCGACGTATGCGCCGGTGCTCGAGACGCTCAATAATATACTGGCGCATTTGGATGTTATCTTGAGGTGAGTTGTATTGTTTGGACTTCGGCGCGATGGTATGCTGAGTGTTGTTTGATGGTTAGCTTTGCCCATGTTTCTGTGAACGCCGAGTATGTGAAGCCGAACGTTGCGGAGAAGGGTACGTGTTCGCTGGATGCGTGGCCGTTTGCTCTACATATTGACTGGGTCTTCTAGGCTCGGGGAGTCTCATACTGAAGCAAGCGAGGCATCCTTGTCTTGAAGTCCAGGATGGGATCACCTTCATTGCGAATGATGTAGAGATGATCAAGGGTACGTTGTTGATGTTCGGCGTAGTCTAGTACATCGTGCTGATGCTTTTCTCGTAGATAAAAGCGAGTTCCAGATCATCAGTGAGCTGAACTGCTTTGAATATTGTAATGACGTGCATTGCTGATAATGCCGAATAGCGGGGCCAAACATGGGCGGTAAATCGACGTACATTCGCCAGGTCAGTGATAGTTCCTTTGTGCATCCTCGCTCGCTCATCGGACTGAAATATACTCCCCAAGGTCGGAGTTATCGCGCTGATGGCGCAGATCGGCTGCTATGTACCATGCGACGAAGCTCAAATTCCCGTGTTCGACTCGATTCTCTGCAGAGTCGGCGCTGGTGATAGTCAGTTGAAGGGTGTTTCGACGTTTATGGCTGAGATGCTGGAGACGGCGACTATTCTTCGGGTGTGTTCTTTCTGCTGCTTTGATTATTGATGTATTCTTATGCTTTTTATGTCCCAGTCTGCGACGAAGGATTCGTTGGTCATTATTGATGAGCTCGGACGAGGTGACTATTCTATTTCAGTTGATGATAATGGGATGCCGCATTGAATGCTTGCTAGGAACATCAACATATGATGGCTTTGGTCTTGCGTGGGCTATCTCGGAGTAAGTAATAGACTTTGTAAAGCTGTGCATATTGCTGAGTATATATTCTGTTCATAGATATATTGCCTCACAGATCCATGCATTCTGCCTTTTTGCAACCCACTTCCATGAGTTGACAAACTTGGATCAGCAAATTCCACATGTCAAGAACCTACATGTTGTTGCCCATGTATCAGAATCTGACAAGGCCACTCGGGATCAAGATATTACTTTGCTGTATAAAGTTGAACCTGGTAGCTATTGCTTGGGCTTTATATTGTTGCAAAAATTGAAATTGACCATTCTTATAGGTATCTCTGATCAGAGTCTAGGTATACATGTGGCTCAACTTGCCAACTTTCCAGAAGATGTTGTCAAAGTATGCATAGATTTCTCTATATTATTATTATTGTTATTAATATTTGTATTAGCTTGCTAGGAAGAATGCTCAAGAACTAGAAGACTTTAATGAAGGTGAGATTTTATTTTATTTTCTATTTGTTGACTGCTAAATTTACCTTTGAAAAAATTAGATCATTCAACAAATGAATTTTCTCCTGAAATTGTTGATTCAGGTATCAATGTTATGGAAACCTTTTTCAAAAACTGGGCTTCTGAGATTAAACAGGATGGAGAAGATGTTATTATGGATAATGATTCTGATTCTAAAGCTCAACTTGAAGAGCTTCGAAAGTGTTTAAATACACTTAAACCATCTGTTGAAAGTAATGCTTGGCTTCAAAGTATCATTACTACTTTCTAGATTTCTTTTACTAGTATAGACTACATTTACAAAAAGTTTGCAATTTTTTGCTTACCAAATTTGAGGAACTTTAGGACTGAAGCTTTTAAGGCTTTAACTACACCACTGTTTTGGCAATATATTGCCATCATATAATTGTTATACTGTGTCTGGCATATCTTTCTTATGTAGCCACAGCAGCTTGGATACTGACACCCAGTAAGAATTATGTATGTTGTTATCTGGCAAAATATAATGAAATTGAGTAATGTGAAAGTTGTTTGAGTGATGTCAAGTGCAAGTTGATTTCAAAAATTGATATGGGTGAGGGCCTCATACTAGTGGAAATTATACTGGGACTTAGAACAGATTTCAATGTTGCAACTATGAGAACTTTTCTTGACAAGTACATGTGATTGATTTGAGGAATGTTGAACTGCAGATTCTTCTCGCAAGCTTCTTCCACAACTATCATTCTCTTTCTCAATTCATCACCTTCACACTGTCCACTTCTGTCCACTTCTGTCCACCTGCTACAATAAGTTCCCACTCTCCACTCTGACAAACTAATGCATGTTGCAATTTTACAGGAGCATTGCTTGTGGTTGTTACGAGGCCTAGAATAGGTATCATTTTTATACCGGTACAAAGGGCAGAAAAAATGCTGCTTAACTTTCCCATGTTATGCTCAATCTTGAGCAAAAATATTGCCTGTTAAGGAAATTTTTGATCTTATTCATAAAATTTGATGTGTCATATTGCTTATTTAGGTATATTTTGATCTTATTAGTAAAATACTATTTGTTGTTGCTACCTTTGATGATCTTATTAGCAAAAGATGATTTGTCAATAGCGCGCACTCTGGTACTCAGCGCTCAGTGCTCATTTCAGCTTTGCACACTCGCCATTTCTTCAAATGCAGCAGCACTTTGTACTGTAATCAAGGTGGATTGGAATGAGAAATAGGCTACTCATTGCACAATCCAAGAAATCTGAATTGAACATGAGCACAGACAGATTGTACTCCAGTGCACTCATAATTGTCTTTCGTATACACTGGTGCATCAAATATATAGAACAGGTTGCATATATATTTATTTTTGCCATACAATGGAGGGAAAGGGATGGAGAAGAGTTGATGTTGGCGTTGGTGACTAGACATGTGCCGAGAATCAAGATGTGTAGGTGCGTGCATGTTTCTGAGAAAATGCAATAAAATTTTGAATGAGACTAATTGGAGACTGATCAATTATTTTTTATCATTGCGGCCAAGTGTGTAGTTGGCGTTGAATTTTCATGGCCATATTCACAACTCTAGAATCATCAATAATAGAAAATATGGCTAAGGAGTAATCTTGAGAATCTTTGTTCTAAATCTCTCAGATCCATAGCTTAGTGAATCAGAGCAGGCCATAATGTGATCTGGAGGTGTGGCCACCACACATTAGCATCTACTAGTGCGTGCAGGCCCTAGTCCAGCGGTTTAGATTGCTAAAGACCTGGTGAGGGTGGCTGTGCACATCCAAGAGGTCGAAGGTTTGATTCCCCTGCAATGCAGATACCAAACAAAGTCTGCGCTGGGCAGCACGTGGTGAGGCTCAGTCTAGGCTGGCCGGCATGCGGGCTGTACTGGCAACCACATGGGTTCTGGTTCCTCAAGGGACTAGCGGGTCTTCGGGCTGCCAGATGCAAGGGGGGTCCTTGAGACTTCTGCCAATGGGGACTGGAGCAATAATCCATAGCTGGGTCTAGGCCTAGTGGGTGAGCTCTGGAAAGCTTAAGGCCATTCTCGGCAGGGAGTGGTGGCCTGGAAGGGACCTAAAGGATAGAGCACGGTAAGATGTGGGAATTAGCCTGATAACAGTCCGACTTGGGGAGGCCAGCCCAGAAATGGAGTCTGACCGTAAACCCACCCTCTAAAGGAGGGTAAAGACAGGATACCCACCACCTCATGAAAGCCGCTCAGTTGCTGGGGGCTGGAGATGGGGTCGTTAGTTGTGAGAGCCAAATTCTAGCTGCACAGCTGGGTCGTGCTCTGGAGCAGCAAGACAGTGACTCCAGACAGCATTGGGGATCCGCGGGGCCAAATATGGTACCAGCAAACCAGCTGCCGGGGGACGGGAAGGTATGGCAGGGATGGTGCCCTGTGGCGGCTGGGCCGTGGCAGACTGGGGTAGTCCCCTGAATCTGGCCCGAGAGATCTATATCCACTGTTGGTTTTGCAGCACCTAATAAGTGCTTTTGAAGCTGAAGTTGAAGCTGGAGTGTTGGGAGCTTAGGCATAAATGGGGTTCTACCTCTGGCCAATCATAGCTTCCAATTGGGTCCTCCGCAAGGAGGGCCCTAAACTTCATAAGCTGTAGGACCATCGCCTAAGATACAACAATGTAGAGTCAAGGGAGAAGATGGGAGGTCATCAGTGCCAATGTGGGGTTGACCCCACATGCATTCCAGGTTCCACTATCATTTCAGGCCCTTGTATCAGTTCCATTGTTAATGGCGAGCTGCACAGTGGAGCGCTTCAGTTTAATGCACATTATTTATTTGTCCCTCCCATTTGGACATTAAATTGAGAATGCTGCTTTGTAGTAGTTAGTACCACACAGACTGCCATCACGCACTGCAAAATAAATTGTTGATTTAAAAATAAAATAAAATAAAAGTCTACTAGTGCGTGATATATGATGATCATATATCTCATTTTATCAGATTTTTCCGAAAAATATACGAGTTCACTTTTCTACCAATGTGTTTATTGTGCGGACATGCATAGTAGGATGTGCCCTGGTTGAATAGCATTTTTTTAAAATTTCTGACTTTCAGAGTGCATTGGAGCACAATCAAAAATTGACTTATGTACGTGCACTCAGAATTATACCATTGCACTCTAATTTTTCCTCGTGCTCACCCGTGCTCAACATACATTTATACTTGATCATCATTTTGTTGTGAGGACTTTACAGAGCCGCAAAAAAAACAGGCCTCATAATGCTGGGTGCAGCCATAGCCCTCTCCACCAAGTTGAGTTAGTGGTGACTTAGTAAGTCACCCAGCATTGTCCAGTATATCCATTTCAAAAATTAAAATACTAAAGGGATCTTTTCACTAGCAGCTACAATGAGAAACCAGATGGTGGCACAATAAAAGGACTGGCAGCCACTGTGCAAGAGTCTAAGATAGCAGTAATGTGCATCGCAGCGCTCTATGGCTATATTTTTCAATTTTGATGCATCAAGATGCACTATGTGACACCTATAAGCTCTGTTTGTCTGATAAAAGTCATTATGCATGCACAACTTGACTTTTTGGCCTCGACACCATCAGAAAATTGTAGATCAAGCAATAGTATTTGTGTGATGCCTGTGGTATGCATCAGAGCATTTGAGGAGACTTTGGAGAGGATTGAAGAGACAAGAGGAGGTATAACCCTCCTCAAAGGAAGCAGTTCGGTGACAGCTGTGTGCTACATGGATGCTCAGCCTGAACTAAGTGTGCAGTAAGGCTCGCATACACTGCTGTGTGACCCAGGGCAGGAGTCCTATTACTCAGGTCAGCTAGACTGCCAGTTAGGCCAATGGGAAGCATATCTGTGCATCAAGAGGTTTTGGGAGGTTCAAAGTATAATCATAAGGAAGAAAGAAGGCCAGCTGGCCACCTCTACATACAGACATGTGACTATCATGTGACTACATCTAAACTACAGTCCTCTGTATATGTGCTATGTACTATCCAGTTATTACAATCTGTCAGCCAAGTTCCCCCTCCATTTCTGCTCCATGATTTCACAAGAATAATGCAACCAGCAGCCCCAGCAGCTTTCTAGACTTAGGTGCACACATGTCAGTTGCTATTTTTAGCACTGTGTTCCCTTGTATGCCAATATCTATGAATGTTCCTTCTTCCATTGCTATTCTGCCTCCCTCAAGCACAGATAAACCTCTTAGATGTTTCAGCACCTTCCCCCTTTTAATATCTTTTGTCTCTATTCTTGTTCCTTGCTTTGTCTTGTAATTTCAATGTTTTTGCTTTTTCTTTTGTAGTTAAATTACATTCCTCCTCGTAGTTTCACATATACCTGTATGGTAGACTCAGAACAAGAGGATAGGTTTTGCCCTCAATCCCACCCCATTATTTAGACCTTAGTACCTTGTCATTGCATCTCATTTTTGTCTCTTGCCGCCACCATTTTGTTTTGTTCTCACATTTTCCCATGCTTTCTGCCAGCATATTTTGCTGTCATTTCATTGTCAATGCCTTTGGATCTTTACTGCTGGTTGTAGTTTTGTGTTCCCCAGTTATTGTTTTAGCCTATAGATGATAGACCTTGGGAGGAACACCTTCTGAAACTTATTCTCACAACCTTCACACCCACTCTGGTTGTAGATATTATTGGTGTTGGATTTATTTACACTACACTATATCTACAACACTAGGCACATCAGCAGCTGTGGTGTCATGCAGCTTTTAATGTTGCTCTCTTTCGCTAAAATGGCCAGAGCTTCCCTTTCTTTCAAATTGTTGCCCCCCCTGCCTTCAATTTGAGCTTGCAGAGCTGTAAAGCAGTGTGTGACTTTGCAGGTGGTGAACAAACAGTAGAAGCCTGGCTTGATGCTGGTGAGTTGTTGATTCATAGTGTCACTGCCTAAGCTCTATCATTCTGACATTGCTGCAGCTTGCCTCACAGACAATATGCTCTGGCATAATACCTGTAGCTGGCAGTATGATGTATCAACCAATGCATACTGGCATATATAAGGGATATATCAACAATGCAAAAATACATTGCAAATTTGCAGGGGAGATTGGATTCAAACTCAGCTGGCCTCTGCTGGGGCAGGGGGAGCTGCTCATTGTTCATCATAGTGTAGAGGAGATGAATGGCGCGCTTGTGAAAATGACACAAAGTTCACTTTCCCACAATTTGATCACAGAGCTGTTGCGCAGCTCAGTAATCGAGTCCACATTCCTCTTGTTCCCTTCACATTTCCAGACTTTTGTACCCTTATCATTTATTCCTAGCCTACATTATGCCATATTTCTGTCATTTCGCGATTCTCTCACCGCTCTCCTCCAGTGTTTAGGTCCTTCAAGCAAGATTGATGCCGTGCAAATGCACCTCAGCATTGCTTCGGCAACTCACCATTGACATCAACAATGAGCTCAACAGTGTCCCCGAGCATCCTCGATGCACAAGAACAACAATGAGCGAGGTACAAGCATGTGGTCCTTCAAGATAACGCGACTCAGAGGATTTGGCACCAGCAAGTTTATTTCAAATCTTTGCATTTTATCTCTTTCCTTTTCTGTACACATCCACCTCATGCAATACACCTTCAAACAACTGACAACCAAATGGTGCGAGATGATATGTTGGGCAAGGAAGTGGACACTTCATCCCTCTATGCGCTGAGCTGCAAGCATGGCCTGGGCAACCATGTAGTGCAACTGTCCCTTGAGCAAGGACAAGTCTGCTGCCTTTGCACCTGCATATGGACACCGCCTCTTGCCTCCTATCCTCATTCAGCTGAAAATATCGCACCACCTGGTCTAGGTACACCTTTATTTGAAAATGGGCACTCTAGACACATGTGTAAATAGTTTGATTTATTTCTTCTGATTTCTTGGGCCTGGCAATGCAAGAGTACATGTGCGCCAGAGCATCTTGTATATACAAACCATTTGTAAATTTTGGGGCTTCCCTTAGTCAATCAACTGCCACTCTGACTCTGTATATCTGCGCGAGCTTGAGCAACAATGAGCCTTCTGAGCACAATGAGCCGAGCCTGAGCAAACTATATTCACATCTATCTATAACCTACTCTATATTCACATCTATCTATAACCTACTCTATTTTCTCTCACTGTCGACAACCTCAGTCTGTCTCACCAACAAAGAATCAACTCTTCCACAGTAGCTATCGAGACTCTTCCACAGTAGCTATCGAGACTCTTCCACAGTAGCTATCGAGACTGGACTTAAGGTCTTCTGTCGACTCCATACCCGCTAAGTTCTCCAATTTTTTTATTTCTCAATCTGTCTACTTTTCTTTCACAACTTCTCTTTTCTTCTATCAATATAATTGAGATGGCAATGCAGCTGCAATTGTTCACACAGCTTAAGCCCATGCCTATTTCCAGAACCTTGAGCACGCCGCTTTTTAATGGAAAATATGTCAACAACTTCTTATCTATTTTGGAGTGACATGGGAAGGCTGCGGGCCTCGCAGATTCTGAGCTTCCAAAATACATTGTGCAATATTGTACTGACAAAGTCAAACAGGTTATTAGGTTTTGTGACAAACTTTTAGGTGACAATTGGGACAAGGCCAAGGAACTGTTACTTGAGCTCTATGGGTCCAATGATGAACTGGTAAAGGCCACGCCCAAGAGCCTTTGCACATATGTCAAAGAGCACATGAAAGGTAAAGAGTTTGGAAATAGAACTGATGTGGACACCTATCACAGGGGATATCTCACGATTGCTGCACAGTTGAAGTCCAAAGGTCTCATTGATGGGAAGAAGATGAAGCTTAAATTCTTTGCAGGTCTCCCACGCTGCACTAGAGCATTTTTTACTGCGCAACTCCCTCAGGAGAATCTTTTGATGAGCTCGACAGTCATAGAAATTATTTGTTGCCAATTTAATCCATCCAGTATCGAGTTGTACAATGTAGAATTGGATGCAGATGACTCAGATGATGAAGGACCAAGGGCAGCAAGCAGTAGGAAAACCAGCCCTCCTCCTATTGTCTAATGTGCTTGAGCCGGCGAGCTCGAAGGTCAACCCAACCAAGAATGATATTGACTCACTTGCTCAACAGCTCCAACAGCTTTTGCTCAACCAGGTGCAGATGCAGCAGATATTTTAGGTGGCTATGAGCACTGGGAATTTGTTTCGTCCTTCTCCCTCAATGAACCCTGCTGACAAAACTTGCTTTATCTGTGGACAGGTCAGTACACATAGACTCCATCCACAATTCTGCCCAGAAATGGCCAAGCTCATAGCTGAAGCACTCATCAAGTATAATGCAGTGCGAGGAAGGCATACACTTATGGATGGATCTGACCTTCCACAGATTCTGTTCACGCCAGGAGGTGTAGCGCAATTCTTGCGCAAACACAGGAATGACTTCCCGCGATGTAAAGCTCCTCCACATACCCTCACTGCAAGCACATCTTCTGCCACCTTGATGATGGGAAACTATCCAGCAATTGGCAGTAATATCTATGTGATTGCATTGAATGAAGATAAGTTCTATTTTTCTGACTCGTACCCTGTGATGCACACTGGCAAGGATACATCAATTAGGAATGATCTGATGCAGTGCCCTCCTGTGAAAAAGCCAAGTGAATGTCTGCCTACACCTATGGCAAAGATACCACCTCTGAGTGTGCAACAGCCATTGATTCCGGTGCCTACAACATTTCAGCAACTGCCTAACACAACACAAGCACCTACAAGTAAGGCCCCTGCACCGCTGCCAATCAATACTCGTGAAGGCTGGAAAGATTCACTGCCCCGAAACCAGAAGGACATTGAAATGAAGGATGATTCAAAGAGTAAGACCCCTCAGTACCATTATACATCTGATGTACAGGAAAAGATTTCCTTGGAGGACATTCAAGACTTGATTCTTTGAACACAGGTAACACTCACCTTATGAGATATTTTAGGTATTTCTCCCGGACTTCAAAAGTGCATGACTGAAGCCACAAAGATGCGACATGAATATCTTACAAAATATGGGGAATACGACCTCTACACACTGCAAGTGGAGCAAGTATTGGCGCAAGAGAGCACTGGCGCCAGCGTAAACTCAGCAAGTTCTCTCATGTTTGATAATCTTAGTGACCCATCTATGCTTGATTCCTTTATGCTTAGGTATTTGAATGCTGTCTCATTTAGACCTACAAAGAAGTACACCATGACCACAGGTAGTTTTTCAGCCAAATTAGGAGGGATCACGATCAAGTTTATGGTGGATTGCGGCTCTGAACTCAATATCTTTCCCAAGCACCTATTGTTCCAGACAAGTCTCCCTCTGGATTATGAGGGTACACAATGGTCTCTCAAAGGCATGAATGGTGGACCTGTTGGTCTCCGAGGAGTGTGCAAAGATGTACCCATAGGGATTGGGGGACACAGATTTGATCACCATTTTTTTGTAACTCTAGAAGACATGGACTCACAAGATTGTATTTTAGGACAGCCATGGATTCAGTGGTTCGCAGCGCGCATTGATTATTCAAGGACTGGTAACATGAAGATTATGCTTTGGAAAGATGGTGATCAAAGCGTCAACCCAACAATTTCAGTTCAACTTACTCGGCCAAACAATCTGAGAAATGTCAATGCCACGGGCCTGCTTCCAGGAGCATTGCGTCCCTTACAAGAGGTTCCAGAAACCATGTACCACCAACACTCTCATCATCAGCGCGCGCGCATTGAAGAGGTCGACAATGACGAAGATTATGTCAATGCACAATCTTTTTTTTAGAGCAGGGCATGCTATCACAGTCATCAATTAATTTCAACGTGTCTTGCGCGACAATAGGCTGATTGCTCATGGGTCTCCTCGGAGATCCAGAGTTCCATGAGTATACTTCTAATTTTTCTTCTTTTGATCCTCCAGATACATATGATTATTTATTACACGAGGTGAGTCTTGCGTCCAATAGTCAAAGGCTGCTAACTACACCTTGGACACTCCAAGCATTATCTAGCTCTACAAATACCCAATCACGCACTGTGTCTCTCACCTCAAAATGCAAATACAAACCCATAGATCGAAAGGTTTGACCTGTACCAATGTACATGCCAAAACCTGAAGCACTCGAGTTCAAACCAATTCCTTTACCACCAAGCTCTCCCTTGCTGACTAAACTGCTGCCTGCATCTTCACTCAAACCAACTGAATGCATGACAGCTGAGCGGCTCACCCTTCTTTTGAATACTATACCAGAGGGATTCTTATCCTCTGCAGAAACTGATCTCCTTGCTTTTGTAGTAGCTCAATGCGAGGATGCCTTCATATTTACATTTGCTGAAAAGGGTATATTCAAACGTGAATATTATCCGGATTATGAAATACCAACCATAGAACATACGCCATGGCAGCAACTGCCAATTTGAGCACCCAAAGCTCTTGAAGAGGTCATACAACAAGAAATCCTCGAGCAGGAAGCTGCAGGGCATTTTGAACCAACCTCGTCAAGCTACTGCTCTGCACTGTTTGCTGTAGCCAAGAAGAATAATAAAGTACATCTCATTCTTGACCTACAAGAACTTAATTCTGTGACTATTAGAGATGCTGCATTACCTCCGTCCGTGGACAACTTTGCTGAGGCCTTCATTCTACGTGCAATTTATGGATGTGTCAATCTTTTTGCTGGATACGATGCCCGAGTATTAGCTAAGTCATTTCATCCTCTCACCGCCTTTCACTCACTGTGTGGCCCAAAACAGCAAGCCATGCTTCCTATGGGTGCTACAAATACAGGTAGTGTTTAAAAGTCCAGTCCGGTTCAGTTTTTTGCCCAAATTTGGCAAGATCGAGACCTAGACTGGTCCACCTACTTCAAAAATAGTCCAAAAACCAGACTGGACTGCAAAAAACTGGTCCGGTGCGGTCTATTTCAGTCTACAAACCAGTTGAGACTGGTTACAGTCTAAACTGGTCTTGGATCAGTTTAAACCAGTCTTTTCAATGGATTTTCAATGGTTGCTAAGTAATATATTAATACTTATAAATTATCTGACCAAAATACATTAAAGATCATGAAAAATGGCTGAGAAACAAATGAGAAACTAATAAAGGAGTAGAAAAGGAGTAGAGGGAACACAGCAGCTCAGTACTCTGTCAAATCTTATCCAAAAATTATGATCCTGAGCTTGTTAGATAGGTAAAATTAAGTACTAAAATACTCATATGCTAAGGTGGGACAAGACCAGTTTGGACTGGTTTGGACCAGTCTTTTGCAGTCTTTCAATTTTGCGGTCTTTTGCAGTTATGGTCCGGTCCAGTCTCAGTTTTTGTGCAGTCTTGAGACTGAACCTTTAAACACTAAATGCAGGGGCCAAATTTCAACGATGCATCAACCATGCACTACAGGAAGACAAGGACATACTGGCACAAGCATTCATGGATGACGGCGGAATTATGGGCCCGAGTTCAATGTATGATAATGCACCGATTGAGGATAACCCAAATATCCATCATTTTGTCTTTGAATATGCTCAAATTCCACCTGTTACTGGCAGTATCATGCATCAACTCATGTTAGTTAACATTGGTAAGTAATATATTCAGGCCATTAGTTAACATTGGGAGCTCATAGGCCTATAGGGATTCAAACTCAGCTGGCTTCTGCTAGAGGAGGGGAAGCTGCTCACTGTAATGGACAATGTTGAGACCTCTTCATCGCTGTTGTCAGTGTTGGACGGGATGTATGCGTACGGAGTAAACCAGTAGATTCCTCAAAGTAAATAGGTACAAATAGAGAAGCTTTTATACTATGAATCTAAGCGCCCCACGTGATACGAGCGAGGCGCCGTCTACTTCTAACATTCCTCCGATGGCGGCATGCGAGGACTAAAAAGCATAATATCTGGTCGGGTCAGTGATTGCGGATGCAGCGACATTGGGTGCAGTGGTGGGTGCGGCGGGGAACGTGATGCCAGGGATGGCAACAAGCGGTCCGGCTTGGGTGCATTCTGATTGGAAATGGCCACGTACGCCACATTTGAAGCAGGTGATGCGCGTCTTGTCAATGACTTTTGTTGCGAGAGCGATGTTCGGGTTCGATGATGAAGCGTTGCTAGAGAAGTGAAGGAGGGTCTGTTCTTCATTAATAATGCGGCCAATGACAAAGTCGAGGTCGGTCGATTGCGAAGAGGAGTCGAGCGAGACGATCAATTGATGATAGGATACGGGGAGTGAGCCGAAAAGCGTGGCGATGGTGAGAGCATCAGTGGGGGGTTCGCCGAGTGCGCGGAGTTTGTCGGCGAGATTGCGGAGATTTGCGATGTGAGCGCGCATTGGGGTGTCGTCCCCTTTGCGAATGCCGGTGAATCTCCTCCAGTGGACAATAAGGCTGCCGAGGCCAGTCGACCTATGAAAAGCCTTCAATCGTTCCCACATAGCGGCGGGGTCTTCTTCGTGTCCGCGGACGTGAGCGAATTGCGACGGTCCGAGCCTCCGGATAATCTCTCCAGAGGCGAGGTCCACACGAGTGGCCCAGGCCTTCACAGCCTTCGTGTTGTCGCTTCCCGAGGGCCGAGTTTCCGTGCCAAGTGCCAAGGATAGCACGCCTTTCCTCCGAAGCTCGGCCCGAGTTTCAAATTCCCACGCATCGTAATTTTCATCGTCCAGTCGAGTAAAATTTCCGTCGCCCATTTCGTTCGAGTTTTCCGTGCCCAAGTACAGTGAGGGACTTTTCAGTTCGTGCCCAAGTACGGTCTGGGACTTTTCGGGCCTTGGTTACGCAAGGGCTTTTCACGTTCGTTTCGAGTCGGTTTCGATGCCAAGAAGGCAATCAAGGGTCGGTGGCGTCGATGAGATCAAAGAAGCGTCGGTGGCGATGACGGGATCAGAGAAGCGTTCGGGGCAGTGATGCGGGGTAGAGCAGTACGGCGAGTGGGTTCGAGAAGCAGTTTGTGTCGGGGCCCATAACCTGTTGGACGGGATGTATGCGTACGGAGTAAACCAGTAGATTCCTCAAAGTAAATAGGTACAAATAGAGAAGCTTTTATACTACGAATCTAAGTGCCCCACGTGATACGAGCGAGGCGCCGTCTACTTCTAACAGTCAGGGTTAACCGAAAAAGGAAAGCATGGGAAAATATGCTATTTTATCACAGATTAGATAAAACTGGTTTATTTTTGAATTTCCCATCAAAGTTGGCATCACATCAGCAATTCCCATCACATGGAAGCATGACACATGACCCAACACTGCCACATCTGACTCAGCAACCCCTTTGGGTGTTTCCATACCTAAAAATAGAAAATTTCTACTATTGATTGGGGGGGCATCCTGCAGTTGGTCCACTTCTCCTGGGGGAGTATAAAACTATCTTATATCAGGAGAACCGCATTTTTGAGCTGAATCTGAATATAAAGGTTTTGTATTTTTATCTCTAGCAGTTCACGCGCAATAAGTGAAATACTACAATTAAAAATATTCACATGTAAATTGCGCGCGAACCACTTCACCAATTTGCACGCTCTAAATTTCAGTATGTAGGGATTATTAATACCTTTCTAACAAGCCTACGCGTGTTTTAATGTGTTGTGTATTTGTTGTATAATAAATATATTAATAGATAATACACGGGCGCTTATATGGCACTTTCTGCGCATAATAATACAGCACTTAATAACACAACCTTTAGATATTATAAATATGCATTAACAGCCAAATGCACACATTGATAGCTCTACTTTCCAAATTTATATGGCCAAAAGTGCAAAAATCTGCATAAAATAGGTAATTTCTCATATTTCGGCCAATTCTTACTGGAATTTGATGCTCTAAAGTGTATCATATTCTTCTAATTTATTGCCTTCTAACAAGCCCTCACTCACCCAAATTGAAGCACAGGAATGCGCTCATCTAAGCAATGTGTTGGCAGCATTAATGGGTGGCATGCTGTCACATGACCCATCAATGCCACATTCTCCTCCATCCCCTCCCCATGCTGCATCCATTTCTGCCTCAATTCTTGATGGAATTACATAATTCTTTTTTCCATCTTGAAGTACTTTCTATTCTCTTTATATCCATGATATGTCTGCCATTATATATGCATTACACCATGTACTATTAGGGAATTTCGCTTTTTTGACTATAAATGTTATCTGAATCTGGCTAGATACAGCACCTATAATCTTCAAATTAGTTCAAACATATTCTATTACCCCAGTAGCATTAGAATTACACTTTTTTCTGCACCTCAGGACTCTCTATTATGCTTAAACAGGAAGAAAATCAGCCAAAAATGCGAAATCAGTACTATATACTTTATATTCTATACTGTATAACACCGCAAAGACCATCTGAAACATGTATTATAAGTCCCTTGCATCCTTACCTTTTTATTTTTGAAAGTTCCAATATGACCACCCATATGGTCAGGAAGATGGGGTAGGTTGTTTACTGATATATGCTGTATTTGATTATATGTCAATTAATGTGTGGTGACTTTCAGCACATTTGCCTCTACAGACCTCAATTCTTACTCAAATCTTGTGAAACCTTTTTTGGATAGTAGATATACATTTAGGACAGCTATCCCATTAATTATGGGAGTATTCAATATATATTGGAACTGTAATTGCCAAAATACACATTTTTAGCAAATTAAATAGTAATTTGAATATTTTACCTTGTTCTAAGCAGTAAAATGCCAACATCAAGTTTAGAATATTAAGGTCTAAGTTGTTATTATTATTCACAGTGCTATAAATAGGTGGAGAGGTTATATTGGTAAATCCAGAGTCAATTCAATGCAGAATTTAAAATTAGTGAGTTAAGTTGTTTCTGCACAGTCCAATTTTAATCATAGAAAGGTCTTCTTGTAACTACACATTTGGCCATATATATGCAACTTTTGGATAGGCATATCTGCAATATCCATGCTGGATAATCCATAATTCTACATATATAGCAGGAATATGGGGTAATTTTGACATAATAAATGTACATGACATCCAAGAATACAAATAATAATTAAATAGAGCATACTATATACTAAATTATGCAAAAAAGATCAAGAAATGGTGCAGGAATGGGTGAGCAATCATCAATTGATGTGGAGGGGGAGGAGGGCAATCAGTGATGAGTGGCACAGTGGCTGTGCACCTTGGTGGCAAGGAGGATGCCATCACATGCTTAGATGAGCGCATTCCTGTGCTCGATTTGGTGAGTGAGGGCTTGTTAGAAGCAATAAATTAGAAGAATATGATGCACTTTAGAGCGTCAAATTCCGGTGAGAATTGGCGAAATATGAGAAATACTATTTTATGCGGATTTTGCGCTTTTAGCCATATAAATTTGGAAAGTAGAGCTATCAATGTGTGCT
Source organism: Pholiota adiposa (assembly GCA_009935795.1). Lineage (NCBI taxonomy): Eukaryota > Fungi > Basidiomycota > Agaricomycetes > Agaricales > Strophariaceae > Pholiota > Pholiota adiposa. The sequence continues at coordinate 76,187 of QEYC01000183.1, read as the reverse complement.
TTTGGCTGTTAAAGCATATTTATAATATCTAAAGGTGTGTTATTAAGTGTATTATTATGCGCAGAAGTGCCGTATAAGCGCCCGTGTATTTCTATTAATATATTTATTATACAACAAATACACACACATTAAAACGCGTAGGCTTGTTAGAAAGGTATAATAAGCCCTACATACTGCAATTTAGAGCGTGCAAATGGTGCAGCGGTTCGCGCGCAATTTACATGTGAACATTTTTAATTGTAGTATTTCGCTTATTGCGCGTGAACTGCTAGATAAAAATACGAAACCTTCATATTCGGATTCAGCTCAAAAAATGCGGTTCTCCTGATATAAGATAGTATACTCCCCCAGGAGAAGCGGACCAACTGCAGGATGCCCCCCAATCAATAGTAGAAATTTTCTATTTTTAGGTGTGGAACACCCAAAGGGGTTGCTGAGTCAGATGTGGCAGTGTTGGGTCATGTGTCATGCTTCCATGTGATGGGAATTGCTGATGTGATGCCAACTTTGATGGGAAATTCAAAAATAAACCAGTTTTATCTAATCTGTGATAAAATAGCATATTTTCCCATGCTTTCCTTTTTCGGTTAACCCTGACAACAGCGATGAAGAGGTCTCAACATTGTCCATTACAGTGAGCAGCTTCCCCTCCTCTAGCAGAAGCCAGCTGAGTTTGAATCCCTATAGGCCTATGAGCTCCCAATGTTAACTAATGGCCTGAATATATTACTTACCAATGTTAACTAACATGAGTTAATAAGGTAGAGGACACTAGGAACTGGCTACCTTATATAAGCAAACAATGAGCTTGCCATTGCTCAACAGTGGAAACATTTCCTACATAAATTAAAGCGTAGATTTGTAGCCTGTGCTCGTCCCTATGAGCCTCAGTAAAAAACATTTGCACTTCAACAAGAATTGACTGACTTATTGACCATTCTTGGAAAAATCCTAATTTTTTTTCTGAATGTTTTTTCATGCATTTCAACACATTCTGCAACTTTTCATGATTTTGATCTCGAAGATTTTGCCCCGACTTAGGGTTAGGACTATTACATAATATACCATAAAGGGACATCGGCCTGAGTGGCATTGTGTGCCAACCTTCCCACTGTAGCTTGGCCTCACCCACGCTGTCGCGCTCAGCGTGCACTCGACATGTGCGCTACTACTATCAGTAAGCTTTTCACAAAATTCATAGATCCATGGTCATTTACTACAAGTTATGCCATATGTCATGCATCCAAAAAAAAATTAAGACATTGTAAACCTCATTTATTGTTCAAAAAAACCATTTAAAATTTTTGGATTTTTCCAGAGGGCACATTTTGCCACTTACATAATGCTTACATAAGGTAGCTGGTTTCTAGTGTCCTCTACCTTACATGATATTGACAGTACTGGCTGCAAATTCTTGACCAAGTACTGGCTCAATTCATTGCAGCAGGAATCACCACATCAGGTCTCAAGACCACACTTGCAACACCATGCCTTCGCATTGTTGGATCAGTTGTATCAATTGAAGGGTGGCACCTCGAAAAGGGACTCATCTTGAAGATTGTCAATTGGCCTCTCTGCGAGAATATTTCTCAAGTTTGCAGGTTCCTCGGCATTATGGAGTGCAGGTGAAAGTAGATTAAAAACTTTGCATTGATCACTAAGCCATTAACTTCCCTCCTACAATTGACAGATTCCGAGTTCTCATTCACGCAGGAAGCGCAGTCGGCCATGGACCGGCTCAAGGAGCTCACAACAACTGCTCCTGTTCTCATGAAAATTGACTACACCAAGGCCAAACTCATTACTCAATTACCACACTCATTAAATGAAGGCCTTGTCACTGTTTCTGTCAATGCTGCTGCCTTGCACGGTGCGGGCTGGGTGGTACTGTGGTGAGTCATGAAAATGCATGGGCCATCAACTCCGGCCTATCCATGCAAACATTTTTACTTTACTTCACAGAAAACAAACTCGAGAACATAAAATTCTGCCCAAGTATACTAGATAGAAATACCAATGTACATGTACAATTTTAGAGTAATCTGTCCATTCAATGTGGAGAAAATTTGTGTCGAGTACAATAATCAACAAGAGATGCATGAGAACATACCCCACCTCGACCTGGTGGGGTGTGCTGTCAACCAACATTCTTCACCACATCATATCTGCTAGCCTCTGAATTACACAGGCACATCCGAGTACCTCTCTTGTATCTTCTCTATGAATGGTAACCTGTACACCAACCAAGAAGGCCTATATCTGGCAACATCATTATGCAGGAGACACTTTCACCATTATTGCTGAAGAACTTGGCTTGGATTGAATAGTTGTCTCCCAAAACTACCACAAAATGGAGAAAGAAGGACCTCAACCTGACTTCTATGCAAAGCCAGCCATTCCAGGATGTGCCCTCATCATCACACCCCATGCTGAGCGCCGCGCTGTCTGCCTTATCCAATCTGGAAAATGTTATGATGCTACGGATGTCCAGTGCCAGCTCTTCTCTGAGCTTCACCCCACCACAGTTTGTGCAATGTTTTGGAGGAAGGGTCTCTTTGGTTGGGCTCGCAGGAAGAAGCCGTGGTTGTTGAAGAAACATATTTCGAGCCGCCTTTCCTTTGCGCAGAAATTCTTTATGCATTGTGAATACTTTTGGCGCAAAGTCTGGTATACAGATGAGTCCAAATTCAATCTCTTTGGATCCAATAGAAGGCTTTACTATTGAAGAAGTGTGGGAGAAGAGTTTCTTGATCAAAATGTCAAGAATACGGTCAAGCATGGGGGCAGAAGTGTTATGGTATGGGGCTGCATATCATGGGATGGGCCAGGACAATTGCATCAGATTGAGGGCTTGATGAATGAGTGGTGCCTACCACTTCCATTGAAATTGAGATGGCAATGTTCAGCACATCCAACGTGATACTTGCCGTGGAGTTATGAAATGAAATCCTAGTGGCAACTCTGAGTTCATTTACAGCAAACAAATATATGTCAATTTCATTAATGCTCAGTAGAATTTTATTATGTTCAGTATGCTATCATAATGTTCAGTACACTTTCATACTGTGCTGCATGTGATTTCAATAATTGCCATATGCGATTTCAATAGTTCTCACACGCGCTTTCAATACTTGCCATGTGCACTTTCATTAATTGCTGTGTGCGCTATCATTAAATGCCATGTGCACTTTCATTAATTGCCATATGTAATTTCAATAGTTCCCACGTGGGCTTTCAATACCTTCCATGTGCACTTTCATTAACTAGTGTGGGCGCTTTCATTAATTGCCACATACACTGTCATTATTTGCCATGTGCACTTTCATTAATTGTCATCTGTGATTTCAATGTGTCTCATGCGCAATTTCATTGCTTCCCATGCGCGATTTCAATGCTTCTTAGGCGCGATTTCATTAATTACCATTTGCAATTTCAATGCTTCTCATGCGCAATTTCAATACTTCTCACGTGCAATTTCATTAATTACCATATTGGTGGCAAGTGGTGGAAGGTGGTGGAAAGCAGTAGAAGATAGTGGCAAGTGGTGGACTTCAATAGACTAGTACCTCATTTGGTGGAATCCAGTGGAAACTGGTAATTAAAAGTGGTGGAGTGTCAATTACTGCCCATTTGGATGTTAAATTGTGAAAATTATGTAACAGTAGTTAGTAGCATGCAGACTGCAATTACACATCACATAATAACTTGTTGAATTAAAAAATAATAATAAAAAATAAAATAAAAAGCCACTTTGGGCTCCAGCCGGTGATTCCTCTGTAGGCTCTTAAACCCAAGCTAGCACCTGCAGGCACCAGTCCAGGCTGCAAACTATGTTGCACTACATGACAGGGCTGATAAGGCCCACCCCCCTATTCTTACCTTTTTCTTACTTAATGTCTATTCATTAGTAAAAACAAATTGATTCTGAGGCCTTTTAATAAGTGCAGAAGAATTCTTCTACATTATCACTCCACTAATGTACTATACTACAATAATTGCAGAGGCAAATAAAAAGCTGCTGAACTTGCACTGTATATCTTTCACTTTCTGCATTTATTTACTAACTTTGATATGCTACTATAGATCCAATAATGAAGAAAAATGTCCATGGCTATGAAAAGCAATTAATGGCCTGCCAGGTATTGTTTGCATGTTTGTTGGATCTCCACATTAATTTTTAACTTACATCAATCTCATCAATGCTCCAGAGCATTTTGCTACACTGTTAGACAATGTAGGAAGCCTCTGCAATTCTGCACAGAATACTTCTCTACCTGTGACCCTGCAGTCTCCTTAACTGAGATTGATCCTCTCGCTGTGAGTGGTACATTGTCTTTCACTCTACTGGAGCTTCTACTAGGCTCTATGGACATAGCATCACTCTCTATTGATGCAGAGGCAGCACCATCTACCTCATTGACCATGCACTAGCATTTTATTATTGATCATCAGCCTCCTGATGCAGAAAGTTTCATACCTCTAGTTTTTTCATTGCTTTCATCCATTGACATCCAGCAGTATAATGCATTCAATACTAATATGGCCTTCAATCCACCTCCAATAATGCCAGCTCCCACTGCTGGCACTGTGATATGTCCATCTGCACCATTGAAGCACAACAAGGCCACTCTGGTTGAGGGCAGTACTAATGTTATTGTGGTACAAGGTGCATAGTCTCATTTTTTAGATTTACTATTGTCCTTACAATCTATCCAGACTCTTCAAAGGAGGTGGACACAATTCTCTCTTGCACTAATCACATAAAATACCAGATTGCCAATGGCTCTATGCTCAACAAGCATTCAGTAAACTCAGCATTCTCTGAGTTCACTCTGCAGCATTGCTCAACTCCTTCCACTCATACAGTAAATCACTATTGCCTCCCCCACCAGCTATACATTACTAATATTTTATTGTTAGAAGAACAAAAAGGGCAAGGCAAAGGATGTATCTGCTCCTCACTAGTTTTATCTATTGTCGCCTAGTGAGCAGGAGCACATCCTTCTATCCAAGCCTTGCAATAAATTCTCACTGTCAATATTCTTACACATTGCACTCTCAATGTTTATGTAGTAGGCATCACCTCCCGCTGGTGCAGTTGTAGTGTCTCCTACAGAGGTGAGTAATTCCTCCTTTTTAATTAAGACTTCAATATTGAAGGATTTCAAACCCAGTAGTCTATTTTGGAATGAGTTTTCATGAACTGACTGTGCTTTAGGGCAATAACATTCATAGTGCCCAATTTCTGTATAGCAGTGTGTTAAAAGTAACCTGTACACTTTTGAATGGCTTGATAGTTCTTGATATCTTATGGTTCTGCCCAGAACTCTGTTCCATACTTTGCCTTTGAGTGTTGATATATTACCAGCTTATAGCACTAATATAACTAAGACTGAATGGCTCAGTGGTTAGAGAATCTCCTTAGTGTAGATAAGGACTTTGGTTCAAACACAAGTCTGGTCATATCTTTTCCAAGGTCATCTAATTGGTGATTCTAATATAGTAAGATTTGGCTTGTGCCTTATGTGCAGATTTTGGTCCTTCACATTTAGTGGTAGGTGCTCTATTATTTCCATTTTCCGCTGACAAGTTATTTTCTCTAGGTCTGGACAACAAGCTGCTATTGTAAGATGAGAAATTACCACCTCCCTGCCCACTTCCAGTGAACAAAGAATAGTTTTTATTTTTATTTTCATAGCTATCCCATGCACCTGTATTTCATTGAACTGATGAGCACTCTTGCAATTTTATCATCCATTGAACAAGTTGGAGTTATTCTGCTCATGATAATCATTGTTTGAATGGTCATGGTAAGTTTGTCAATTGGAATCCATGCAGTCTGCCATCTTATGTCTTGTGGCAACCACTATAACTTTGTCCCAAGTTGCCTGTTCATAATCCAGGCCTTCCTTTCAGAGCGCTGTTTGTAATTCTGCTCGTAAACCATTCCATAGTTTGTCCACATATTGTTCTGCTGTGGATGCACAAACTACTCAATATAGTAAGTTTAATTCTGCTACAAATTCTTTTACAGTCATAAATTCTTGCACTAGATTTTCAAGCTTACAACATTGCTTCAAATAGAAGTCTGGAGGGAAACAATAGTTGTATAATCCCTTGAAGAAATCCATTAAAGTCCAGTTTCATTCCTCCATAGCTACTATAGTAGAATAAAACTTATAAGCTTTTCCTTGTAGGTAATTTGCACAGCACGGTATCTGTGCCATTGGCGGGAGTGCCACTTCTGTACAGAACAATCAGTATGTGGTGACTTTCACCACATTTGCAAAGATAGCAACCTTCCTGTGTTCAGAATAGGGTGAGTAGGGGCTCATTAGAAAGCTATAAATTAGGAGATTACAGTGCATATTAGCACATTAGAATTGAGTAATAATTGGCTGAGATATAGATAAAATATGTATTTTATGAGGTTTTCTGCACTTTTAGCCATATAAATTCAGCAAGTAATGCTATTAATGTAAAATTATGGCCAGTATACATTATGAATAAGGTCTCAATGTTCCTCTTTTAAGCACTTTAATATTATGTGCATAAAGTGCTGTATAAGTGCCCACATATTTAATATTAATTTATGAATTGCGCAGCAAATATGCCACACATTATAATGCACAGGAGCTTGTTAGAAAGGTATTAATAAGCCCTACATGCTGTTACTTAGAGTGTGCAAATAGGTGCAGCAAATCCTGAGAAATCTGCCTGCAAGCATTTTTGATTTTAATATTTTGCTTATTCTGCATATTCTGCATGAATGGCAGTAGCTAAAAATGCAAAACCTTTATATTCAGATTTAGCTTGAAAATGTGGTTCTTCTAATATAAGATAGTCCCATACTCCCCCAGGAGAAGCAGACCAACTGCAGAATGCCCTCCAATTTAGTAGTAGAAATTTTCTATTTTTGGGTATGGGAACTCCCAAAGGGGTTGCTGAGTCAGATGTGGCAGTGTTGGATCATGTATTATGCTCCCATGTAATGGGAATTGCTGATGTGATGCCAAATTTGATGGGAAATGTAAAAATAGACTAGTTTAATCTAATCTGTAATGAGATAGCAAATTTTTCCATGACTTCCTTTTTTGGTCAACCCTGACAACAGCGATGAACACTCTTGCTCACTGTAATGGACAATGGCTTTCTTTTCCCCAGCAGAGGCCAGCTGAATTTGAATCTAATTCCCCCTACAAATTTGCAATGCATTTTGGCATTGTGGATATATTGTCAATGAATGCCAGTATGCAATAGTTGATACATGATATTAACAGCACTTGCTGCCTCTGTGATTTTAGGTTATTAATGCTTGCAGATCAGTTAAAGATCAAGAAAAAGGAACTTACGATGCCATTAACAGTTCAGCTCGTGCAATTGAAGGTTAACTACAAGATTAAGGCTAAATTTAGCTACCAAGGGATCAACGAGGTTTGATTATTCAACATAATTAATCTATCATGCTATGATCTTATCCTTGGCACACTGTTCCTGTATCAACACCAAGTTATGGTGGGATTTAATGAAATGTGTATTGGAATAACATTGCCTTACTGATCAAGGAATCTACAGTTAGGACATTATCCTCGTGAACTGCTCAACTGCATGAAAATAACCTTGACAAGATTAGAACTTATTAGCGCAGTCTCGCAGAACCTCTCTGCAAGACAGCTGAAGAAATGGAGCTTCCTCCACTTCAAGCTATTAATCACCAAATTGATTTAATTGATGAGAATAAAGTTTATCCTTGGCACACAGCGCACTGCCCTGAAGCCTTTCTACTACAATGGGTAAATAAATGAGGCACGTGCATTCATTAAGAGATGGAAAACAACAATCTCACAGAATTTAGTCCCTATGTTGTTTATTCCAAAAGCAGAAAAACTTGGTGAACTGCCAAAGTTATGCACTGTGATCAATTAATGAGCATGCAAGGCAAACACTAAGAAAATGGTTAGTTCTTTACTAGATATAGATAATATCATGTGACATATAGCAGTTAAACTATACCATACTACGCTGGTCTGAAAGACACATACAAGCAAATTTGGATTGAATCTGAAGATCACTTTTAGCGACTCTCCCATCTTAATTGAAGGTATGCCTGTAACTGTTTCCTTTTTATGACCTTTCTAACCTGTTCATTTTTCCTAGCCTTGACCTTGATTGCTGAGAGTGAGTCCCACTACTAAACTCGTTTCCGAGGCCTCCAAGATTATTGCTGATATGTCTGCCCTTGACGGTCCTGAATTAGGATTCTGCAAGGCTGAAGGCGATCTCAAGGCTATGCTAATTAAGATTCACCACATGTTAAGCTTCTTATTGAAGTAGGGAACTAGTTATTTCCCAGCTGGCTGATATTCACTGTGCTGTAGATGTCGCGAGCTCCGCTGCTTAACCTTGTAGTGACTCCTTGTTTCATAGCCTCAAAGTGGCTTATGTCTTCTGTTGTTGTACTACCACCTTCGCAATTGTCTTTAGTTAATAGAATTGATATGGCCCTAGGGCCATACTGTGTCTTCCCACCAACGGTCCTCATCTTCATCCTCAAGTTCCTCTTGATCCCTTTCTCATTCATCAAATAACTCTTTCTCTTGATTGTCTTCATTCTCATCCTCTGGTTTGTTTAAGATCACATCTAAGTCTTCTTCATTTTGATCCAGTACGTCTGTTATCTTATCAGGTAATTTAATACTTTGTCTCGCGAGGTATAGTATTATTCGAAAGGCGGCTACCTTATTCTTGAAGACTTGACCACTCATGTCCACTACTATGTACACTCCACCTTGTTTCTGTGCTATGATGATGTATGGTCCTTCCCACCACCTCTTCATTTTTCAGTTTAGTGACATCTCAACAGGTGAGTTCCTTATCAAGACTAGTCATCTTTCCTTTCTTTTTCCATCGGAATTTCCTTCCCATCAGCAGTTTTTGTAGCGTGACATGCTGAAATAATATGGCCAGTGCGCCCGCAGCAATAACATTTTGAAATTCTCATGCCTGTTGCATTTTGATGCTCCCATCAAAGATGTGTCCATTTGTGGTGCTTTGCCTGTGTGGCGCTCCTTCTCGATTAGGGTACTGGTGATGTCCAAAATAGATAGACTTTCTTTTGTCATAAGTGATGCTGCGATGTTTGAATAATCCGTGTCCAAATTAAATATTAAGATGTCCGTGACTTCTTTGTCTGTAAGCACAATGCCGATTGCCTTGAGTTTGGCAGCAAGCTCCGTGATTCCAGTGATGTACGTCCAAATGGGGGATTCAATGTCATGATGAAATCTGTAAAATTGCCTTTTCAGGGCTATGCGCGTGGATCAACTGTTCCTCTCGTAGATCTCCTTTAATTTTTCCCATGCTTTCACGCCATCTGCGCAATCTCAAATGTATGTATATTGGCTCGGCTCAATGGTAAGTGCAATAATTGTAAGACCATCCTCTGCTTTCTTTTCCCATGCCTTCTCTGCTTCTCTTGTAGTCAGTTTTGATTCTGTGCCTGAAATAACTGCCCATGCATCCTTCTGCTGAAGTGCCATGCTCACAGCAAATTTCCAATCATGATAGTTCTCGCCATTGAGTTTGGTGATTTGCGCGAGAAATTGGTCAGATGCCATGATTGTTTATAGAGCGCAAGATTAGATAAGATAGCAAGCGTGATAAGGTTAAGCAGTAAAAGCAATTAGACTATTTACTGGGGTGCTGGGGCCCATAACCTGTTGAGAATGTGTGGTGGTGGTGGTTGGCGAATAAGAGAGGTTAATTACATTCTAGCTACTACAGCTCTTTATATACTATTTTACATAGATGAGTCACAATATATTTATTACTATCTAAGGGAATTTTAAGCAGTGCAAACAAAGTCATAGTAGACACTCAGTAAGCACTCAAGTCATTTGCCGAGATGCCAATGCCAGAGTGTACCCAATCCGTCTAACTTTCCAACAAAAAGTGTAGTTGCGAATCTTATGGACTAACTTCAATTCAAACTTTCTAATCAAGTCTCTTTTGGTTTTTGAAACTCATTCGGACATCTCGTCTATGTGCTCCTTGTGTTTCGCAAGTGCTCTGGGCCTGAAACCAATTAATTCCTCCCTTGTTAGGATTTGATCCTGCAGTTTCACTAACCAAGTTGCCTCCACTATGTCCATCGGTAATACTGGTTGCGCTCTGGTGACTAGGAAGAATGGTGAACAGCCAAAACCTTTTCTAATTGATACTCAGTCTGCCCATAGTACGTAGTAGAAATAGTTATACCATTGTCCCGCATTTTCTTCACCACCACATGCTTTGAATAGCATTTGCCTTATGTCCCAGTGCAGCTGTTCAATTTTCACTAGTGCCTACCACTTTTTTTCATAAAAACACGGCAAGTCACAGCACATCTTCAGATTATTTGCCATCTGAATTAATGAAACAATCCTGCTGTGAAATTAATGATCATGCTCACGGCGACTTTTTCATATTTTGCTGTGTTGCAGGATCAATTCTACTCATGCTGGCAATTTCATATTCTGCCGTGTGTATTTTCATTTCCAATTTCATATTCTGCCATGCACATTTTCATTTATTCTCATAGGTGCGGGCTCAAATTCTGCCATGAGCGCGATCATTGTTTTTTGCAGGTGCGCTCATTTGTTGCCATGAGCTGCACATTATTATTAATTGCTGCATGCAATATCATTAATTGCCGCATGTAATATCATTATTTGCCCTATGCGCGATCAATAAGTGCCGTGTGTGTGATCATTTATTTCTGTGTGCAGGATCATTAGGCGCTGTATGCACAATCATTTATTTCTATGTGCATGATTATTAAGTGCCGTATGCTTGATCATTAAGCACCATGTATGGGATTATATGCGCACTCAATAATTGCCACATGTGGGATCATATGTGGGATCATTACATGCTGTATGTGGGATCATTTATTTATATGTGCATGATCATTAAGCGCCATGTGCAGGATCATTAAACACCATATATGTGATCATTAAGCACCATGTGCGGGATTATATGCACGCTCATTAATTGCCACATGCAGGATCATATGTGTGATCATTACTTGTTGTATGCGGGATTATTAAATGCCCTATGTGGGATCATATGCGGGATCATTACTTGTTGTATGCGGGATCATTAAGTGCCATGTGCGAGATCATTAAGTGCTGTGTGCAGGATCATTTATTTCCGTGTGCGGGATCATTAAGCGCCGTGTGCTAAATGCCATGTGCAATATCATTTCTGTCCTGGGTATATCACATAAGCTTATACCACATGACTAGGGGGGTGGGAATTGCTAAAAATAGCTAATATCTATTATTGGTATGGGGTGCATATGGGTGGCTGTCCTGCAATTCTTGGGTAGATATAGGACTATTATATATCATTAGAAGCGTAATTTTGAGCTGAATCCATCTGTAAAGGTTTCATGGTTCTAGCATCACTGGATGCTGAGATAATAGCAAAACAATGGATTCAGCTCAAAATTACGCTTCTAATGAAATTGATGATTTACGCTATTTCTATTTAAAGAACACAGTGTTTTGCTATTATCTCAGCATCCAGTGATGCTAGAACCATGAAACCTTTACTTGATAGACCAGTCTAGCCTTGTCCACTACCTTCTTGTATTTCTTACCCACGAACACTGAAGTGGTTTCTAGCTCTTCAGCTTCAGGTTCATACTCCCTAACTACTGATTTATATCCAAATATGCCTCGCGACTGCGGGTCTGTCAATTCTTGTCCATCATTCACTTTAGTTTGATACAAGTACTTGTGTATCTTGTCTCTATCACTGTCTTCAATGTCTGCTTCATACATGGCTTGCACCAAATATATGTCCCTCAATTCTTTTTGTTCAAAGCTATTCTGATCTTGTAGTGACACATGACCTACTATCATGCATTTCCCGGGTTATTCATCTTGCTCAATTATTAAAGCTACCTTTCCTTGACTATTCATCAAATCATCGAAGCATGAAAAGAACTCTCTGGCTCGCGACTGAGAATTTTTGGTGTTTTGCCTTGGTCAAATGTCGGGAGTGTAATTCTTCAGTCTGAATTAGGGTCAGTTATAGTTATTAACTGAGTCCCATCTTTCCAAGTCTTCATTTCACACTCAGTTAACACATCAAATGGCCTTCCCAATAGTACTCTATACACTGGATTAGTGATAACATGCACTTGTAGGTATATGGTGATATCACCAAACCTAAAAGGCACATTTCTAGCTAAACCATTCGTGCTTTCCACTTGCTTATTGGCACTTTGCATGTTAATGGTGATATTAGGATCTCATGTAAGCCCTAGTTCAATCGCGACGTCCTTAGCCATTAATATGATCTGTGATCCAGGATCAATGATTGCTTCTTTGGTACCACTACCATTAACCATTGGGTATAATACCTTCAAAGGGTATGATTCCCTGGCTGCTAGTACTTTCCTCAATGCTTCCCCTGGGGCCAAGTTGTTTAGAAATTGTGTGACAGCATCTTCAACTATAAGTGAGTCCTCTGGTATGCCTTCATCAGGGCTGGTGTGTCTCACAACTGGTTCAGGGATTTAAACAAATTGAATGACTTCATATGGATCTCCTTCAGAATTAACAGTGCCTTCAACCTCTTCTATCATAAATATCTTTTGACTTGGTTTTTCAACTCTTTTAGTTGGTACCCATTTTGTTGCTATTTTGTCTAATATTTTCTTTCTTATCGGCGACTTCAACAATCTAATCAACTGTCCTTGAGTGATTGTGATGGGTTGTTCCTTGAGTATCTCTAACAGACCATCAACATCCATTATATCTTCAACTGGAGCTTTGTACTTGTAGGCAGGCTCTCATTTTTCAATGATTGGGATTAGCTGCTCCATTCACAATGTGGTTTTAGCTTTTAGCGCCAGATCCATCCTGGGAACTTCCACATATAGTATCATCCCTGAGTGCTTAATAGGCTCTACTGGCTTCAATGGTATTTCTTTGAATTCCACCCCTTTCTGTTGTGATCGGGGTGCTGCTGTTGTTGATACTACTGGCTTGGTTATTATCTTAGCTGTAGTAGCTTCATCTTCATGTTGTGATTCATCCTCCAATCCTGACTCCTCTTTTTCCTTATCCTTCTGACTCCGCGTGTTGAATTTCACTTTCTTTGCTTTAACGTCCTCCGGCTTCTTAAGTGCACTCTTCTTTGCCTTTTGTGCTAGCACTTGCTTAGCCTTCATCGAACTCAATTGAAACCCTGCTCCTCATCATCCAAATCCTCAGTCATGTAGTTCAGCATCTTGTTTTGTAACTTAGATGCTTCCCCATGATATTGTTGACTGTACATACTCCAATCATCTATGTCTTCTTCTTCCTCAACCTCGACCACTCCTTGTTTCTCTGCTAGGAGTTGAGCAACTTTCTCCTATAGCTTCTCGATCTTATGGTCCTTGTTTCCAATTATTTTATTGAAATACATAGGGTTTGTGATGCCTTGATCTTGAATATGCGCAAGTTGCAATACTCCCCGCAGCATTTTACTGTACAGGTTAGCGTCAACTTTCTTCCTGGCATAATATTCCTTGACCTGCAAAAGCGCTAACTTGTTAGGGTCAATCATCAATGCCAGCCCCCCCATATAATGGTGTCTACCATTCTTGATTTCAATCAATCCCATCTTCAAGTGTGCTGCTCTCGCTGGGCAGTCTTTGAACAAATGTCCTTCTTAACCACAATAAAAGCATTTTGCGGGGTCAGGGTAGTCATTTCTTGGCTAATAGAATTGACCTGTAGGCCTTGGTGCATATATTTGCCTGTATTGAAAGTTCAGCGGCATTACTTGTTGTTGTACCAATGGAGGCATATTGACTGGTGGCATAGGCTGTTGCACCAGTGCCTGCTGCGCCATCTGTTGGTTTTGCAGCAATATCCTCTTCAACTCGGTGAACTCCTTCTGTTGTAACTTATAGGTGTCCTTCAACACAGCCATCTGTTTCCTCAATTCTTCATTCATTTGTTTCTCGTAACTCAAGCTTTCCATTTTTACTCGAGTGTCTCCTGTTTCCATCAATTGTGAGGTCTGACTTCCCAATATAAAGGCTTGTCCTGGATTATGCTCCCTTGCCAGTTCCTCTGTTATTGCTATCACTTCATCTAGCAAAAACTTGTCTTCTGGCCTGTTGTGTCCTGGAGCTTTCAACGTGTTCTCATCTCTGAGCTTCAGTTCTTTGAGATTCTTTCAGAATTGCTCATTGGTTCAATGATTGGATTCTAACTGATTGAACACTCTGTGACAGAAGTCACTGTTTAAGCAACCAGCAAACATTTCAACTAGAGTATGATTGGCTAGTAATGCCAGTTCTCTGGTCAACTTGACCGCCTCTGCTCTGAAGTCCCATTTGAGCTGTAGGATCTCATCGAGGTCTTCCTCTCCTAAGCGTGGATATTCTTTGCAGATGTCAGTCAATTTCTTAATTGACCCCCTCATCATGATCACAACCTCTGGATACTCATTCAGAATAACCTTCTTGTATTCTTCATACATTCCATCCTTGTACAGTTCCAAAGGTTTCCAACCTGACTCTATGATTGGATCAACATATTCCCCGACGTATTCTTTCTTCTGATTGTCTTCCGTTATATTCGCCTTCTTGAAGCACTTCTCCAAGTTGTTGAAATACCTCACTAATCCTTCTTTTCCATTCTTCTCTCCAGGGTCAAACCTCGGTGCCCACTTCTCCCATCTCATTGGCATATCTTGTGTTGGCGCCATTGTTTTCAATTCTTGATAGTGTTGATGTAATATTTTAGGGCCAGCAATCTTATACCAGTTCTCAAGAAATCTGCTATGCTTGTCAAGCTCTTCTTCCTTTGTTTGAGATTTGATTGGCTGGACTTCCAAAGGTTGATCACTGTCAGACTCGCTCGCGATGTCTTCAATTGACTGTGTGTGTTTGAATGAAGGTTCACCCACTAGTTCCGCAGTAGCATTCAATAATTCAGAATTCTTTGAGTAATTGAAGTGAAGATTGATATTCTACGGCGCTTGCAACCTCCTCTTCTTCCAATGAGTCTGGTGTCTCTTCTTTCAATGTCTTACTACGCTCTCTCTGTTTTCCTTTCATTCCTTTAGGTGGATCCTGTATTGGACCTTCAATCAACCCCGCGTCTTGAGAGTTCCTCATTCTGCATTGACCTGGTATGGCTACTGGTCTTATTGGTGTCACAGCAATAGGAGGTCCTCCCGGTATTGTGAGATGAATTGATGGCTCTAATTCCCTATCAGCAGCTGTTGTAATGTGTCATTTGTGATCCTATTGATCTGTTGCTTGACCACAGATTTATTGGATTTCAAACAACTGTGTTTTGTAATAGACTACAAGTTCGCTGGTTCACAAATTAAACAAATTGTAAACCACCCCTTGCGGTGGGCTCCAGATGAGAGGCTTGCTATTGGGCAAGACACAAAATCAAAACCAACAAACACACAGTGGAGTGAGACTTAAACTCAAGTCGAGCAATGCTCTATTCAAGTTTAGAATCTAAGATGTGCAGTGCTCTGTGTAATAGGTTTTTAAAATGCGCCGTGACAAAGGCAAATGCCCTGCTCATTTGTTTGTTTGGTAAGGGTTATTTACAACTGTAGAATTTGTAGAATCCAGTTGACTGGTAGTTGTTCCGATGGACAAAAGTTGTAATATTTGGTTTTTGGCTGTTTTATATAGATGTGTTTTCAAAGTGTATCCAATACTCTGCAGTGCTCTCTGTCTCGTGATAGTCCTCTTGACTAGTTCAAATGTTTTTCATTCTTATAACTCGAAGACCCTCTTGGCCTATGTTTCAACAAATGGCATCATGCCAATTTATATTAAATCACCTGTATTCGTCAATCTCATGCATGAAAATCCACGAGTTTGCTAAAATGGCTCATGCATCCAGCCTGCCAACTACGCTGTCACAGCCACCCCACCTAGCTGAGTCCCAATTTTTTTGCTTATAAATTGCCTGCTGCTGGGCTGGTCATTGCTGGCCTATGCTCAGCACTGTAATCAACAACGTGCAAAGGTGCTTATCGCTGTTCTCAGGGTCGTCCAAAAAAGGAAAGAGTGCACAAAGTGCAGCAACAGTGCCCTCTGCTCCTTTGAGACCTTCAAAATATTTCTCATGCATGTTCAGGGGCTGCTTACTAAGAAGATAAGATTTATTATTGATTATCTTCATCTTAATCTTATCTATATCTATATCTAATCTATTCTAAAAAGGCGCGCACACCTTGCGCTCTGGTTTTGGGCAGCGGCAGGCTACCCCACCAATCCTACAGCGACGGTGCCAACCCACTCGCCTCCTGCCTACCCGCCGCTTCCCGCTCGCCTCCTGCCTGCGCACAGTGGCTCGGCATGCTGCTATGGCGTCGGTCATGTTGCTTCGTCCTCGCGTCCCGCTCGTTGTGCTCGCTGCCAGGTTTGCTTTGTGCATCGGCGCCCAGTTGTCAACCTCCCACTGGCTGTTGTTTGGCACCTGTTACTGGCAGTATCCAGCCAGTGCTGTCAATATCATGTATCAACCAATGCATACTGGCATATATAAGGGATAAATCCACAATGCGAAAATACATTGCAAATTTGCAGGGGGGATTGGATTCAAACTTAGCTGGCCTCTGCTGGAGCAGGGGGAGCTGCTCACTGTCCATCACAGTGAGCAAGAGTGCTCGTCGCTGTTGTCAGGGTTGACCGAAAAAGGAAGTTGTGGGGAAAAGTGCTATCTCATCACAGATTAGATTAAACTGGTCTATTTTTGCATTTTCCATCAAAGTTGGCATCACATCAGCAATTCCCATCACATGGGAGCATAACACATGACACAACACTGCCACATCTGACTCAGCAACCCCTTTGGGAGCTCCCACACCCAAAAATAGAAAATTTCTACTATTGATTGGGGGGGCATCCTGCAGTTGGTCCGCTTCTCCTGGGGAATATGGAACTATCTTATATCAGGAGAACCGCATTTTCAAGCTGAATCCGAATATGAAGGTTTCGTATTTTTAGCTACGCCGTTCACGCGAAATAAGCGAAATACTGGAATCAAAAATGCTCGCAGGCAGATTTCTCAGGATCCGCTGCACCGATTTGCACGCTCTAAATTGCATCCTGTAGGGCATTAATACCTTTCTAACGAGCTCCTGCGCGTTGTAATGCGTTTTGTATTAGTTGCACAATAAATTTATTAATATAAAATACACGGGCGCTTATACGGCACTTCCCGCATATAATAATAAAGCGCTTAGTAACGCGACCTTTAGATATTATAAATCTTTGTTAACAACCAAAGGCACACATTGATAGCTCTACTCCCTGAATTTATATGGCTAAAAGCGCAGAAATTTGCATAAAATACGTATTTCCACAATATCTCGCCCAATACTCACCGGAATTCGACGCTCTAAAGTGCATCATTCTCCTAATTTATCGCTTCTAACAAGCCCTTACTCGCCCAGATCGGAGCACAGGAATGCAGTCATCTAAGCAATGTGATGGCAGGATTGATGAGTGGCATGCTGTCACATGACCCATCAATGCCACATTCTCCTCCACCCCCTCCCCATGCTGCATCCATTCCTGCCTCAATTCTTGATGGAATTGCATAATTCTTTTTGCAAACTAAAGTACTTTCTATTCTGCTTATATCCATAATATTTACACCATTATATATGCATTATCTCATGTACTATTAGGGAATTTCGCTTTTTTGACCAGAAATATTACCTAAATCTGGCTACATTCAGCAGCTACAGCCTCAAAATGCTTCAAATATCTTCTATTAACCAGGTAGCAATATTTTTTTTTCTGCACCTCAGGAGTCTTTATTATGCTTAAACAGTAAGAAAATCAGCCAAAAATGCGAAATCAGTACTATATACTTTATATTCTATACTGTATAACACCTCAAAGACCATCTAAAACATGCATTATAAGTCCCTTGCATCCTTACCTTTTTATTTTTGAAAGTTCCAATATGACCACCCATATGGTCAGAAAGATGGGGTAGGTTGTTCACTGATATATGCTGTATTTGATTATATGTCAATCAATGTGTGGTGACTTTCAACACATTTGCCTCTACAGACCTCAATTCTTACTCAAACCTTAAGAAACTTTTTTAAATGTAGATATATATTTGGGACAGCTATTTCATCAATTATAGGAGCATTCAATATATATTGGAATTTTAATTGCCAAAATACCTATTTTTAACGAATTAAAGAGTAATTTGAAGATTCTACTATGTTCTAGCATATAATGCCAAAGTCAAGAATAGAATATTGAGATGTATGTATATATTACTGTTCCCAGTATTAGAAATGAGTGGGGAGGTAATATTGGTAAATTCAGTGCCAATTCAATGTAGAATTTAAAAATAGTGAGTCAATGTATGGCTGTACAGTCCAATTTCAATGATAAGATGCTCTCTTTATGGCTGGACATTCTGACTATGTATATTCATCTTTCTAAAGAGTCATATGCAATATCCATTCTGTACAATCCATAATTCTACATATATAGCTGTAATATGTGGTAATTTCAATGTAATAAATCGTACATACAGCCATAAACAATATAATAATATAAATATAGCATATCACATTCTAAATTATGCAAAAAAGATCAAAAGGATTGGTGCAGGCATGGGTGAGCAATCATCAATTGATGTGGAGGGGGAGGAGGGCAATCAGTGACGAGTGGCCCAGTGGCTGTGCACCTGATGGTGGCCATGAGGATGCCATCAAATCGCTTAGATGACTGCATTCCTGTGTTCCGATCTGGGCGAGTAAGGGCTTGTTAGAAAGCGATAAATTAGGAAAACGTGATGCACTTTAGAGCGTCGAATTCCGGTGAGTATTGGGCGAGATATTGTGGAAATACGTATTTTAGGCAAATTTCTGCGCTTTTAGCCATATAAATTCAGGGAGTAGAGCTATCAATGTGTGCTTTTTGTTAACAAAGATTTATAATATCTAAAGGTCGCGTTATTAAGCGCTATTATTATATGCAGGAAGGCCGTATAAGCGCCCGTGTATTTTATATTAATAAATTTATTGTGCGGCTAATACAAAACACATTAAAACGCGCAGGAGCTCATTAGAAAGGTATTAATAGGCCCTACAGGATGCAATTTAGAGCGTGCAAATCGGTGCAGTGGATCCTGAGAAATCTGCCTGCGAGCATTTTTGATTCCAGTATTTCGCTGATTTCGCGTGAACGGCGGTAGCTAAAAATACGAAACCTTCATATTCGGATTCAGCTTGAAAATGCGGTTCTCCTGATATAAGATAGTTCCATATTCCCCCAGGAGAAGCAGACCAACTGCAGGATGCCCCCCCAATCAATAGTAGAAATTTTCTATTTTTGGGTGTGGGAACTCCCAAAGGGGTTGCTGAGTCAGATGTGGCAGTGTTGTGTCATGTGTTATGCTCCCATGTGATGGGAATTGCTGATGTGATGCCAACTTTGATGGAAAATGCAAAAATAGACCAGTTTAATCTAATCTGTGATGAGATAGCACTTTTCCCCACAACTTCCTTTTTCGGTCAACCCTGACAACAGCGACGAGCACTCTTGCTCACTGTGATGGACAGTGAGCAGCTCCCCCTGCTCCAGCAGAGGCCAGCTGAGTTTGAATCCAATCCCCCCTGCAAATTTGCAATGTATTTTCGCATTGTGGATTTATCCCTTATATATGCCAGTATGCATTGGTTGATACATCATACTGCCAGCTACAGGTGCAGTATCATGCATCAACTCATGTTAGTTAACATTGGTAAGTGATATATCCAGGCCATTAGTTAACATTGGGAGCTCATAGGCCTATAGGGATTCAAACTCAGCTGGCCTCGAGGGAGCTGCTCACTGTAATGGACAATGTCGAGACCTCTTCATCGCTGTTGTCAGGGTTGACTGAAAAAGGAAAGCATGAGAAAATATGCTATTTCATCACAGATTAGATAAAACTGGTTTATTTTTGAATTTCCCATCAAAGTTGGCATCACATCAGCAATTCCCATCACATGGAAGCATGACACATGACCCAACACTGCCACATCTGACTCAGCAACTCCTTTGGGAGTTCCCACACCCAAAAATAGAAAATTTCTACTATTGATTGGAGGGGCATCCTGCAGTTGGTCCGCTTCTCCTGGGGGAGTATAAAACTATCTTATATCAGGAGAACCGCATTTTTGAGCTGAATCCGAATATGAAGGTTTCGTATTTTTATCTGTAGCGGTTCACGCGCAATGAGCAAAATACTACAATTACAAATGTTCGCACGTAAATTGCGCGCGAACCGCTGCACCAATTTGCACACTCTAAATTGCAGTATGTAGGGCTTATTGATACCTTTCTAACAAGCCTACGCGCGTCTAAATGTGCTGTGTATTTGTTGTATAATAAATATATTAATAGAAAATACACGGGCACTTATACAGCGCGTTCTGCACATAATAATACAGCGCTTAATAATGCGACCTTTAGACATTATAAATATTCTTTAATTGCCAAACGCATACATTGATAGCTCTACTTTCCAAATTTATATGGCCAAAAGCGCAGAAATCCGCATGAAATATGTATTTCCTCAATAGCTCGCCCAATTCTCACAGGAATTTGACGCTCTAAAGTGCATCACATTCTCATAATTTATCGCGTTCTAACAAGCCCTCACTCACCTAAATCGGAACACAGGAATGTGCTCATCTAAGCGATGTGATGGCATCCTCCTTGCCACCATCAGGTGCACAGCCACTGTGCCACTCATCACTGATTGCCCTCCTCCCCTTCCACATCAATTGATGATTGCTCACCCATTCCTGCACTGATCTTTTTGATTGTTTATGCATAATTTAGTATATAGTATGCTCTATTCATAGTTATTATCTTGTATTCTTGGATGTCATGTACGATTTATTATGTCAAGATTACCCCATATTCCTGCTATATATGTAGAATTATGGATTATCCAGCATGGATATTGCAGATATGCCTATCCAAAGAGTTGCATATATATGGCCAAAATGTGTAGTTACAAGAAGACCTTTCTATGATTAAAATTGGACTGTCCAGAAACAACTTAAATTACTAATTTTCTATTCTGCATTGAATTGACTCTGGATTTCCCAATATAACCTCTCCACCTATTTATAGCACTGTGAATAATAATAAGGACTTAGACCTTAATATTCTAAACTTGATGTTGGTATTTTACTGCTTAGAACAAGGTAAAATATGCAAATTACTATTTAATTTGCTAAAAATGTGTATTTTGGCAATTACAGCTCCAATATATATTGAATACTCCCATACCTACTGGGATAGCTGCCCTAAATGTATATCTACTATCCAAAAAAAGTATCACAAAATTCGAGTAAGAATTGAGGTCTCTAGAGGCAAATGTGCTGAAAGTCACCACACATTAATTGACATATAATCAAATACAGCATATATCAGTAAACAACCTACCCCATCTTCCTGACCATATGGGTGGTCATATTGGAACTTTCAAAAATAAAAAGGTAAGGATGCAAGGGACTTATAATACATGTTTCAGATGGTCTTGCGGTGTTATACAGTATAGAATATAAAGTATATAGTACTGATTTCGCATTTTTGGCTGATTTTCTTCCTGTTTAAGCATAATAGAGAGTCCTGAGGTGAGAAAAAGTGTAATGCTAATGCTACTGGTAATAGAATATGTTTGAACTAATTTGAAGATTATAGGTGCTGTATCTAGCCAGATTCAGATAATATTTATAGTTAAAAAAGCGAAATTCCTAATAGTACATGGTGTAATGTATATATAATGGTAGACATATCATGGATAAAAGAGAATAGAAAGGACTTCAAGATGGAAAAAAGAATTATGTGATTCCATCAAGAATGGAGGCAGGAATGGATGCAGCATGGGAGAGGATGGAGGAGAAATGTCGCATTGATGGGTCATATGACAGCATGCCACCCATCAATGCTGCCAACACATTGCTTAGATGAGTGCATTCCTGTGCTCCGATTTGGGTGAGTGAGGGCTTGTTAGAACGCGATAAATTAGGAGAATGTGATTCACTTTAGAGCGTCGAATTCCAGTGAGAATTGGGCAAGCTATTGAGGAAATATGTATTTTATGCGGATTTCTGCGCTTTTGGCCATATAAATTGGAAAGTAGAGCTATCAATGTATGCGTTTGGCAATATAAAGAATATTTATAATGTCTAAAGGTCGCATTATTAAGCGCTGTATTATTATGTGCAGAACGCGCTGTTAAGTGCCCGTGTATTTTCTATTAATATATTTAATTATACAAAAATACACAGCACATTTAGACGCGCGTAGGCTTGTTAGAAAGGTATCAATAAGCCCTACATACTGCAATTTAGAGTGTGCAAATTGGTGCAGCGGTTCGCGCGCAATTTACGTGCGAACATTTGTAATTGTAGTATTTTGCTCATTGCGCGTGAACCGCTACAGATAAAAATACGAAACCTTCATATTCGGATTCAGCTCAAAAATGCGGTTCTCCTGATATAAGATAGTTTTATACTCCCCCAGGAGAAGCGGACCAACTGCAGGATGCCCCTCCAATCAATAGTAGAAATTTTCTATTTTTGGGTGTGGGAACTCCCAAAGGAGTTGCTGAGTCAGATGTGGCAGTGTTGGGTCATGTGTCATGCTTCCATGTGATGGGAATTGCTGATGTGATGCCAACTTTGATGGGAAATTCAAAAATAAACCAGTTTTATCTAATCTGTGATGAGATAGCATATTTTCTCATGCTTTCCTTTTTCAGTCAACCCTGACAACAGCGATGAAGAGGTCTCGACATTGTCCATTACAGTGAGCAGCTCCCTCGAGGCCAGCTGAGTTTGAATCCCTATAGGCCTATGAGCTCCCAATATTAACTAATGGCCTGGATATATTGCTTACCAATGTTAACTAACATGAGTTGATACATGATATTGACAGTACTGGCTGACTATACTACATAGATTACCATAATGGAGGTAAGTGGGAGGAAAAGGTATACAAACCAACATCAGACACACACACAGCATATTTGTATTCCAAGCATCACTGCCATGGCAGGCACTCCACATTCCCTCGTCCCTAAGTGCTGTGCGTTTGTCGTGCTGCTCTTGATGTGGGATTTCCAATAGCACACTTGTGCACTAGCTGGCTCGTAGGTGTCAAATTGAGCTACAGAAGATAGATAGTTAGCATGGGTGAGGGCATGGGGCGCATTTGGTGCACCTACCATGTGGGCTGCGAGTGGTACTGGTTACTTAAATCATAAAATACGGATAGATCCGTGACCCCATTGTGTTATCATTCATGGTCATATGAAATGCCTATTTCATAAGTACTGGATAGCATAGACATTTTATCGGATTCATAAATCTGCCAATTTCATTATATGCTGCTTCATTACTTGTGTATGTGAGCTGGGCACTGTATTCATTACTATACGGATGCGCTGGAGCATGTATTCATTACCGGCACCTATTTATGTAAATGGTTTCATTACCCGTGTATTCATTTTATATTGTATTCATTACTATACAGATGCGCAGAAGGGTGTATTCATTACTATATGGATGTGCAGGAGGGTGTATTCATTACTATACAGATGTGCCAGAGCATGTATTCATTACCGGCACCTATTTATGTAAATGGTTTCATTACCCATGTATTCATTTTATATTGTATTCATTACTATACGGATGCGCTGGAGCACATATTCATTACCGGCGCTTATTTATGTAAATGGTTTCATTACCCGTGTATTCAATTTTATACTGGATTCATTACCTAGGTACTTCATTATCTATAAAGTTTTTATTACTAATGAATGATTATCTATATCTCTGATAGCACTCACATGACTACCAGGGGTGGGAATTTCTAAAAAATAGCCAATATCTATTTATGCTGGGGATGCATTGGGCAGTTGGTCCACTTCTGTTTGTGGAATATAGGACTATTATATATCAGAAGAACCGGAATTTTAATCTGAATCTACCTGTAAAGGTTTCATGGCTCTAGCTGCTCTAGATGTGGAGATAATAGCAATATACTCTGTTCTTTAAATAGAAACAGCGTAAATCTTGAATTTCTCCACAGCCACGCCATATTTTCCCACAATCTAAAATGATACCTGTACTTTAGATATGTATCTATGACTCCAATTGGAATCATGCTTATCAGATAACAGTTGCTTATGAAATACCCTTATCAAAATCTAAATTGATTAGGCTCTAGCACCTGCTATATTGTGAATATTGAAATGATCAAAATGGGCCCTTTTAGAAGTCATATACTACTTTTAGATCCCACAGTATCTAACTGATTGAACTAATTTTTCATATACCACATTATAGGAAATATCGAAATATCTACGCTGCTGTACCAATTGACCTACTTGATATTTTTGGTTAATCTCAATGTAGGTATGACTCATTAGTTATTTAGAATCCAAACTTAAGTTTGCAGGGTACCCACCGTACTCCAATATAGCTAACTCAGAATCACCTATCTGCGCACTTGGTCAATGTACTATATACTACCCACTTTGCTCAATTCTGTAAGGTGCCAACATTAGAAATGTTGAGGATATTATAGTTTGAGTTTTCTTTATTGATATTTCACTGCCCAACCATTTTGATCATGCACTATCTCACATAACAGAGTAAGTGGGTAAGTATGCATATAGGTACATTGACCAAGTGCGCAGATAGGTGATTCTGAGTTAGCTATATTGGAGTACGGTGGGTACCCTGCAAACTTAAGTTTTGGATTCTAAATAACTAATGAGTCATACCTACATTGAGATTAACCAAAAATATCAAGTAGGTCAATTGGTACAGCAGCGGTAGATATTTCGATATTTCCTATAATGTGGTATATGAAAATTAGTTCAATCAGTTAGATACTGTGGGATCTAAAAGTAGTATATGACTTCTAAAAGGGCCCATTTTGATCATTTCAATATTCACAATATAGCAGGTGCTAGAGCCTAATCAATTTAGATTTTGATAAGGGTATTTCATAAGCAACTGTTATCTGATAAGCATAATTCCAATTTGTTCTTATAGATATGTATTGGAAGTACAGGTATCATTTTAGATCGTGAGAAAATATTGCCTGGGTGCTGAGAAATTCATGATTTATGCTTGTTCTATTTAAAGAATACAGTATTTTGGTGTTATCTCTACAATCAGTGAAGCTAGAATCACGAAACCTTTACAGGCAGACTCTGCTTACAAATACACTTCTGTTGATATATAATAGTCCTATATTTACAGAAGGGATGCAGTGTTAAAGGCAGCAGGTAGGCGAGGTTGTCAGACAGCTAGCTGCCAAGTTAGACGGACTTGGAGCGAGATATAGACGAGCTATGAAGAGCTGAAGTCCAGAGTAAGTAACTAGTATATTGAGTGAGAGGAGAGACTACTACTAACCTGAAGTCCGGAGTAAGTAACTGAGGACTTCAGGAAACTAAGTACAACCTTATATACTACTAGGACAGAGTCCAGAGTAATCTAGGATGTGGGCCCCAGTAGTCCAGTGGTTTAGATCGCTAAAGACCTGGTGAGGGTGGCTGTGCACTATCCAAGAGGTCGGGGGTTCGATTCCCCTGCAATGCAGATACCATAAGTCTGTCCCGCATGGCTGTACGGCTTATGTGGACAACCACTCTGGTTCCCATGATCACGACTTCGTGTAGGACGCAAGGGCTAGATGCCGCTGGAGGGGGTCAGTGCTGTGATCCACAACGTTCAACACGAGGTGAGCACTGGCAAGCCTAAGGCTGTTCTCGGCAGAGAGTGGTGGCCCGCAAGGGACCGAAAGGATAGGGCACGGTAAGAGCTGGGCATTGGGCTGATAACACCCCGACCTGGATGGCCAGGATAGGGCACCCAGCCACCTGCTTTGGTAGGTCGTTAGTCGTCTCGGAAGATCCAGATCCCTGTTTCGGTGGGGAGCACAATCCGGGCCGGTCTTAGGAGCTGGGGCGGCAAGACAGTGACTCTGGACAGCATTGGGGATCCGCGGGGCCAAATATGGTACTAGTGAACCAGCTGCCGGGGGACGGGAAGGTACGGCAGGGGTAGCGCCCTGTGGCGGCTGGGCCGTGGCAGACCAGGGTAGTCCCCTGAATCTGGCCCGAGAGATCTATATCCACTGTCGGTTCCGCGGCACATAATAAGTGCTTACGGGGCTTAAGTTGAAGCTGGAGTGTTGGGGCACTTAGGTTGAACCTGAGTTGTGAGTGGGTAAAAATGCCATACCTAATAGGAAGACTAACGGCGACTCGACTCGGCACCCTGCGGGGTTTAAACTGAGTTGGGTTGCTGTGGCCGCTATAAGCCGACCCTGGCTGAAAGCGTCACTGCTGACTGGCCGCGCCGGGAAGGACCAGTGTCCGCCAGCTGTGGGGCGTGGACGGCAAAGCCGCATCACCTAATAGGGAGACTGCGACAGCAGCCGACCCAGCACCTTGTGCACATAGGGGTTAGTA
Organism: Pholiota adiposa; assembly: GCA_009935795.1. Classification (NCBI taxonomy): domain Eukaryota; kingdom Fungi; phylum Basidiomycota; class Agaricomycetes; order Agaricales; family Strophariaceae; genus Pholiota; species Pholiota adiposa. Next base: position 49,641 of record QEYC01000183.1, on the reverse strand, counting down.
AGTGGGGTTGTACTCCCTGCCGAAACCTCCCGAAGTTCCCCAATAGGGCTCACCGCAAGGTGGGCCCTAAACTTCGTTCAGTCCCAGAGCAGAAACGCTACCAGGCTACTTCGTCGGCCATGGTATATCGCGAAGGTGCCTTGGTCTATCAGACCAGGTACGCCGCTGGCAGAGTCACCGCGCCTGATGCGGAACTTTATGCCATTCGCGTCGCAATTCAGGCTGCCCTTAGACAACCTAATTGCGAATGCATTGTCATCTTCACTGACCACTTCCCATCTGCGAAGCTGTCGGTGAACCCATCCGTGCATTCTGGGCAAGGTCATTCCTTGGCAGTATGCCGCGCTCTCAAAGAGTGGTTTGGCAAGTCTGTCAACCACTCCCTTGAATTCGTTCGTGTTTTATCCCGCCTCGAGTGGGATGTCCACCAATCTGCTCACGAATTTGTTCGTGATCTACCCCCAATCCCTGGGCAATCCCCAGCGACATCTCTGGACAGCTGCCGCAAGGCGGCGACCGACTCTGCTCGGGATGCTTGGGTTGTGAAATTCCAAGATCCCAATTATCGCGGCCATAATTTCTTTATGCTGCAGGAGCTCGATGGTGCTCCACTCGAACCGAGTTACGTCAACAGCGGAACTTGGCTCCCACTTGCAAAGCAATCAACTACGTTGACTGCTAGGATGGTCAGGCTAATCACCAACCACGCACCAATTGGCGAATACTTTCATCGCTTTAATATCAATGAACCTCATACTTGTAGGCACTGCGGCTCCCTCAATGGGACTCGCGATCATCTTATGGAGTGGTGTCCACATAGGGAGCGCCATCCACCACACTTCATTCGCTTCACGGCGCATTTGATGAGTTTCCTGAAGGAGAACCCATTGTTCTTCGCGCAGGCCGCCCCAGTTGTTCAGGAAGGGGTTGGATAATCGTGTGGGGGCGACCTCACTGCGGCATCGTAAATCTGTCGTTGATCGGACGGGGTTACAGTGGAAACTGGGTCTCCGGGCTCCGCGAGGGGCTAGATGGGAATCGTCGGGCGGGTGCTCATCACACCCGCATCTGGCGGGACTCTCGTAGTCCCGTCACTGGCTAAGCTGTAGGACCATCGCCTGTGGATGACGACGTAGAAATTGCAGGAGAAGATGGGAGGTCATCGGTGCGAACGTGGGGCTGCCCCACACGCATTCCGGGTTCCGTCATTGTTTCGGGCCCTTGTATCAGTTTCATCATTAACGGCGAGCTGCGCGGTGGAACGTTTCTGTTTAATGCGCGTTATGTATTCGTCCCTCCCATTTGGATGTTAAATTGAGAATGCTGCTTTGTAAAGTAGTTAGTACCACGCGGACTGCCATCACGCACCGCGTAATAAATTGTTGAGTTAAAAAAAAAAAAAAAAAAAAAGAGTAATCTAGGACAGACAATTCCAGTGTAGTCTGGTAATTGTCTGGTAACTAACTAGAAGTGTCTAGTGAATTCTGGTAAGGTCTAGAAGTCTAGACTGGTCTGGAATAAACTAGAACTACAATGTGCTCAGAATGATAAAAGGAGAACATTGGGAAAAGTCTAGACTTGAGTCTAGAACAATCCAGATGAGTCTGGATGAGTCTGGAAAGAAGAGTGTGTTGGAGAGTGGGAAAAGCAATTCTAACACCCCCCCGTGATCTGAACACTCTCCAAAAGCAAAGGAAAGCAAGGAAAAAGTGAAATAGAAACTAGGGTCTGATACCCATACTATCTCTACAAAATTGAACCTTTGGAATAGGCAAAGGCTTGGTTAAAATATCTGCAACCATTTCTGCAGTGGGAATGTAAGAAGGAGAAATGATCTTGTTATTGACCACATCTCTAAACCAGTGAAAGCGAGATCCAAATGCTTCATGCACCCATGGTGCTCTGGATTCTTGGAAACAGAGATAGCAGACTGGTTGTCCATGTGTAGCACAGAGGGCTGGTCAAATGTATACCCAAATTCACCCATAATGTTGCGCATCCACACTATCTCTTTGCCAGCTTCAACAGCAGCCACATATTCCGCTTCAGTAGTAGAAAGTGTCACAATGCTCTGCAGCTTACTCACTAGTACCTACCACTTCTATTGAAATTGAGGCGGCAATGTTCAGCACACCCAACGTGATACTTGCCGTGGAGTTATGAAATGAAATCCTAGCGGCAACTCTGGGTTCATTTACAGCGAACAAATATACATCAATTTCATTAATGCTCAGTAGAATTTCATTACGTTCAGTATGCTATCATAATGTTCAGTACACTTTCATACTGTGCCGCATGCGATTTCAATAATTGCCATATGCGATTTCAATAGTTCTCACACGCGCTTTCAATACTTGCCATGTGCGCTTTCATTAATTGCTGTGTGCGCTATCATTAAATGCCATGTGCGCTTTCAATAATGCCGTGTGCGCTTTCATTAATTGCCATATGTAATTTCAATAGTTCCCACGTGGGCTTTCAATACCTTCCGTGTGCGCTTTCATTAACTAGTGTGGGCGTTTTCATTAATTGCCGCATACGCTGTCATTATTTGCCATGTGCACTTTCATTAATTGTCATCTGTAATTTCAATGTGTCTCATGCACGATTTCATTGCTTCCCATGCACAATTTCAATGCTTCTCAGGCGCGATTTCATTAATTACCATATAAAATTTCAATGCTTCTCACGCGCGATTTCAATGCTTCTCATGCACAATTTCATTAATTACCATCTGCGATTTCAATGCTTCTTATGCGCGATTTCATTAATTACCATATACAATTTCAATGCTGTTCATGCGCGATTTCAATGCTTCTCACGTGCGATTTCAATGCTTCTCATGCACAATTTCATTAATTACCATATACAATTTCAATGCTTCTCATGCGTGATTTCAATGCTTCTCAGGCGCAATTTCATTAATTACCATCTGCGATTTCAATGCTTCTTATGCGCAATTTCATTAATTACCATATACAATTTCAATGCTGTTCATGCGCGATTTCAATGCTTCTCACGTGCGATTTCAATGCTTCTCATGCACAATTTCATTAATTACCATATACAATTTCAATGCTTCTCAGTCGCAATTTCATTATACTCAGAAGTGTATCACATGAGCTTATACCACATGACTAGGGCTGGGAACTGCTAAAAATAGCCAATGTCTATTATTGGTGTGGGGGTGGATATGGGTGGTTGTCCTGCATTTCTGATGGAATAATAGAAGTATTCTATATCAAAAGAAGCGTATTTGTAAGCAGAATCTACCTGTAAATGTTTCATGACTATAGCTTCATTGGTTGCGGAGATAATAGCAATATACTCTCTGTTCTTTAAATAGAAACAGCATAAATCATCAATTTCTCAACGCCAAAATCATATTTTCCCACGATCTAAAATGAAACTTGTACGTTAAGCATGTATCTATAACCTCCAATTGGAATTATGCTTATCGGATTACAATTGTTTATGGAATAAGCTTATCAATATATAAATTGATTAGGCTCTAGCACCTGCTATATTTGGAATATTGAAATGATCAAAATGGGCCCTTATAGAGTGTATATACCTCTTTTAGATTTCATAGTATCTAACTGATTTAACTAATTTATCATATACCACCTTATGGCAAATGTCAAAATATCTACGCTTCTGTACCGATTGACCTATATGAAATTTTGATTTGTTCTCAATGTAGGTATCAATAAAAAGTTATCTAGAGTCCAAAACTTAAGTTTGCAGAATACCTACATTACTCCAATATAGCTAACTCAGAATTACCACCTTGAGCACCTATTCAAAGTATCTATATACATACTTACCCACTTTCTCTGTTACATGAGATAGGTGTATGAACCAAACAGTCCTGGAATAAAATATCAATTAAGTAAAGCTCAGATTATGATATCCCCAAGTTTTCCAAGGTTGTCACAACACAGAATTGAGCAAAGTGGGTAGGTATGTATATAGGTACATTAAATAGGTGCTCAAGGTGGTAATTCTGAGTTAGCTATATTGGAGTAATGTAGGTATTCTGCAAACTTAAGTTTTGGATTCTAGATAACTTTTTATTGATACCTACATTGAGAACAAATCAAAATTTCATATAGGTCAATCGGTACAGAAGCGTAGATATTTTGACATTTGCCATAAGGTGGTATATGATAAATTAGTTCAATCAGTTAGATACTATGGAATCTAAAAGAGGTATATACACTCTATAAGGGCCCATTTTGATCATTTCAATATTCCAAATATAGCAGGTGCTAGAGCCTAATCAATTTATATATTGATAAGCTTATTCCATAAACAATTGTAATCCGATAAGCATAATTCCAATTGGAGGTTATAGATACATGCTTAACGTACAAGTTTCATTTTAGATCGTGGGAAAATATGATTTTGGCGTTGAGAAATTGATGATTTATGCTGTTTCTATTTAAAGAACAGAGTATATTGCTATTATCTCTGCAACCAATGAAGCTATAGTCATGAAACATTTACAGGTAGATTCTGCTTACAAATACGCTTCTTTTGATATAGAATACTTCTATTATTCCATCAGGAATGCAGGACAACCACCCATATCCACCCCCACACCAATAATAGACATTGGCTATTTTTAGCAGTTCCCAGCCCTAGTCATGTGGTATAAGCTCATGTGATACACTTCTGAGTATAATGAAATTGCGCCTGAGAAGCATTGAAATTGTATATGGTAATTAATGAAATTGCGCATGAGAAGCATTGAAATCGCAGTGAGAAGCATTGAAATCGCGTGAAAGCATTGAATTGATATGGTAATTAATGAAATTGCATGAGAAGCATTGAAATCGCAGATGGTAATTAATGAAATTGCATGAGAAGCATTGAAATCACGTGAGAAGCATTGAAATTGTATATGGTAATTAATGAAATCATGCATGAGAAGCATTGAAATCGCATGAGAAGCATTGAAATCGCGCATGAGAAGCATTGAAATTGTATATGGTAATTAATGAAATCGCGCATAGAAGCATTGAAATCGCAGATGGTAATTAATGAAATTGTGCATGAGAAGCATTGAAATCGCGTGAGAAGCATTGAAATTTATATGGTAATTAATGAAATCGCGCCTGAGAAGCATTGAAATTGTGCATGGGAAGCAATGAAATCGTGCATGAGACACATTGAAATCACAGATGACAATTAATGAAAGTGCACATGGCAAATAATGACAGCGTATGCGGCAATTAATGAAAGCGCCCACACTAGTTAATGAAAGCGCACACGGAAGGTATTGAAAGCCCACGTGGGAACTATTGAAATTACATATGGCAATTAAGAAAGCACACGGCATTATTGAAAGCGCACATGGCATTTAATGATAGCGCACACAGCAATTAATGAAAGCGCACATGGCAAGTATTGAAAGCGCGTGTGAGAACTATTGAAATCGCATATGGCAATTATTGAAATCGCATGCGGCACAGTATGAAAGTGTACTGAACATTATGATAGCATACTGAACGTAATGAAATTCTACTGAGCATTAATGAAATTGATGTATATTTGTTCGCTGTAAATGAACCCAGAGTTGCCGCTAGGATTTCATTTCATAACTCCACGGCAAGTATCACGTTGGGTGTGCTGAACATTGCCGCCTCAATTTCAATGGAAGTGGTAGGCACCACTCGCTTACTAGACCAGCCAACTGCACCACCAGCAAGCAAGGTGACATATCCACTGGTAGAGCAACCAGTATCAACACAATCACCATGTGCAGCATCAGTGTAAGTGACAAAGTCAGTTGGACCATCAGCAGAGTATGTCAACTTGTACTCCAAAGTGCCTTTCAGGTAGCGAATAAGTGCTTTACAGCTGCCCAGTTGCGGACCAGGATTGGCATTGAAGCGTGCAAGATATGCAACAACTTGAGCAATGTCAGAGCGTGTCATGGTGCAAGATACTGGAGTGACCAATAGCACTGAGATATAGGAACAGAGCGCATGAAAGCAATCTCTTCAGGAGTTTGTGGACACATAGACTTGGAAAGTCATATTGGGCACATAGGTGTCTGCACGTGCGCATCTGTCATACCATAGCGCTCAAGCATATCCAGAATGAACTGGCGCTGGTGGAGCGAGATGGTGTGCTTTTCAGCATCAACATGATAGCAACACCTAGCAAGTACTCTGTAGCACCAAGTCACGGCATTTGAAGTGAGTTTGAAGCTCCTTCACCACTTTGTCTACTGCAGCAGGTTGGTTGATGCAAATGTAATGTCATCAATGTACACTGGGACAAAGATTTTAACTTCACCATTGAGTAGATGTAGACTGATGGTCTGCCTCAATGCGCTTAAAGCCCATTGAAGTAAATGCCTTGTGCAACTTGATATTCCATGACGAGCTGACTGCTTCAAACCATAGAGAATTTGCGGAGTCTGCACACTACATTGGTCTTTTTTTTTTTTTTTTGAATCCTGCGATGTCCCGAAGGCGTCGCAATTTATTACCGGTGCGCGATCGCAGTCCGCGGCTAACTACGACAAATACATGAAGTAACTAACGAGTTTAACGAGACAAGCAAACCAGAAGAAGGTGCCTCGGAAGGAAACCCTTGCCTAGCAAATATGTCGATGGCAGCCGCAAGCGTGGAACATCAACAGAACAGATTGGCGCCAACAACAAATTGTTGAGCTTCCGTTGAGAGAATATCAGGCCCTCAGGACCCAGACTACGCCCGCCACAACTCCAACCCAAATCGAAGTCATGGTTGCTCACCATACACCGTAGCCAAGGAATAACCCACCCAAAGGCAGATCCGAGCCCAACTGCTTTGCCGTCTAACCCTCTGGGGCTGGCCCATTAGCACCAACGTTTCCAACCCCGGCACCATTGAAGGACAGGAGAGACTACCGCTAGGGTGTACGCCATTAACGCCTCAGCTGGCAACCGACCCTACGGGTCTGTCACTACTGCAGCGAACGCAGTCTGAGTCGACCAAGATGCCATCTATTACTTATCCAGCCCCCCCCAGAGGAGCAGCCAGCGAGGCAAAAGCCAAAGGGTTTTGCGCAAGAAATCAAGGACATGAACCAACAAGTTGGTTGCTTGCCCTGGGGCAGGTATGCTTATACTTGGACACCAAGCAAAGATGTGCTCGCGAGTTTGACGTCGCGCGCCGCAGGAACATGGATAGCAATGGGGTTACCATCACCATCATTTGGCCTAAACCGTTCGAAATAGAACCAATAGGGCGTGGCCCAGTATGCACCGAGTCAAGCGAGCGGTGAGACTAAAGACTCACTCGCAACGAAAGCCATTTGCCGCCAAAGACAGTAGATGGAAGTATTTGGCCCTTGCCGAGGCCTGGAGCATCAAAATGACGCCCACAATCTTGGAATGAGGAAGGAGGACTTCCATGCATCCGAACTGAATCAGCGGCGTGTTTGCGCCTGCTGTCATAAGAAGTATAGCTTTGCAGCCGTACTGGAGGAGGTCACGCACAAACAAGCGCGTCAAATGAACGCCCCACCGAAGACGCGAAGCACGTAGATGAAGAGAGGGTACGAGAAGGTCCTCTTCGAACCACTGCTTGAGAACAGCGCACACCCGCAAGGATGACCTTGACCGGAGTCACGGAAGGATCCACTGCCCACTTAGCAGAACCAATGGAATCTGTAAACAATACTATGCGCGTAGCATCAGGCAGCCTCACGGCGTTCTCGGTCTCGAAATCTTTACCGTGTTGGCAAATGGCTGTATTTGGTTCGGTCATTGGCCCACACACTTCAAGGAATCTGTCTCGGTTATCATCCCAAAACCAGGCAAACCTTCATATGCTACTCCTAAGTTGTTTAGGCTCATTGTACTCCTGAACACGTTGGGTAAACTCTTCGAGAAAATGCTCTCGAATTGCATCCAGTTCGAAATGATCGAGCTGGATATTGTCCATCCAATCCAGTTTGGCGGCGTTCGACAGCGCTCAACCGAAGATGCTGGGTTGTACCTTACCCACCTTGTGCGTGCAGGGTGGGCGAGGAACCTCAAGACGAGTGTTATCGCTTTTGATATTGCTCAGTTCTTTCCATCTCTGAACCACGATTTTCTGCTCGCGGTTCTCAAAAAGCAAGGATTTCCTGCCCCGGTGGTGAAATTCTTTGCATCCTACCTTGTTGGGAGATCTACTTCTTATAAGTGGAACTCTTTCATGTCGGATCCCCGGCAGGCTGATGTGGGAGTAGGGCAGGGCTCCGCGCTCTCGCCTGTACTCTCCGCTCTATACATTGCTCCAATTATGAAGCTATACGAGATGAGGGCTGTCAATATTGACACCACCCTTCTTTCTTATGTGGATGACGGAACTGTGATTGCACAGTCCAAATCTCTAGACGACAATAATTCTACGCTTAAGGAAGCGTATGAGATATTGTTTAAGCTTTTCACCTCATTCGGCCTCGTCTTGGAACACAACAAGACGGAGTTGTTCCATTTCTCGCGCGCGCGGGACAAGTACAACCCCTCACTCGATCTGGGGTATGCACCTTTCACGGGAGACTCCCGTTTAACACCCAAGACCATTTGGCGGTACCTTGGGTTTTATTTTGATCGTCAGCTCACATTCCATGAGCACGTTCGATACTACTCCACCAAAGCACTCACCACTGTCATGGCGATGAGGATGCTAGGTAATTCATCCAGGGGGCTTTCTGCTAAGCAGAAGCGCCTTCTTTATCGGTCGTGTGTGGTGCCTATTGCCACATATGGCTTTCGTCTATGGTATTTTACAGGAGCCCGCATTAAAGGGATCCTTAAAAGCCTTACATCGATGCAGCGTAAAGCGGCTTGTTGGATCACTGGCGCCTTCAGGACGTCGCCAACAATGGGAGTGCAGGCCATTGCTGGCTTGATCCCTATTCATCTCCATTTGCGAAAGATGGCCGACAGGTCAAACCTTCGCATTGCTACACTGTCGGACACTCATCCGACACGGTCTCTCATGGAGGCTGAGTTTCAAAAGGGCGCTGCTCCCCATCAGCACGCCCTCTCTCACCGTCGCACAAAGAAGTCTTTCGCTGTGCGTGGCGGAGTCGTTGAGGCCAATGAGGCCCTTCACCAACTGTCGGAGACATTGGCGCCCACAGCGCCTTTGTCAAAGCCTGGATCTCGCCTACTGGACTTATTTCCAGACAGCGTCACTTATGACGTGTTCGTGCCGCCTCCACGTGAGGACACACCTGCACCTGGGAGTCTGCCCCGGGCCGCTTCACCTCTCGAAAGGGAGGAGTCGCCGCCTCGTGGATGCTCCAGCGGCTGCTCCGGGTCATGCCGACCCGGTTCTGGCCGAACTCCAGCGCCTGCATGACCCCCTTAGGGGAATTCGGGCAGTGTTTGGACAGTCAAGGACTGGCGGGGGGCTGGCATTGATGTCGCCGACCTGCGGGCCCTTGATGAGGATCACCGAGCAGCCCGCCTTCGAGGGGGGGGGGCGGTAATGAGGACGCGGTCCTCGCTGAACTACAGCATTTGAATGATCCCTTGCGGGACATCCGCGCCGTGTTTGGACGAGGAGGACGCACTGGGGGCGGCATGGGGGTTGATGTCACTGCCTTCAGAGAAACATACGGGTCCAACTCAGATGATGAGAATGGAATCGCTAACTACATTAGGCGCGCGGGGGCTGCCCCAGGCACTAAGCGTAATAAATCCAACGACAATGATGCGGCCATCAAGGCGCATCTTGACGATGTCTTGGCTCAGTGCCAGGATGACCCCAAGTGTGTATATGCGGCCACGGATGCGTCTGTGCCTACTATATCACGCTACCAGGCAGCTTTGGCTTGCTTGGTATTTCGCGAGCACAAAACTGTTTATCAGAGCAGGTTTGTGGCTGGCAGAGTACTCAGTTCAGACACTGAGTTATTTGCTATCCGCGCAGCTATCGAGAATGCCGTGAGGCTGCCTGATGCTACGCGCATAGTATTGTTTACAGATTCCATTGGTTCTGCTAAGCGGGCAGTGGATCCTTCCATGCACTCCGGTCAAGGTCACTCCTTGCGGGTGTGCGCTGTTCTCAAGCAGTGGTTCGAAGAGGACCCTTCTCGTACCCTCTCCTTCATCTACGTGCCTTCGCGTCTTCGGTGGGGCGTTCACTTTGACGCGCACTTGTTTGTGCGTGACCTCCCTCCAGTACCGGCTGCAAAGCCATATACTTCTTATGACAGCAGGCGCAAACACGCCGCTGATTCCAGTTCGGATGCATGGAAGTCCTCCTTCCTCCATTCCCAAGATTGTGGGCGTCAATTTTTGATGCTCAAAGGCCTCGGCAAGGGCCAAATACTTCCATCTACTGTCTTTGGCGGCAAATGGCTTTCGTCTGCGAGTGAGTCTCTTAGTCTCACCGCTCGCTTGACTCGGTGCATACTGGGCCACGCCCCTATTGGTTCGTATTTCGAACGGTTTAGGCCAAATGATGGTGATGGTAACCCCATTGCCTATCCATGTTCCTGCGGCGCGCGACGTCAAACTCGCGAGCACATCTTTGCTTGGTGTCCCAAGTATAAGCATACCCTGCCCCAGGGCAAGCAACCAACCTTGTTGGTTCATGTCCTTGATTTCTTGCGCAAAAACCCTTTGGCTTTTGCCTCGCTGGCTGCTCCTCTGGGGGGGGCTGGATAACAGTAATAGATGGCCAATCTTGGTCGACTCAGACTGCGTTCGCTGCAGTAGTGACACGACCCGTAGGGTCGGTTGCCAGCTGAGGCGTTAATGGCGTACACCCTAGCGGTAGTCTCTCCTGTCCTTCAATGGTGCCGGGGTTGGAAACGTTGGTGCTAACGGGCCAGCCCCCCAGAGGGTTAGACGGCAAAGCAGTTGGGCTCTGGATCTGCCTTTGGGTGGGTTTATTCCTTGGCTACGGTGTATGGTGAGCAACCATGACTTCGATTTGGGTTGGAGTTGTGGCGGGCGTAGTCTGGGTCCTCTGAGGGCCTGATATTCTCTCAACGGAAGCCTTCAACAATTTGTTGTTGGCGCCAATCTGTTCTGTTGATGTCTCCACCGCTTGCGGCTGCCATCGACATATTTGCTAGGCAAGGGTTTCCCTTCCCGAGGCACCTTCTTCTGGTTTGCTTGTCTCGTTAAACTCGTTAGTTACTTCATGTATTTGTCGTAGTTAGCCGCGGACTGCGATCGCGCACCGCGTAATAAATTGCAACGCCCTTCGGGACGTCGCAGGATTCAAAAAAAAAAAAAAAAAAAAAGATTTCGAGGCACACTGGGTCCTCTACTATCTTTTTAAGGTGGGGCCACGTAACGTGGTCCGGACCTGGAGATGAGCCACTCGCACAGGCGGCCAAGGCCTCCTTAAGTTCGAGCTCTGAAAATGGGACCCAATCCCTCTTGGGCATGTCGGGCAGGTCATCCAGGACTGAATGGTCGCACTCTCGCCCAGAGGCCGAGTTGTATGTACCATGAAGGGCATCCCATAGGTCTGCATCAAAGAATTCGCGCTTGGCCGCCCTGACGGTGCGGCGAAACCAGGCCCAGTCCTCCTTAGAACGGGAGGACTGGTACCGTCGAAATGCATAAGCACACTGGCCATTCCACCATGGCTTCGAGTGTGATGTGATGCACGCCTCCATCGCGTGGTCATCCCACGCAGCAGAGAATGTGTCACAGATGCCTTCGGCAATCCGATCCACGTCTACGGCCGAGTTTACCGCATCCAAGGGCCATTCCTTGAAGGTGCGAATAATTTGAGACAAGAAGTCGGCCTCAGCCAGGCTTCCTGGCTTGATAAAGAACCTCAATTCTTCCAGTAACTGGAAGCCGAGTTCGATGACGGTGGAGATCGGAATGTGATCTGATGTCCCCTGCATGTCCGTGACCCGCCGCGGTGGTAAGCGCAGCGCATCTTGAGATTTAATAAACACCAGATCTATCACTGATGGTTCAAGTTCTGAGTTGTGAGATATAAATGTGGGACCTGGATTAGCAAATGGAGCTAGATCCAGACCCAATCGGGCTGCCATATTCAGCAGTTGGATTGCTTGCGATCTGTGATGTGAAATCCCAGTAATTGGCACTCCACCACTTTTAGTTACCAGTTTCCACTGGATTCCACTGGATTCAGTACTATTCCAATCAAATCCACCACTTTCCACTACCTTCCACCAGTGTTTCCACCACCTTCCACCACTACCTTCCAGTACTTTCCACTACTTGCCACCACTTTCCACCACCTTCCACCATTTGCCACCAATAACTTTATTACTTTCCACCACCTTCCACCGCCTTCCACCAGTAAATTTACCACCTTCCACCAGTTGCCACCAGTTGCTACCAGTAACTTTATCACTTTCCACCACTTGCCACCACCTTCCACTGGTTGCCACCACTTGCCACCAGTAAATTCACCACTTTCCACCACCTTCCACTGGTTGCCACCACTTTCCACCACCTTCCACTGGTTGCCACCACTTGCCACCAGTAAATTCACCACTTTCCACCACTTGCCACCAGTAAATTCACCACTTTCCACCACCTTCCACTGGTTGCCACCACTTGCCACCAGTAAATTCACCACTTTCCACCACCTTCCACTGGTTGCCACCACTTGCCACCAGTAAATTCACCACTTTCCACCACTTGCCACCAGTAAATTCACCACTTGCCACCACCTTCCACTGGTTGCCACCACTTGCCACCAGTAAATTACCTTCTTGTTACTACTATTTTGCATAACTCTTCTGTATTTCTTTAATAAGTACACTGCTTTTTTAATTATCTTTACAAATTGAACACTGTAGTCAATATAAATATTAAAACATTTATTACATTTCAATCACTGTCAGATTCTTCTTCTTCTTCTTCTTCTTCTTCTTCTTCTTCCTCCTCCTCCTCCTCTTCCTCTTCTTCACTACTAACTTCCTGAATTTCTTCATCTTCCTCTTCAGAGCTTTCCTCTTCCTCTTCAGAGCTTGTTTCTTCACTATTATCTTCATCATCAGACAAGCTTTGTGTTGATTCTCTTGATGGTGGTAATCTATTGTTATTTGAATTCTTCTTTTCAATCTTGATGAGAATATGTTTTGCGTGATAGAATAGCATTGAATGCAGGAACCATTTGAAGTTCTTGGCCACCATTCGCTTGAGGATTGAATTGAATCCAGTCATCCATGCATTGAGCTGCTCACTGGCTTCAGTATTGAATTCACGAACCTAAATAAATAAAAAGTTGATTCAAATACAAGAATAAATAGAAGAAAAGACTATACTTTGTAAACATTTCCATTCTCATCAACACGTTCTCCAACCAAGTCACCACTATTAGGTGTAGGATTGCAATAAGTCCTGCAGAGCTCATCAGTGGCCTTGTGATTGATGTAATGGTAAGAGTCCACAATAAAGCGCGTAGTTTGAGACCATTTATTCCAGTCTTCTGTTCGATGAGCAAGACTGCGCAAAACCTAAACCAATAGTTAAATACAAGTCTAATAAAATAATAAATACTCACCAAACAAGCTTTATTAATACAGATATAAGTAGGCCAGTCTTCCACATTTGGATACACCACTTTGTCTAACCAATCAAGAATATGAGTTGCAGACTCAGCTTTATCAAACAAAGTCCATGCTAAAACCACACCACAAGGTGTACAAATGGTTTCAACACAGTAGAATTTGCCAGGTGAAAAATAATGACGAAGACCATGGATAACTTGTTCTTCATCATGTGGTTGCTGTAGTCGATGTGCACAATGTTGTTGCCAAGGCTGTATATTAGTAGGACGCTGGATTATACAATGTATACCATTGACTGTTGCCTTGCTTTTATGAGATTGGTGTCATTTCCATTCAGAAGCATGTTCCTGACAGGCCAGACTATTTGGCTGCTGTTGCCCATGGCAGTCCACAATGTGACATCTATTAAATATTAAATATTGCAAAAAGACTATAAAATAAGCACTATACCTTGTACCATATGCTTCTTCATGTTGCTGGCAAAAGGCACCACCTCAAGCATTGAGTAAATCATTGGTACAATTTTCAAAAGTGCAATGCTAAAAAAAATTACTTATAAGTAAGTAAATAAATAAATAAAATTAAAAAGACACACCATAGGCCCCATTACAGCTCCATCAATAACAACCATCTTGCAAGGTACTGCATTTATAATATTTGGCTGACCTGGCTGTGGTTTCCATGGCTTGGTACACTCAGAACAAGAGTGGTCTTTAACCAAGGGCATACGGCCTTCATCACCCAAGGTTTTGAATGCCAAATCAACAAGCTATACAAAATTTGAGATTAAATATAATACAGAATATATCAAGACTTACATCATCAATATCCAATTCCCGCTTTGCCTCAAAGTCTACATTAGCAGCTTCTGCAACTGACCGAATTGATTCTTGAGTAAAAGCCTGCCAAATCTGCCTTCGTGAAACATTTGTTGTCGAAGTTCCAAAGCATTCATTCCAGGACTGCATATAAGCATTGGCGGAGGCATGGAAATTATACATTCCACCAAGGACTGCATTTGAAAATACCCGATCAACCCAAAGATTAGCACCAATCTTGAGATAGCATGCTGAATTAATAAAAACTTCTTGAGTTTGGCCATTTTCAAGAGTATAGTCCTCGTGGTCAGGCTGATAAACTGTATTGCAACGAGTACACTTGCCACGCATAAGATATACAGACTCAGAATTTGTGATTGTAATGCCTTCAATGAGAGTGACATTTGTTGAATCCCTTGGGGGTATCGAGACTAGAAGACTGTATGGTTTGCAGGATGCAGTGGTGCAAGTCATATTGGGAGGACAGATAATCCGAATAGGAAGAATGGATGATCGTGAAATATGGTAAATCTTGCGCTTGAATTTACCAGTGTGACTATATGGTGTCAAGTGTAGAAAAATAGCAAAACTGTCCAAATGTTTTGCAAAGTCACCTGTAGATTTACAATGATCATTGGATAAGAAAATCTCGCTGTCTGTCTTGTTGCCTAGCCTAGTTTCAAGTCCACGAGCAATAGCTTTCATCCAGCCTGTAGCATGAATTTTTCTCTCTCCATCATAGACAGGATGAGTGTGGCGAGCATGGAGATTAAGAACTTCAGGATTATCAGTGAGAGAGAAGAGAAGAAGGAGAACAGTGGTGAGAGAGATGTTGGAATTGAATGTGGACAAAATAAAATCACTGAATGCCTTGAATGTTGGATTTGGAAAAGCATGTGGATGAGTATCCTGAGCAAAAGTTGTTGGAAGCCAAGCTAGAGCACAGATAAAGCAGAGAAGCCAGAATAGAAAGGACGTTGAAAATCTAACGGAAAAAAAAAAACACAAAGATCATTTTAGAAAATTGATAATACACAGATATTTCTAAGTAAAAAAACATTACTGTGCACCACCTGACTTCTTTACTTTCCTCCTAGTCTGTGCTTCGATCCATTTATGCAAGCTATTGAAACTAAACTTGCGTTCTTTCTTGAGTCCCAAAATTCATCGATTTCTTTCTGATCGGAAGCATTTTGAAGCCACTTGAGAATTTCGGGATGAGATGACTTGATTGGTGAGAATGTTCTTTCCCATTTTCCATATTGGAATGCTTGAGCCAAATATCAGTGATGGCAACCTGAGCAGCTGGTTTGTTAGGCCACTCTGTCTTTGTAATCGATCTCCACTTCTCGACAGCAGCAAGACTTGCTTTGTATGACTGAAACAATAGACGAAGATCAGATCCACCCTTTTTGGAAGCACGGCGTGCAAGAAGATCTTTGTCAATGCCCAGCCTGTCAATAATCTCGATTTGGCTTGCTAGCAAGGCAACAGAGGGTGTGGCACCACGAGAAGGATGGAGAGAAGAGCCATGTGATTGGGACTCAGCTGATGCAAGGGAAGCAGATCGGAAATCAATAGGATTAAGTAAAGCCTAAGTTATATAAATTAGTAAATAATTAATTAAAAGCAAAAAGCAAAATAAAATATACCGCCAAAATCCAAAGAGTAGGTATGCCATCCTCATTATCATCAGCAAAAGAAGCCGGAGTCTTCTTCTTGATAGCATCAACATATGGGCCAAGAATGCTCCAGCCTTTCGGCTTTACATTCCAGATATAGATAATACGCTCTAAATAATACATTTAGTACGAGTCAATTGAAAAAGAAAGACAAACTTACAATCAATAGACGTGAAAAGTTTTCCAATTTCTTTGAGGATAGTGCCAATGGAAGTATTAGTGTGGACCATGTGCATAAAGCCATAGTTGATGTCTCGGGTATTTGGTGGAGTGTCAGTATGACGAGTGCATACACAAACAACACCATCGGGAGAATCATCAGAAGAAATAGGAACAACTCTTTCATCTTCAGAATAATCACCAATGTTGAGAGTATTGCCTTGAGTGCGTCCACGACTAGTCCCACCGACAGTACGAGAAGAACCTTGCAAAGGTATAGAAGGATCGGTAGTGTATGCAAGAGCACGAGAAGCTTGAATGGCTTTCTGAAAATCTATACAATGTATAAGTACTATTATGAATAAGATTAATGAATAAGCGCACCTGCAGCCTCCTGGTCATCTATTTCCATTGCATCGTCATCTTCCTCCTCCTCATCTTCCTCTTCCTCCTCCTCCTCCTGTTGAACTGCCTTCATCTTACCCTTTTCCTTTGATGCTTTGTCTACCTCAATCTGAGTATTCTGCACCACAATAGCCTTCTTCTCCTTCTCCTTTACCTTCTCTGTCACTGCTTTCTCCTCTGGCTCAGGTGCATCCTCACAATGACGAGACCTGCCTTTCATCAGAGCAGCAGCTGTGGATGTAGGTGCTGGAAGAGAAGGTCAGAATTGGAGAGGAGGAGCAACTGGAACACTGAATATAATTTGTTCTGCACTAGATCAAATATAAGTACATGGATATTTAAAATATGTATGATACACATGGTGATAATTGGGTGTCAGCTTTTGAAGCAGCATCTACTTCAGCCTCCTTGTGCACTGTTGTTTTTCTGTAGAAATGTAAGTAAAAGATATAAGAACTAAGAATAGATAATATACCGAGCATTGGGAATAGGCTGGCCAACATTTGCTTTCTTTGATGGCTTGCGTATATCTGGTAGACTATTAGTTGTTGTATATTTAACAAATAATAGATCACATACCTTTCTTGTGAGGAGTCTTCTCTTTCTCTTCTTTATCTTCCTTCAATGGCTTGCATATTTCTGGTAGACTATTAGTTGTTGCATATTGAACAGGTAATAGATCACATACCTTTCTTGCACAGAGTCTTCTCTTTCTCTTCTTCATCTTCATCTTCTTCCATTGGACCAGGGTCAGCTTCAACGAGATAGTTATAATCTATACATTAATTATATTGAAGATATACATACAACGTAAATTAAGTTTGTCGTCAGAACTGTCAACTTGCATAGATTGATCTTCATCTTCAATCTCTGAAGTAGGTCAGCTTCTCTTGGGTTCAGGTACTTCAACTGGGCTGCTGCCTCTGACACTTTCTGTTGGTCTTGGTCTTGCCCTTGCCCTTGCCTTTCTTGCCAAATGGTGGTGAGCGTGATTGAGCCATAGTGTAGCCTTTATACAAGAGAATAGACATAAGCATATATTCTTTAAGTCACACATAATAGAAAAGATAAAAGAAATTATTTTATTTTATGTCTACAATACAATATACATACAACAAGAAAAAAGAAAGAAAGACTTACACTAACTATGTAGTGTAGGTAGATAGAATTAGGAATAGAAAGGGAGGGGAGGGAAGATAAAGAGTCAGTAACATATTATACATGTCTCATGAATATAGTGAACATACGTGGAGCAACAGTAATGAGGCAATAATGTGGGGGCAACATCGCGGCGACATGAAGGAAACAAAGATGGCAACAAGGTGGGGAAATGACGTGGGACAAGGATGGAGGCAACATGGCGGCGACAAGCACGGGGGTGTGGCGGTGACGTGGCGGCGACATGGAGGTGACGAGGGCGGGGGCGTGGCGGTGGCATGGCGGCGACAAGCATGGGGGCATGGCAGTGGCATGGCAGCGACGAGCACGGGGGCGTGACGTGGCGGTGATGAGCACGGGGTGTGGTGGCGATGTGGCGGCGACAAGGACGGGGGCATGGCAGCGATGTGGCGGTGACGTGGCGGCAATGTTGGTGGTGACGTGGCGGCGATGAGGATGGGGGCGTGGCGGTGGCATGGCGGTGACAAGGATGGGAGTGTGGCGGCGACATGGCGGCGACGAGGACGGAGGCGACGTGGTCGCATTGTCGTGATGTCGTTGTCGTTGTCATTGTCGTCGGGCGTGACGTGGCGGCGACAAGGACGGGGGCGTGGCGGTGGCATGGCGGCGACTCACGCATTCCGGGTTCTGTCATCGTTTCGGGCCCTTGTATCAGTTTCATCGTTAACAGCGAGCTGCGCGGTGGAACGTTTCTGTTTAATGCGCGTTATGTATTCATCCCTTCCGGTTGGATGTTAAACTGAGAAGGCTGCTTTGTAAAGTAGTTAGTACCACGCGGACTGCCATCACGCACCGCGTAATAAATTGTTGATTTTAAAAAAAAAAAAAAAAAAAAAAAAAAAAAAAAAAAAAGGCATGGCGGCGACGAGGATGGGGGTGTGGCGGCAACATGGCGGCGACGAGGATGGAGGCGACGTGGTCACATTGTCGTGGTCGTTGTCGTCGTGATGCCATTGTCATCGTCGCGTTGTTGTTGTTGTCATCGTCGTTGGGCGTGACGTGGCGGCGACAAGGATGGGGGCGTGGTGGCGACATGGCGGCGACAAGGACAGGGACGTGGCGGTGACGTGGCAGCGACGTGGCAGCGACAAGGACGGGGGCATGGCGGTGACATGGTGGCAATGTGGCAGCGATGAGGTGTGGCGGCGACGTGGCGGCGACGAGGATAGGGGCAACGTGGTCGCATCGTCGTGGTCATTGTCGTCGTGATGCCGTCGTCGTTGTCGCGTCGTTGTCGTTGTTGCGTCGTCATCATTGTCGTTGTCGTTGTCGCGTCATCGTCGACATAGCAGGCAGTGGTGGCCGGTGACGTGGCAGGGCGAGGCGGTAGGCAGAGGGAAATGGTGAAGGGGTGTTGGTCAGCGTGGGCAGAGACAACGAAGGTGGGTGGAGGGGCTTACCTTGCATTTTTGCTTTGGTCTTGCGAGATGGTGGTGGTAGTGGAAAGAAAGGCAACCGTGACAGCGAGTTGCTTAAATGCAATTAAAGCTCTGCCCAAAATTTTAATGCCAAAGCGGCTGCGTTCAATAAGTCCATAAAGGTAAAAGTTATTAAATAGCCAAATGCCTTCATGGCCTAGTGGTTTAATGCTCTGTACCTGTGGCTGTGTTATAACGGCGGGCCGTGTGTTCGACTCCTGTTGAGGGCACTTTATTGGACAACATTTGCAGTTGTTTAGTGTGGTTTATATTTTTGTAATGTATTACTAATCACTCTTTAATAAAATAACAATCATTGATCACAGTATACTTCCAGTGGCATCCGGTCACCGTTGGAAACTTGGTGGAAACTGGTGGAAACTGGTGGCATTCAGTGGAAACTTGGTGGCATCCGGTGGCATCCGGTGGAATCCAGTGGAATCCGGTGGAATCCAGTGGAATCCGGTGGAATCCGGTGGATTTCCACTGAACTTGACTTCCGCTGGAATCTGGCAGAGTTCAGATTCCAGTGGTTTCCACCAGTGGATCCATTAGTTGAATATTGATAGCTTGTATACACTTATATATGGCTTTCATTAATTTCCACTTCCACTGGAATCCACTGGAATCCACTGGATTCCGGCGGAAACTGGTAACTAAATGTGGTGGAGTGTAAAGAGCTCGCATCGACGGACGAAGCGGGGCAAGCCTATTGGAAATATAGGCCAGTACGCGTGGGTGGCTATCCCCTACCGAGGGGCGCACCATGGTGGTCCAAGCAGGATGCTTTGGGGCACCAACTACAACATCACCAGCGACCGAGGTGGTCGACGGCACCATTCTTATAACCTGCCTAGGCTTTTTTTTTTTTTTTTTAACTCAACAATTTATTTTGCGGTGCGTGAT
Organism: Pholiota adiposa; assembly: GCA_009935795.1. Classification (NCBI taxonomy): domain Eukaryota; kingdom Fungi; phylum Basidiomycota; class Agaricomycetes; order Agaricales; family Strophariaceae; genus Pholiota; species Pholiota adiposa. The sequence goes on along the minus strand of QEYC01000183.1, from coordinate 29,561 downwards.
GGCAGTCCGTGTGGTACTAACTACTTTACAAAGCAGCATTCTCAATTTAACGTCCAAATGGAAGGGACAAATACATAACGCGCATTAAACAGAAACGTTCCACCGCGCAGCTCGCCGTTAACGATGAAACTGATGCAAGGGCCCGAAACGATAACGGATCCCGGAATGCGTGGTAACCTGCCTAGGCGGTTCTTGGATAAACAGAACATCGTAAACATCTTTACAATTTTCTAATAGTACATCAATGTATGCGTAATTTTTCGCAACGTTAAAGGAAAAAACACTAATCCGTCCCTTGTCCAGCATTAAGCTACGGGTGAGGAGATAGATGGAATGCGGTTGCGAGCAGAGACTGCACGTACTTCAGCGTATTTTGCCTCGATCCACGTGCGATCGAAACGATGCTTCCAGAAGGGACACTTCCGGTCAGTAGCGCTGTGCGGGCCCTTGCAATTGGGGCACCGGTGAGCATGAGGGCACGGCGCACCCTCCTTGGTGGGGGCGAGCGGTGGAGTGGCCTTGGGATTACCTCGGCATAAACCACACTGATTGCGATGGAGATCGCTCTCGTGCGGGCCGCTGCATCGAGGGCAGCGGATTGCGCGCGCTTTGCACGACGTAGAGGCATGGCCCCACCTGTAGCACCTAGTGCACAAGGCCGAGCCGGGGTTTGCAGCAGCGGTCTGTATCATACAGCTGCGACTGTGGATGAGAAACGGCTTGTTATTAAGCATTTTGGCGCGGGTACCCGTCTGAGAGTCCCAAATATTGAAGTAAATAGTCATGGTGGAGCTATTCTTTGACACACGGACGGGGCAAAGAGGGCCCGTCAATGCGAAATATCCAGAGAGGGGGTGTGCATCCATAGCGTCCCGAACCTCTGACATGTCTGTTCTGGTCCCCTGTTTGGGGTGCTTCCAGAAGGGAACATCGATAATCTTGAGATAAGACGTCGATGAAGGGAGAGACACCCACATCCTCTTGGCGAAGGTGGGTACCATAGATGCGATGCAGCCTCGTATGACTTCGATGTCATAAACGTTGGCTACGCCGGTGGTGTGCAACGTGTACCCATCGTACGCGAAGTTGCCAGATAGTATCTCGATCTTGGGAAGACGAGTGTTGCAGAGCTTGCATAGCTCTTTGAAGTCAATGGCGGGGATCTTCTCCCCTTCGTCGAGCTGGAAACCAAACAGCACTTGCCAGTGAGTAGGGCCAGCAGAGGTGAAGCTAGGGGTGGCTCTGCGCTTGTTGGGCGCAGCGCCACCAGCTTTCTGCTGAAGCTCAACGAGCTTCTCTGCAGGGAGTTGAGGGAAAGCCTTCACGAGGGCAATGAGGCCCTCAACTTTAGCAACCGGTTTGGGAGCCGCAGCCACCCCTGCATAGGAGTGGCGCGGCTTGGTAGACATCGGCACAGGCGGCGGGGGCCCCTGACGCTGATACTTGACAACATTGCGCTTAGGCGCCTGCCGAGGAGCGGGTTTAGGCGTAGACGCCTTTCCCTTCAACCTGTCAGAGAGCAGGGGAGGGTCGACAACCATAGACGATGAGGCCGCACCCGGGGGGTTAGGTGCCGCAATAGCCCAGTGGTTTCGATCACTAAAGACTTGCAAAGGGTGGCTGTGCACCATCCAGTCAGGTTGTGGGTTCGATCCCCGCTCATCCCCCAATACCTACGTGATTAAAAGTTGGGCTAGGCGCGTGACATATCATTGGTTACAGTCACAAGCTCGGGACCTGCACGGGTGATTCCATTCCCAGGTCGTTCTCTGGTGGTAATGATCCTGTCCCACGAACTGGTTCCCCGGCGTAGGGGGTGGGCCTTGTCAGCCCTGTCGTGTGGTGCAACATGGTTTGCAGCTTGGACTGGTGCCTGCAGGTGCTGGCTTGGGTTTAAGAGCCTACAGAGGAATCGCCGGTTGGAGCCCAAAGTGGCTGGTCTTCGGACTGGTCGTGCCCGAAAGGGAGTGAAAGCATAGGGCGCGGTAAGCGAGGGAATATTTCAAAGACGAGCTGAATGTCTGGGTGATACCAGGCCAGGCAACCCTCCACGGTTGGGCAGACTCGGTCCGCTTGACATGCGGCATAAACCGGGTGAGTGGCCATCGTCAGTCCACAGTAGTAGCGATCTGCGGTGTCTGGAATTCCTTGTCGGGCAAATGACCCGGGGGGGCGGGCGACTCAGGCTCGGAAGGAGTAGGGTCTCATCTGGAATACGGTGGGACACGCGTAGACGTAAAACAAATCCGGATCTGGTGGGTTGCCATAGGGTCACATCAGGGCACAATCCGGTTGGCTGTGGGCGAGGCAGAGACCTGGGACAGGTGGGGTTCCGCGCCGGTTGGCTTAAGCGAACCACCTGCTTGGGAACGGGAAGTTCAGTAGCTGGGGCTCTCTAATAACTCCCTGGTGAAGCATGGGCCGTAGTGGGTCAGGACAGTCTCCTGCAACCCGGCTCGAGGGTAACAAACTCCTCTGTCGGTTCGACTCAGTGACTAGCTGGGTTTCGAGTCTAAGTTGACTCCGGGGTCTGGGTTCTCAGCGGGAGTTGCGCCCCGCGTGCTGGCAGCTTACGCCATAGAGTCCGGTCACTTCCCGCAAGGGCAAAGCGAATAGGTCTCCCTTTGGGGGGGCCTATATCTCGTAAATTGTTGATATAAAAAAATAAAAAAAAAACCCGGGGGGTTAGGCTTCGCTTTCTTGGGGGGGGGGGGGGGTTTGGGCACTTGAGGGTCTGCAGCAGCAGCAGGCCTCTTCTCACGCCGGACGATTTCTCTATACCAGTCCGCGTCCTGAGTGACTTCAAAAAGCCGCTTGAGCGGGACGGTTAAGAGGGCAAAGTTGGGGAGCTCTTCCAAAAGCTCAACCCCATTGACAGACTGCGCAGCCGCCGCCCACTCCGCCGCGCGTTCTAAGGATGTGTGCACCGCCGCGAGGGCGTCCGCTGCCGTGAAGTCATCGTCGAATGACAGGGGTAGCACTTTAGCATTGACTTGGTTGCCTTCGTCGTCGACGGACATGGGACCAGGTGAAGGAGCGGGGGTTCCCGCAACAGACGAGCGCCCCAGGCCTCTAACTTGGGCAGGGACGGGGGTGGCGTACCGCTCCCTCGCGGATGAGTGAGACGACGAGCGTGAGTGGGTTGATCTGGAGGTCGAACAGATAGGTGCAGCGGGCAAAAGAGCACTGGGGAGAGCAGGTGGAGAAGACTCCGCGCGGCTAGAGGGAGCGCCCCCCCTCACAGTCAATCGGCCGCGATTGGGAGCACCTCCTCCTCGAGGTGTGGTCATAGGATGTGTTGGTAGATGTTGGTAATGCCTGATCAGAGATCGGGCGCAGTGGCGTAGTGGTGGGGGACGATGTTGACGATGTGCGAGTTGTTCCCACGGGCACTGGTGGTAGTACCGGATTAAGAAGCGATGACACTACATTGGGTCCACCTTGATGGAAACCCTCAGGTTGGCGCATATAGATCCACTCATCAAGATCTCCATTAGTGAAGGCAGCAGAAATGTCAACAGAGCACAGAGACATGCCCTCCAGTGCAGCTAGAGCCAAAATCAAGCGCAACGTCGCAGGACGGAATGTAGGCGCAAAGACTTCATGATAGTCAACTCCAGGACGCTGAGAGTATCCTTTTGCAACCAAACGAGCCTTGTAGCGCTCAATAGCACCGTCTTTGAGTGTCTTGATTTTGAACACCCAACCAGAACCAATTGCCTTTGCACCAGGTGGAAGCTCAACTAGCTCCCAAGTTCCATTCTGCAAGAGTGTGTTATACTCTGCATTGATTGCTTCTTTCCAGTTCTCAGAGTCAGTGCTTTTCATTGCTTGCTTGTAGTTGTGAGGATCAGCAACTGAAGCAGCACCAGCAAACTGAACTTCTTGGAAATCAGGATCTAATGGTGGATCCACTTCATCCTCTGCAGCAGGTGGCAGAGCAACTGGCTGTGTAACTTTCCACCACTCTGTAGGCGGCTTTAGAGCACGCGTAGAGCGTCTCAACTGGGGGCCGCAATAGCCCAGTGGTTTCGATCACTAAAGACTTGCAAAGGGTGGCTGTGCACCATCCAGTCAGATTGTGGGTTCGATCCCCGCTCATCCCCCAATACCTACGTGATTTAAAGTTGGGCTAGGCGCGTGACATATCATTGGTTACAGTCACAAGCTCAGGTATTCTGGTCTTAGACTGCCGGGGTTGATGGACTGTAATGGTCTGTTGGCACTGCTGCGGTCCACGGGGTCGACGCTGACGCGCAGGCCTGTAATATGATCGTGCGCGCATGATGAGATTCTGTGGGGCTGGGAACATTGGGGTAATGATCCTGGGGGTAGGTGGGATTGGGTTGTCCCTGCTCCACAATATGTGTGACACGTATGCACTGCTGTGGCGAAACTTGTCTATAAGCGCAGCTGAAGGGGGAATCTCGAGATGGCCAATTGGGAAGTAGGACCAAGTGACGCTGATCCAAGGATCATGCAGATGGTATCCGAACTCCACCTGAGGATCCGGAGAATGGGGTGAAACTCCTCTGAAATCCGGCCCAAAGGACCGTAAAGGATAGGCGAGATAACATGGGGATTAGTCTGCAGAACACCCAATTAGGGTACCCCAGGCGTGGATTGGCCCTTGCTTGGTAAGCCTAAGCTGAGATTTGCGACCTCGTACTTGAAAGAGTTGCAGCTTTGGGTTCACGCGGTTAGTCACTGTAGTAGGGTCACATAATGTAGCACTTCAGTGGCCGGTTAGTACCAATGTGGAAAGCCTTGCGCTGTCGGCTCCTGCATTATATGGGGTGTGGGGTGTGATTCCGAAACAAATCCTGGATCTCTTCGGAGTGTGCACAACCAGGTTGGCATGTGGCGAGACAGAGAGTCTGGACATCTGGGGATCCGAGCCGGTTGGCATAATCGAACCAGATGCTGGACAACGGGAAGGATAGGGTTCGACGAACCTGAATCTGGGCTGTAGCAGGATGTGGCAGTCCCACTACCCTGGCTCGAGTGTACTAAATCCTCTGTCGGTTCTCTCAGAGTAACACGCTGAGTTAGAATCTAAGTTGATTCCGGGATCGAATAGCACCTCCCCGCAAGGGAACAGGTGGTAGCCTCTGGCCCTTACAGGGGCTGGGGGCTATATCTCGCTGCCATCACGCACCGCGTAATAAATTGTTGATTAAAAAAAAAAAAAAAAAAAAAGCATCTCAACTGCGGCGGAGCAGGAGGCGGCTGAGGTGGGAGGTGTTGAAGTGGCTCAACAGCAGCTGCAGGCCCTGGCGCATCCGGAATAGGCAGCGCAGGCTGAGGAATCTGTGGTGGATTTGGAGCAAATGGCTCCTGAGGCGCAATTTCAGCAGGGAAAGGCTGAATATCATCCTGTTAGAAGTGACCTGTACACTTTCTAATGGCTTGATAGTTCTTGACATCTCATGGTTCTGCCCAGAGCTCTGTTCCATACTTCGCTTTTGAGTGTTGGTATATTACCAGCTCATAGCACTAATACAACTAAGACTGGATAGCTCAGTGGTTAGAGCATCCCCCTAGTGTGGGTAAGGTCCTTGGTTCAAACCCAGGTCTGGTCATATCTTTTCCGAGGTCACCCGATCGGTGATTCTAACTTTTTTTTTTTTTTTTTTTTTTAACTCAACAATTTATTTCGCGGTGCATGATGGCAGTCCGCGTGGTACTAACTACTTTACAAAGCAGCATTCTCAATTTAACGTCCAAATGGGAGGGACGAATACATAACGCGCATTAAACAGAAACGTTCCACCGCGCAGCTCGCCGTTAACAATGAAACTGACACAAGGGCCCGAAATGATGACAGAGCCCGGAATGCGTGTGGGGCAACCCCACATTGGCACCGATGACCTCCCATCTTCTCCTGCAATTTCTACGTCGTCATCCACACAAAGTTTAGGGCCCACCTTGCGGTGAGCCCTATTGGGGAACTTCAGGAGGTTTCGGCAGGGAGTACAACCCCACTTACTAACCCCTATGTGCACAAGGTGCCGGGTCAGCTGCTGTCGCAGTCTCCCTATTAGGTGATGCAGCTTTGCCGTCCACGCCCCACAGCTGGCGGACACTGGTCCTTCCCGGCGCGGCCAGTCAGCAGTGACGCTTTCAGCCAGGGTCGGCTTATAGCAGCCACAGCAACCCAACTCAGTTTAAACCCCGCAGGGTGCCAAGTCAAGTTGCCGTTAGTCTTCCTATTAGGTATGGCATTTTTACCCACTCACAACTCAGGTTCAACCTAAGTGCCCCAACACTCCAGCTTCAACTTAAGCCCCGTAAGCACTTATTATGTGCCGCGGAACCGACAGTGGATATAGATCTCTCGGGCCAGATTCAGGGGACTACCCTGGTCTGCCACGGCCCAGCCGCCACAGGGCGCTACCCCTGCCGTACCTTCCCGTCCCCCGGCAGCTGGTTCACTGGTACCATATTTGGCCCCGCGGATCCCCAATGCTGTCCAGAGTCACTGTCTTGCCGCCCCGGCTCCTAAGACCGGCCCGGATTGTGCTCCCCACCGAAACAGGGATCTGGATCTTCCGAGACGACTAACGACCTACCAAAGCAGGTGGCTGGGTGCCCTATCCTGGCCATCCAGGTCGGGGTGTTATCAGCCCAATGCCCAGCTCTTACCGTGCCTTATCCTTTCAGTCCGAAGGGGCCCCAGTAGCCCAGTGGTTTAGATCGCTAAAGACCTGGTGAGGGTGGCTGTGCACCATCCAAGAGGTCGGGGGTTCGATTCCCCTGCAATGCAGATACCATAAGTCTGTGCCGCGGGCTGTCATGGCTTACGTGGACAACCACTCTGGTTCCCATGATCACGACTTTGTGTAGGATGCAAGGCTAGATGCCGCTGGAGGGGTCGGTCTGTGTGATCCACAACGTTCAACACGAGGTGAGCACTGGCAAGCCTAAGGCTGTTCTCGGCAGGGAGCAGTGGCCCGGAAGGGACCGAAAGGATAAGGCACGGTAAGAGCTGGAATTGGGCTGATAACACCCCGACCCGGGTAGGCCGTGAGGCCATACACCCGCCCTTGGTTAAGGTTGTCCACCGTGGGTCAGGACAGGGCACCCAGCCAGCTGCCTTCGACGGGTAATGCTGTGAGGGTAGGTCGTTAGTCATCACGGGTACTCCTGGGTTGCATGCCCTCGGTCCGGTCTTAGGACTGTGGTGGCAAGGCAGTGACTCCGGACAGCATTGGGGATCCGCGGGCCAAATATGGTACCAGCGAACCAGCTGCCGGGGGACGCGGAAGGTACGGCGGGGGTCGCGCCCCGTGTCGGCTGGGCCGTGGCAGACCAGGGTAGTCCCCTGAATCTGGCCCGAGAGATCTATATCCACTGTCGGTTCCGCGGCACATAATAAGTGCTTACGGGGCTTAAGTTGAAGCTGAGGTGTTGGGACGCTTGGGTTGAACCTGAGTCTCTGGAGCGGTATTAGTATAAAAGCCAACCTAATAGGTAGGTGGTGGAAACACTGCCAAATAAACCAACCCTGCTGGTAGCCTTGGGGGTTGACTCTGAGGTTGCCGGAAAGCCGTGACACCTAATAGGGAGACTGCAGTAGCAGCCACCCAGCGCCGCAAACAGATTAGGGGTTAGTAAGTGGGGTTGTACTCCCTGCCAAACTCCTCCGAAGGTCCCAATAGGGCTCACCGCAAGGTGGGCCCTAAACTTTGTTGGTCTCGCTGACTGTTCTCAACCCCTCTGTCTCCCCCCTCCTCTTTCTGTCCACACCGCCTCGCCATTACCGCCACTGCCTTCCCTTGCCTCCCACCACGGATGATGTGGCACCCAACCCCCTGCGACCCGACCCAACCCAACCCGTGATTGCACGATGATGATGTGCGGCCACCACCACCTCTCGCCGCCAATTGACGACGGACGACGACGGAATGACCCACCACCGCCACTGCCTCTCCCCTCAGCCCTCCTCGTGCTGTGGCATGTTGCTGATGCCCAGGTAAGCTGCTCCCTCTCCCCTCTTTGCCACATGCTGACTGTCTCTCTCCCCTCCCTTTACTGCCCTTGCCCTTGCTGCTGTCGCCATGCCTCCCTCCTCTGCTATATCTACACTATGTAGTTAGTGTAAGTCTTTTAATATTTTTTTGTATATACATTTTGTACTGTAGAGTAGAGTCAATAAATATATTATAACTTTATTTATTATCTTCAATGTGTGATGTTCTTATGAATAATAACTTATGCCTTTTTGTTTTGTATGAAGATCACAAGCATGGCAAGATCTCGTTCCCAGAAACAACAGAAGCAAGAAGCATCAGAGGGCTAGTCCAGCTGAAGAATCTGAACCCAAGCGTAGTCGCCACAACTCAGAGAGTGGAGATGAACATATGCAAGTTGATGAAGAGTCGGAGGATGAATTGAATTCACTTTGTATGTATATCTTGCATATTATTTATATATAACTAACTGGTAGTTCAAGCCAAGCCAGTTCCGATGGAAGAAGATAATGCCGAAGAAGATAAAGAGAAGACTCCACCGCAAGAAGGGTATGTCTTCTATCTATTTCACATATGATCTAACAATATACTAGGCAAAGGCAAGAAAGCCAAGGCTTCCAAGAAAGTTGATTCTGGTAAACCAATTCCAAAGCCTCGGTATGTTTATTATCTGTTTATTTCCCTATCTTTTCTATCTTTCTGCAGCAAGACAACTGCGCAGAAGGAGGCTGAGGTTGAGGCAGCTGCCAAAGTCAAGGCCCAGATGACTGCGTGCGTATGATACATTTTATACTTGTCTAGGTATTAATATTTGATACAGTGCAGAAGATATTATCTTTGGTGTTCCAATCCTTCCTCCTCTCCAATTCAAGTCTTCTATTCCAGTACCCGCAGCCACTGCTGCTCCTGCTATAACAGGAAGGTCTCGTCGTCGTGATGATGCACCAGAGGTAGAGAAGAAGTCAGGAAAGCAGAAGGTAAAGGAGACTCTTGTGGAGAGGAATGAGGAGGAGAGTGGGATGGATATTGATGGAGAGATGAAGGGAAAGGGAAAGCAGAAGATGACTGAGGCAGAGGAAGAAGAGGCAGAAGAGGAGAAGGATGGAGAGAATATTGAAGTAGACTTGGATGAGCAGGAGGCTGCAGGTGTGTTTGCTTCTTATCTTTCTTTACAATTACTCAAATATTGTATAGATCTTCAGACTGCGACTTATAATTCCCTTGCCTTGGAAGGTGCATCACATACAATTGGAGGCACTAGCCGTGGACATGCTATGGGTAATCATCCCAACATTGCTGATCTCCATGAAGATGAGTTTGTTGCTCTTTCTTCCGTCAAACCCAACTGCATTGTTCGCTTCTGCCACTATCATGGCCTTGTTCCACCCAATACCCGAGATGTGGAATTTGGTTTTGTCATGAAGTTTCACGTTGGCAGCACAATTGCTTTGTTCTTATGGAAATTGCGCGTCGCTTCCATCCTATCAAGTGTAAGCCTCCTTTTTCTTCTTCACATATAATATTCTAAAAAATTACTTAGACCAGATGAGGATTTATCTGCGTGGAGTCTTGAAGGATCCTATTTGGAGGCTATTGAAAATAGAGCTCAAGCTGACTTCGTGGATGATGATGAGGGTAGGCCTACATTTTGGATCCTTGGTGTGAGTTGTATTTTATCTTTACATTGCTTACTTACTCACTTATTATTTAGGCTCCACCATCCAACGATTCTATTAATTTACGCGATATATCACTTGCAGCTGAGTCTCGTGATTCTTCTCAATACCCCTCTCGTGCAACATCCCCTCCTACTCGCAAGATTGCGGCAAGTCCGAGATTATTGAAAGACTGGAGATTGATACAGCTCTTCTTAAACTTGGTCAAAGAAGGGTTCCGATCTTCAGGTGACTTTCAAGGCATACAAAGCAAGTCTTGCTGCTGTTGCCAAATGGGAGGATATTTCCGATACGGAGTGGCCTACCAAGCCACCCTTGATTGATGTTACAAGCATTTGGATTCAGAAGACCCAATACAGCAAATGGGCCAAAACTTTCAATTCTATTATTGATTTCTATCCAGATATGCTGAAATGGCTTGAAGATGCTCCCGACAAGAAGAGCAGTGAAGAAGTTTGGGGTGCCAGAAAAGGTGGTAAATTGGGTTTTAATGCCTTGTTTGTATGGGTCAGAGTTCGGGATGATAAGAAGAACAACAAGAAGAAACCAGCTGCACAGTAATGTTTTTTTACTTGTAAATATGTGTATTGTTAAATTTCTAAAACAAAATTGTTTTTGGTTTATTTTATTAGACTTCAAGTGTCTTTCTTATTCTGGCTTCTCTGCTTTATCTGTGCTCTTGCTTGGCTTCCAACAACTTTGGCTCAGAATACTCAGCCACATCCATTTCCAAATCCAACATTCCACGCATTCAGCAAGTTTATTCTGTCTACATTTAATTCCAATATCTCCCTCACCACTGTTCTTCTGCTTCTCTTCTCACTCACTGATAATCCTGATCTTCTTAATCTTCATGCTCGTCAATCCCATCCAACTCATGAAGGAGAGAAGCAGACCCAAGCTACTGGCTGGATGAGAGCTCTTGCTCGTGGACTAGAAGATAGACTAGGCGATAAGACAGATTCTGAGATTTTTTTAACCCAATAATTGTCATAAAACAACTGTCAACTTTGCCAAACATTTGGACAAGCTTACTGGTTTTCTGGGTCTTACACCATATAGTCGTACTGGTAAATTCAAGTCCAAGATTCATCATATTTCACGATCATCCATTCTTCCTATCCGAATTATCTGTCCTCCCAATATGACTTGCACCACTGCATCCTGCAGACCATACAGTCTTCTAGTCTCAACACCTCCCCGTGATTCAACACATGTCACTCTCATTGAAGGCATCACAATCACTGATTCTGACTCTGTGTATCTTCTGCGTGGCGAGTGTACTCATTGCAATACAGTTTATCAGCCTGACCACGAGGACTATACTCTTGAAAATGGCCAAACTCAAGAAGTCTTTATCAATTCTGCACACTATCTCAAGATTGGTGCTAATCTTTGGGTTGATCGGGTATTTTCAAATGCAGTCCTTGGTGGAATGTATAATTTCCATGCCTCTGCCAATGCTTACATGCAGTACTGGAATGAATGCTTTGGAACTTTGACAACAAATGTTTCGCGAAGGCAAATTTGGCAAGCTTTTACTCAAGAATCAATTCGGTCAGTTGCAGAAGCTGCAGATGTTGACTTTGAGGCAGAGCGGGAGATGGATATTGATAATGTAAGTCTAAATTTATTCTATTTTATATTTTATCTCAAATTCTATATAGCTTGTTGATTTGGCATTCAAAACCTTGGGCGATGAAGGTCGCATGCCTTTGGTCAATGAACATTCCTGTTCTGACTGTACCAAACCACGAAAGCCCCAGCCAGGTCAGCCAAATATTGCAAATGCAGTACCTTGCAGGATGGTTGTAATTGATGGAGCTGTTATGGGGCCTGTGGTGCGTCTTGTTAAATTTATTAATTTATTTACTTTATAAGTATTTTTATAGCATTGTGCTTATAAAGATTGTACCAAGGATTTACTCAATGCCCGTGGTGGTGCCTTTTGTCAGAAACATGAGGAAGAATATGGTTTGAGGTGCAGTACTTTGATTATATTGTTTTTATAATATTGAATACTTAATAGATGTCGCATTGTGGACTGCCGTGAGCAACAAGAGCCAAATAGTCTGGCCTGTCAGCAGCATGCTTCTGATTGGAAGAAACATCAAGCCCATAAAAGCAAGTCAACACTTCAGGGAATACGTCGAATTATCCAGCGTCCCAATGAAGTTCAAGATTGGCAACGAAATCAGATACAACGATTACAACAACCACATGATCAAGCTCAAAGTGGTGAGATTCGTCGTTGTCACTATTTTTCACCAAGCAAATTTTATTGTGTTGAAACTGTTTGTACACCATGTGGAGTTGTCTTAGCATGGACTTTGTTCGACAAAGCCGAGTCTCCAACTAATATTCTAAAATGGTTGGATACTGTGGTATATCCAAACAAAGAAGATCATCCTGCTTATATCTGTATTGATAAAGCTTGTTTGGTGAGTAATTATTATTTTATTAGGCTTGTGTTAATGTATTGTTCTAGGTTTTGCGAACACTTGCTCTAAAACCAGAATATTGGAATGAATGGTCTCAAACTACTCGTTTTATTGTGGACTCCTATCATTATATCAACCACAAGGCAGATGATCGGTTATGCAGAACATATTGCAATCCTACACCTGATAGTGGTGATTTGGTTGGAGAACAAGTTGATGCTAATGGAAATGTTTATAAAGTATATCTTCTTCTTTTATTTATTCTTTTATTAATTTGAATCTTTTTTTCTCTAGGTTCGTCAATTCAACACTGAAGCTAGCGAGCAGCTTAATGCTTGGATGACTGGATTTGATTCTATTCTCAAGTGAATGGTGTCCAAGAACTTCAAATAGTTTTTACATGCAATGCTGTTCTATCACGCAAAACATGTCCTGATGAAGATTGAGAAGAAGAATCAAACCAATAATAGTGATACACCAATGGAGCCAAGAAGCTGGTCTGATAGTAGTGATGAAGGTTATAGTGATGAGGTGATAAGCTCTGAAGCGAGTGAGGAGGAAGAAGAAGAAGAAGAAGAAGAAGAAGAAATCCAGGAAAAAGCTAGTGGAGACATAGAAGAAGAAGAAGAAGAAGAAGAGGAAGAAGAAGAAGGAGAAGAGGAAAGAGAAGAAGAAGAAGAGGAAGGAGAAAAAGAAGAAGAAGATTCTAGTAATAGTGATTGAAATATTTCTATTCTTTGAATTTATTGTTTGTTTGTTTGTATATTGAATGTATTTAATTACTAGTAAAATATTGATAAAGCTGCTTTGCTAAAATATTTACTAATAAATTGACTGAAAGATTTACCACAAAGTTCACCATTAAGTTCACTAGTAAATTCACCAATAAGTTCACTGGTAAATTTACCAATGTGTTCACCAGTAAATTCACTAGTAAATTCATCAGTAAATGTACTTAAGTTTACTCATAAATTGATACTAAAATATTTATTGGTGAATTCACTAATGAGTTCACAGTGAACTTACTAAATATTCACCAATTAGTTCACCAATAAATTCATTAAACAGTTTTTTACTAGTTAGTTCACTAATTATTCACCAATTAGTTTACTAGTGAATTCACATGGTGAACATGCAGTTACTATAACAATAAGTTCACTAATATATTTACCAGTAAGTTCACCATTAGGTTCACTAAATATTTAATACTTAATTACTAGTCACTTCACCAGTGAACTCACTGCATATTCACTAGTGAATTCACCAATGAACTCAGTAGTAGTAAACTTATTGAATATTTACTAGTTGGTTCACTAGTAAATTCACTAGTAAACCCACTAAGTATATACCAGTGAGTTCACCAGTGAGTTCACTAAATATATCCACTAATGAATTTATTAGTAAGTTCAGCACAGTGTGTTCACCAGTAAATTCACTGAATATTGATCAATGTGTTCACTAGTAAGTTCACTAGTGAGTTCACTGAATATGTACAAATATTTATTAATGAGTTCACCAATGATTCACTAATAGTACACCAATGAGTTCACCAGTAAGTTCACTGAACAGAGGAGTAAATTCACCAATGTTCACCAATGTTCACCACTATTCACCAGTATTCAGTGAAGTTCACTGAAGTTCACTGAAGTTCAGTGGAGTTCAGTGAAGTTCAGTGAAGTTCAGTGATTGAAGGTGGTGGAGGGTCATCCGCTTCTTGTCTAGCAACCGCTACCATCGCAGCATGTGACCACCTTGCTCGTCGTCTTTAACGTCCTCCACAGCACGATTGATAGCGCCGATCACCGATCGGATTACAACAGGACCTAGCTATGGGTCCGAAACCCCTCCAACCAAGTCAGGGGACCTCTCGCTCTGGCGGATCTTCCGCTGGGGCCGGAACTCCCCGCCCACCACCACCTGCGAGCATTGCTTCCGCCCCCGCTGCCTCTGGCGGTCCTGGGGCTACCTACAACCCAGGAAGGTCCCAGTCCAGGGCCTCTGACACCCGTAGTGACGTCGCTCGCGACTGTTACGCCACAGAAACCCCTGGCATCCGAGAGAGGAGTACCTCGCGTGCCCGTACTTCAGACGAGTGCAGCCTCCGCTCTGTCTCTGCGATGGATGAAGAAGATCGAACCCAGCGCCCCACCCCTGCACCCTCAGTCACTGGCTCAGGGTACATGGACGTATCGGAAGGCACCGTTGAACTCCACTTAGGCCGGTTAAACCCGGGGATTGACATTGTTGTGGCCACTTCCGCCTTCCGCGAAGTTCATAGTTGGATTGAGGATCCAGCTACATATATGAGCCCTGAGATGATAGGTACCTACTCTCTTCAGTTTGCGGAGGACTTTAGGCAGCTTCGGCTGGCTATCGAACGCTCGCAAATGATGACTATCCTCGAGGGTGCGCAGGCTCGCATGCCTGCCTCCTCTATACCTCCACCCCAGGCCCCGGTGTTCACTCCACCCCTGCGGCGCAGACGCCTCGAGCGCCTGCCATCCCCCTGTCCCTGTGTCGCAAGATGTGGAGATGCGGGAGGCGACATCCAGCCACGGCCCTCCTAGCAAGAAGGCCAAAACTACAACAACCGCTCAACCCCGCCCTCAGCCCAAGTGGCCGCAGGTGGAGTATCAGCGAGGGGGGCCTCCGCCTCCCATACCTACAGCTACGAAACCAGGCAGAACTTATGCCAAGGTTGCGAAGCAGGCCAAAGCGATTTCTGGCCTCAACCCCGCCAACACCGTTGCGCTCGCGAAGGCGTTGCCCGAACTCCCCGCTCACAGGATCGTTGAGATCCAGAAGCAAGCCGAAGGCAAGGACTAGGCGCCCCAAGCGCAAGGAACCTGGCTTCACATCTGCAGGCCCGTCGTCGACAGGTCCTCGTTTCTTTCAGATGGTCGAAAAGATTCAATCTTGGGACCTTTCCAAAATCTATCGCCGCGATGTCAATATGCACTCAAGAAAAGCGAACTTCTCTGTTCGCATCCAATCTATTGGAGGGCCTACGATGGCTACTCTCTTGGTACACCGGCGTCGCCACTGTGGAGGAGATCGATCTCATCCGTGGTGTTTGCTGCGCCCAGCTTCAAGCCAATACCCGCGTGTTGGGTAGGCCTTCCCCAGTCGACTCGTACCTCAAGGTACTCAATGTCCCCTACTATATCCTGTGGCTCAGATCGTGTCACCGGGAGCAGGTCATGACCACTCTCACTCAGAGTCCATTCTGGGTGAACATCAACCCCGCTGGCCCCGCCCGCGTCGTTCGCAACTCTGGAGCAAGTTTTTTTATTTTTATTTTTTTTTTTTAAATCAACAATTTTACGAGATATAGGCCCCTCCGAAGGGAGACCTATTCGCTTTGCCTTGCGGGAAGCGACCGGATTCTATGGCGTAAGCTGCCAACATGCGGGGTGCAACTCCCGCTGAGAACCCAGACCCCGGAGTCAACTTAGACTCGAAACCCAGCTAGTCACTGAGTCGAACCGACAGAGGAGTTTGTTACCCTTGAGCCGGGTTGCAGGAAACTGTCCTGACCCGCTACGGCCCATGCTTCACCAGGGAGTTATTATAGAGCCCCGGCTACTGAACTTCCGTCCCGAGCAGGTGGTTCGCTTAAGCCAACCGGCGCGGAACCCCACCTGTCCCAGGTCTCTGCCTCGCCCACAGCCAACCGATTGTGCCCTGATGTGACCCTATGGCAACCCACCAGATCCGGATTTGTTTTACGTCTACGCGTGTCCACCGTATTCCAGATGAGACCTACTCCTTCGAGCCTGAGTCGCCCGCGCCCCCCGGTCATTTGCCCGACAAGGAATTCCAGACACCGCAGATCGCTACTACTGTGGACTGACGATGGCCACTCACCCGGTTTATGCCGCATGTCAAGCGCGAGTCTGCCCAACCGTGGAGGGTTGCCTGGCCTGGTATCACCCAGACATCAGCTCGTCTTTGAAATATTCCTCGCTTACCGCGCCCTATGCTTTCACTCCCTTTCGGGCACGACCAGTCCGAAGACCAGCCACTTTGGGCTCCAACCGCGCGATTCCCTGTAGGCCCTTAAACCCAAGCCAGCACCCGCAGGCACCAGTCCAAGCGCGAACCATGTTGCCAACACGACAGGGCTGACAAGGCCCGCCCCCTACGCGGGGAACCAGTTCGTGGGACAGGATCATTACCACCAGAGAACGACCTGGGAATGGAATCACCCGTGCACGGTCCCGAGCTTGTGACTGTAACCAATGATATGTCACGCGCCTAGCCCAACTTTTAATCACGTAGGTATTGGGGATGAGCGGGGATCGAACCCACAACCTGACCGGATGGTGCACAGCCACCCTTTGCAAGTCTTTAGTGATCGAAACCACTGGGCTATTGCAGCCAACTCTGGAGCAAGTACCACGGCCACCGTGTACTTTAATACTCTGGGACTCCCAATCCGGAGCCTGCGCGCATACTCTCATTGGAAGACGCTTTATTTCTCGTCGCGTAACTGTCCAATTTGCGCCGCTGCTGCCAATCCGGGCACCGCTCTCTGCGCACTCGCTGCTGGAGGTGGGCCACGCATCCAACTCGTGCAAGGCTGGCTCAGCCTCGCTGCCCCACTGTTGCGGCCCTCACCATAAGGAGGAGCACCGCGAACAATGTCACCCCTGCAAGACCGGGGATTTGAAGAAGACTCCGCCCGTTCCTCCCACCAAGGAGGGCGAGCCCTGCCCGCACAAGTCTCGTTGCCCCAATTGCGGTGACGAGCACGCTGCTATGGATCGAAGTGCAAATTCTGGTCCCCACCGCTTTGACCGTGACTGGATCAAGGCCAAGTATGCCGAGGTGAGAGTTCGTCGTTCATCGCCCCGCCCCCACTCTAATAAACCCCCCGTAGCTTGATGCGTCAAGACACCATGGAGGAAATTAGGATTTGTTCGTTCAACGTAGCTAAGAATCGTCTGCTCGTTGATGTATTACTAGAAACTTGTCAAAATCGATTCGATGTTCTATTTCTCCAAGAGCCACCATGGGGCATCATTCGTAAGACAGTCTCCTCCTCTAACAAAGAGGGAGACGACGTTATTGGAGCGCCTAAGCACCCTGAGTGGCTAACAATCGCGCTACCTCCCAAACCAGATACCACAGCGCGCGTAATCGCTTATTGTCATAATAGGCTTACACGTCTGCGTCCATCCCTCAGACGAGATATTAACAATCACCCCGATATTCTTGTCCTTTCGCTCTTTGTCCACGGACAAGTGCTTAATCTCATGAACGTCTATTCTGATGCCAACCACACAGCAATCTGGTACATTGCCCAGCGCTCTAACTCACTCCCCACATTCCAATACATGGGAGGGGACTTCAACTGCCACTCGTCGGTGTGGGACCCTTTGGTACCCTTGCACCGCACAGTGCCTATTTCTCTGCTTGAAGCGGCAGGCGATCTGGGTCTGGATCTGGCTCTGCCAGATAACCACGGCCCGACTTTCTATTCCCACAACGAGGATCTCCATCCATCGGTGATCGATCTCGTTTTTATCGGGGCCCCAGTAGCCCAGTGGTTTAGATCACTAAAGACCTGGTGAGGGTGGCTGTGCACCATCCAAGAGGTTGGGGGTTCGATTCCCCTGCAATGCAGATACCATAAGTCTGTCCTGCGTGGCTGTACAGCTTGTTAGAATTGCTTTTCCCACTCTCCAACACACTCTTCTTTCCAGACTCATCCAGACTCATCTGGATTGTTCTAGACTCAAGTCTAGACTTTTCCCAATGTTCTCCTTTTATCATTCTGAGCACATTGTAGTTCTAGTTCATTCCAGACCAGTCTAGACTTCTAGACCTTACCAGAATTCACTAGACACTTCTAGTTAGTTACCAGACAATTACCAGACTACACTGGAATTGTCTGTCCTAGATTACTCTGGACTCTGTCCTAGTAGTATATAAGGTTGTACTTAGTTTCCTGAAGTCCTCAGTTACTTACTCCGGACTTCAGGTTAGTAGTAGTCTCTCCTCTCACTCAATATACCTAGTTACTTACTCCGGACTTCAGCTCTTCATAGCTCGTCTATATCTCGCTCCAAGTCCGTCTAACTTGGCAGCTAGCTGTCTGACGACCTCGCCTACCTGCTGCCTTTAACAGGTTATGGGCCCCGAGCTCAAAGCGCTTTAATTCGTAATATACTCATTTGCTCTTCTCTATATTGCGTTTTTCTTGTAATCCTGTGCCAGGCCCAGCCTTATATTGCTGCCGCCAGTACAGAGGAACTTGCATGCTCTTACGGCTGAGTTTCCCTCGGAACAACCGTCTGGACTCCGAGTTATCTCGACTTTTGTATCTCTTCATCTTGAGTAGTCTAGATTAGCTTCGCTTTTCTTTTGTTGATTACTCCGGAGTTTTTTTTTTTTGTGTCTTGAGTTTTCTAACTCGACACGCGTGTGTATCACACCTTTACCTACCTCTGATCGCAGTTGCACGCCGTTCCGTTTCGTCGTCCATTGCCAATCATGTCATCTACAAACATTCCCAACTTTCCCAAACTCAACTCCACCAACTACAACTCTTGGGCTGATGAAATCCAAGCCTGGCTTCGTGCTCAGGGTGTATGGTGCATTGTAGATGGTTCCTCACAGTCTCCTATACTGTCTACACCGCCTACAGCCACTCAGCTCACCGCTTTGGATGCATGGCAGACGAAATCGGACAAGGCAGCTGGCTACATCTTTCTATTAGTTGAGGACACATCGCTTCTTAATCCGGTACTACCACCAGTGCCCGTGGGAACAACTCGCACATCGTCAACATCGTCCCCCACCACTACGCCACTGCGCCCGATCTCTGATCAGGCATTACCAACACTTACCAACACATCCTATGACCACACCTCGAGGAGGAGGTGTTCCCAATCGCGGCCGATCGACCGCGAGGGGGGGCGCTCCCTCTAGCCGCGCGGAGTCTTCTCCACCTGCTCTCCCCGGTGCTCTTTTGCCCGCTGCACCTATCCGTTCGACCTCCAGATCGACCCATTCACGTTCATCGTCTCACTCGTCCGCGAGGGAGCGGTACGCCACCCCCGTCCCTGCCCAAGTCCGAGGCTTGGGGCGCTCATCCATTGCGGGAACCCCCGCTCCTTCGCCTGGTCCCATGTCCGTCGACGACGATGAGGGGGACCAAGTTAATGCTAAAGTGCTACCCCTGTCGTTCGACGATGACTTCACGGCAGCGGACGCCCTCGCGGCGGTGCACACATCCTTGGAACGCGCGGCGGAGTGGGCGGCGGCTGCGCAGTCTGTCAATGGGGCCGAGCTTTTGGAAGAGCTCCCCAACTTTGCCCTCTTAACCGTCCCGCTCAAGCGGCTTTTCGAAGTCACTCAGGACGCGGACTGGTATAGAGAAATCGTCCGGCGCGAGAAGAGGCCTGCTGCTGCTGCAGACCCTCAAACGCCCAAACCCCCCCCCAAGAAAGCGAAGCCTAACCCTCCGGGTGCGGCCTCGTCGTCTATGGTTGTCGACCCTCCCCTGCTCTCAGACAGGTTGAAGGGAAAGGCGTCTACGCCTAAACCCGCTCCTCGGCAGGCGCCCAAGCGCAATGTCGTCGAGTATCAGCGTCAGGGGCCTCCGCCGCCTGTGCCGATGTCTACCAAGCCGCGCCGCTCCTATGCAGGGGTGGCTGCGGCTCCCAAACCAGTTGCTAAAGTTGAGGGCCTCGTTGCCCTCGCGAAGGCTTTCCCTCAACTCCCTGCAGAGAAGCTCGTTGAGCTTCAGCAGAAAGCTGGTGGCGCTGCGCCCAACAAGCGCAGGGCCACCCCTAGCTTCACCTCTGCTGGCCCTACTCGCCGGCAAGTGCTGTTTGGTTTCCAGCTCGACGAAGGGGAGAAGATCCCCGCCATCGACTTCAAAGAGCTACGCAAGCTCTGTAACACTCGTCTTCCCAAGATCGAGATACTATCTGGCAACTTCGCGTACGACGGGTACACGTTGCACACCACCGGCGTAGCCAACGTCTATGACATCAAAGTCATACGAGGCTGCATCGCATCCATGGTACCCACCTTCGCCAAGAGGATGTGGGTGTCTCTCCCTTCGTCGACGTCTTATCTCAAGATTATCGATGTTCCCTTCTGGAAGCACCCCAAGCAGGGGATTAGAACAGACATGTCAGAGGTGCGGGACGCTATGGATGCACACCCCCTCTCTGGTTATTTCGCGTTGACGGGCCCTCTTCGCCCCGTCCGTGTGTCGAAGAATAGTTCCACCATGACTATTTACTTCAATATCTGGGACTCTCAGATGGGTACCCGCACCAAAACGCTTAACAACAAGCCATTTCTCATCCACGGTTGCAGCTGTATGATACAGACTGCTGCTGCAAACCCCGGATCAGCCTTGTGCACTAGGTGCTACAGGTGGGGCCACGCTTCTACGTCGTGCAAAGCGCGCGCAATCCGCTGCCCTCGATGCAGCGGTCCTCACGAGAGCGATCTCCATCGCAATCAGTGTGGTTTATGCCGAGGTAATCCCAAGGCCACTCCACTGCTTGCCCCCACCAAAGAGGGTGCGCCGTGCCCTCATGCTCATCGGTGCCCCAACTGCAAGGGCCCGCACAGCGCTACTGACTGGAAGTGTCCCTTCTGGAAGCATCGCTTCGATCGCACGTGGATCGAGGCAAAATACGCTGAAGTACGTGCAGTTTCTGCTCGCAACCGCGTTCCATCTAACTCCTCACCCGTAGCTTAATGCTGGACAAGGGACGGATTAGTGTTTTTTCTTTTAACGTTGCGAAAAATTACGCATACGTTGATGTACTATTAGAAAATTGTAAAGATGTTTACGATGTTCTGTTTATCCAAGAACCGCCTAGGCAGGTTATAAGAATGGCGCCGTCGACCACCTCGGTCGCTGGTGATGTTGTAGTTGGTGCCCCAAAGCATCCCGCTTGGACCACCATGGTGCGCCCCTCGGTAGGGGATAGCCACCCACGCGTACTGGCCTATATTTCCAATAGGCTTGCCCCGCTTCGTCCGTCGATGCGTCGAGATATCCTTGACCATCGTGACATCTTTGTCTGTCGCTCACCTATGGGCCCAAGACAATGCTCTTGATGAACGTCTATAATGACGATCAGAACACTGCGCTACGGTTTATTGCCGATCGCGACGTCTCCTCCCCCCTTTGTCTATATGGGGGGAGATTTCAACTGTCATTCGTTGATGTGGGATCCTAGGATTTCACATCACAGATCGCAAGCAATCCAACTGCTGAATACGGCAGCCCGTTTGGGTCTGGATCTAGCTCCATTTGCTAATCCAGGTCCCACATTTATATCTCACAACTCAGAACTTGATCCATCGGTGATAGATCTGGTGTTTATTAAATCTCAAGATGCGCTGCGCTTACCACCGTCACGGACATGCAGGGGACATCAGATCACATTCCGATCTCCACCGTCATCGAACTCGGCTTCCAGTTACCGGAAGAATCGAGGTTCTTTATCAAGCCAGGAAGCCCGGCCGAGGCCGACTTCTTGTCTCAAATTATTCGCACCTTCAAGGAATGGCCCTTGGATGCGATAAACTCGGCCGCAGACGTGGATCGGATTGCCGAAGGCATCTGTGACACGTTCTCTGCTGCGTGGGATGACCACGCACGGAGGCGCGCATCACATCACACTCGAAGCCATGGTGGAATGGCCAGTGTGCTTATGCATTTCGACGGTACCAGTCCTCCCGTTCTAAGGAGGACTGGGCCTGGTTTCGCCGCACCGTCAGGGCGGCCAAGCGCGAATTCTTTGATGCTCGCATCGAGGAAGTTGCTACTACCAATAAGCGCCCATGGGACCTCATGAATTGGGTCCAGCAGCGTAAAAACCCCCCTTGCGAGGCTATCCAGTATAAGGATAAGCCTTGTAATGACATGGCAGACCTATGGGATGCCCTTCATGGTACATACAACTCGGCCTCTGGTCGAGAGTGCGACCATTCAGTCCTGGATGACCTGCCCGACATGCCCGAGAGGGATTGGGTCCCATTTTCAGAGCTCGAACTTAAGGAGGCCTTGGCCGCCTGTGCGAGTGGCTCATCTCCAGGTCCGGACCACGTTACGTGGCCCCACCTTAAAAAGATAGTAGAGGACCCAGTGTGCCTCGAAATCTTTACCGTGTTGGCGAATGGCTGTATTTGGTTCGGTCATTGGCCCACACACTTCAAGGAATCTGTCTCGGTTATCATCCCAAAACCAGGCAAACCTTCATATGCTACTCCTAAGTCGTTCAGGCCCATTGTACTCCTGAACACGTTGGGTAAACTCTTCGAGAAAATGCTCTCGAATCGCATCCAGTTTGAAATGATCGAGCTGGATATTGTCCATCCAAACCAGTTTGGCGGCGTTCGACAGCGCTCGACCGAAGATGCTGGGTTGTACCTTACCCACCTTGTGCGTGCGGGGTGGGCGAGGAACCTCAAGACGAGTGTTATCGCTTTTGATATCGCTCAGTTCTTTCCATCTTTGAACCACGACTTTTTGCTCGCAGTTCTTAAAAAGCAAGGATTTCCTGCCCCGGTGGTGAAATTCTTTGCGTCCTACCTTGTTGGGAGATCTACTTCTTATAAGTGGAACTCTTTCATGTCGGATCCCCGGCAGGCTGATGTGGGGGTAGGGCAGGGCTCCGCGCTCTCGCCTGTACTCTCCGCTCTATACATTGCTCCAATTATGAAGCTATACGAGATGAGGGCTGTCAATATTGACACCACCCTTCTTTCTTATGTGGATGATGGAACTGTGATTGCACAGTCCAAATCGCTAGACGACAATAATTCTACGCTTAAAGAAGGTATGAGATATTGTTTAAGCTTTTCACTTCATTCGGCCTCGTCTTGGAACACAACAAGACGGAGTTGTTCCATTTCTCGCGCGCGCGGACAAGTACAACCCCTCACTCGATCTGGGGTATGCACCTTTCACGGGAGACTCCCGTTTAACACCCAAGACCATTTGGCGGTACCTTGGGTTTTATTTTGATCGTCAGCTCACATTCCATGAGCACGTTCGATACTACTCCACCAAAGCACTCACCACCGTCATGGCGATGAGGATGCTAGGTAATTCATCCAGGGGGCTTTCTGCTAAGCAGAAGCGCCTTCTTTATCGGTCGTGTGTGGTGCCTATTGCCACATATGGCTTTCGTCTATGGTATTTTACAGGAGCCCGCATTAAAGGGATCCTTAAAAGCCTTACATCGATGCAGCGTAAAGCGGCTTGTTGGATCACTGGCGCCTTCAGGACGTCGCCAACAATGGGAGTGCAGGCCATTGCTGGCTTGATCCCTATTCATCTCCATTTGCGAAAGATGGCCGACAGGTCAAACCTTCGCATTGCTACACTGTCGGACACTCATCCGACACGGTCTCTTATGGAGGCTGAGTTTCAAAAGGGCGCTGCTCCCCATCAGCACGCCCTCTCTCACCGTCGCACAAAGAAGTCTTTCGCTGTGCGTGGCGGAGTCGTTGAGGCCAATGAGGCCCTTCACCAACTGTCGGAGACATTGGCGCCCACAGCGCCTTTGTCAAAGCCTGGATCTCGCCTACTGGACTTATTTCCAGACAGCGTCACTATGACGTGTTCGTGCCGCCTCCACGTGAGGACACACCTGCACCTGGGAGTCTGCCCCGGGCCGCTTCACCTCTCGAAAGGGAGGAGTCGCCGCCTCGGGTGGATGCTCCAGCGGCTGCTCCGGGTCATGCCGACCCGGTTCTGGCCGAACTCCAGCGCCTGCATGACCCCCTTAGGGGAATTCGGGCAGTGTTTGGACAGTCAAGGACTGGCGGGGGGGCTGGCATTGATGTCGCCGACCTGCGGGCCCTTGATGAGGATCACCGAGCTTGGTCTCCGGGCTCCGCGAGGGGCTAGATGGGAATCGTCGGGCGGTGCTCGTCACACCCGCATCTGTGGGACTCTCGTAGTCTGTCACTGACCCAACTGTAGGACCATCACTTAAACACGACGACGTTGAGTTACGGGAGAAGATGGAGGTCAGCGGTGCCACTTAGGGTCAGACGTTGGGGGGCCCAAATTCTTTGACGGCTACTTTCGACATTTCGTCGCTGGTGCGCTCTGTTCTGTTGATGTCTCCCACGCTTGCGGCTGCCATCGACATATTTGCTAGGCAAGGGTTTCCCTTCCCGAGGCACCTTCTTCTGTTTGCTTGTCTCGTTAACAATCGTTAGTTACTTCATGTATTTGTCGCAGTTAGCCGGGACTGCGATCGCGCACCGCGTAATAAATTGTGACGCCCTTCGGGACGTCGCAGGATTCAAAAAAAAAAAAAAAAAAAAAGAGGATCACGAGCAGCCGCCTTCGAGGGGGGCGGGCGGTAATGAGGATGCGGTCCTCGCTGAACTACAGCGTTTGAATGATCCCTTGCGGGACATCCGCGCTGTGTTTGGACGAGGAGGACGCACTGGGGGCGGCGTGGGGGTCGATGTCGCTGCCTTCAGAGAAGCTTACGGTTCCAACTCAGATGATGGGAATGGAATCGCTAACTACGTTAGGCGCGCGGGGCTGCCCGGGCGCTAAGCGTAATAAATCCAACGACAATGATGCGGCATCAAGGCGCATCTTTGTTTTGGCTCAGTGCCAGACGACCCCAAGTGTTGTATATGTGGCCACGGATGCGTCTGTGCCCACTATATCACGCTACAGGCAGCTTCGGCTTGCTTGGTATTTCGCGAGCACAAAACTGTTTATCAGAGCAGTTTGTGGCTGGCAGAGTACTCAGTTCAGACGCTGAGTTATTCGCTATCCGCGCAGCTATCGAGAACACCGTGAGGCTGCCTGATGCTACGCGCATAGTATTGTTTACAGATTCCATTGGGTCCGCTAAGCGGGCAGTGGATCCTTCCGTGCACTCCGGTCAAGGTCACTCCTTGAGGGTGTGTGCTGTTCTCAAGCAGTGGTTCAAAGAGGACCCTTCTCGTACCCTCTCCTTCGTCCACGCGCCTTCGCGTCTTCGGTGGGGCGTTCACTTTGACGCGCACTTGTTTGTGCGCGACCTCCCTCCAGTACCGGCTGCAAAGCCATATACTTCTTATGACAGCAGGCGCAAACACGCTGCTGATTCCAGTTCGGATGCATGGAAGTCCTCCTTCCTCCATTCCCCAGATCATGGGTGTCAATTTTTGATGCTCAAAGGCCTCGGCAAGGGCCAAATACTTCCATCAACCGTCTCTGGCGGTAAATGGCTGTCGTCTGCGAGTGAGTCTCTTAGTCTCACTGCACGCTTGACTCGGTGCATACTGGGCCACGCCCCTATTGGTTCGTACTTCGAACGGTTTAGGCCAAATGACGGCGATGGTAACCCCATTGCCTATCCATGTTCCTGTGGCGCGCGACGTCAAACTCGTGAGCACATCTTTGCTTGGTGTCCCAAGTATAAGCGTACCCTGCCCCAGGGCAAGCAACCAACCTTGTTGGTTCATGTCCTTGATTTCTTGCGCAAAAACCCTTTGGCTTTTGCCTCGCCAGCTACTCCTCCGGGAGGGGCTGGATAACAGTAATGGACGGCCATGACCTGATGGCTGGTCCTTCGTGGCATCGTAAATCTGTAGACCAAGGAACTTCGGTCAATAGTACTGACAAGTTGGAATGAATACACAGGGATAGATCCTAGACTATGCAGTGATAAAATCCATGGATGAATGAATACAGCATTTTTAAGAATCCAGAGTAATGAGAATATAGGATTCATTAATACCCAAAGTTTCATTACTCCTGGCGCATTCATTAATTCATTATTGAGGGTATTTCATTAATATGGGTGTATTCATTAATTAGGATTGTGTCATTACTGCTTTGAATTCATTACTTGGATATTCATTACTGCGTGGAATATTCATTTTTGGGCTATTTCAATACCAATGACAATATTCATTATCGCAGTATTTCATAACTGTATGGATAAATCATTATCTAGGTACTTCATTACCATCTGGATTATTCATTACCTAGGCTAGCTCATTACCAATCAAAATATTCATTACCTTGGGATATTCATACTGCATGGAATATTCATTTCCGGGCTATTTCATTACCGTTTATAAATTCATTACCCAGGTACTTCATTTTCTGTAGGGTTTTCATTATCAATGGATGATTATCTGTACCTCTGATATCACTCACATGACTATGTAGATAATCTAATCATATACCAGGGGTGGAATTTCTAAAAATAGCCAATATCTATTTATGCTGGGGATGCATTGGTGGCTAGTCTGCTTCCTTTGGGGGATATAGGACTATTATATATCAGCAGAACCAAAATTTTGAGCTGAATCTAGCTGTGAAGGTTTCATGGCTGTAGCTATACTGGTTGCGGAGAAAATCGCAATATACTCTGTTCTTTAAATAGAAATAGTGTAAATCTTGAATTTCTGGAGTCAGGAATATTTTCCCACGATCTAAATTGATACCTGTACCTTTAATATATACCTATGTGTTACAGTTAGAATAATGCTTATCGGATTACAATTGCTTATGTAATACTCTTATCAAAATATAAATAGATTAGGCTCTAGCACCTGCTATATTTGGAATATTGAAATGATCAAAATGGCCCTTATATAGCTTATATACCCCTTTAGATCCCACAGTATCTAACAGATTGAACTAATTTATCATATACCACCTTATAGCAATTGTTGAATTATCTACGCTTCCGTACCAATTGCCTATTTGATATTTTGGGTTGTTCTCAATGTAGGTATCAATAAGAAGTTATTTAGAATCCCAAACTTGGTTTGCAGATACCCACTTGCTCCAATATAGCTAACTCAGAATTGCTCTCTGCGCACTTGTTCAATATAATATATGCATACCTACCCACTTACTCTGTTATATGAGATTGTTATATGAGATAGGTGCATGAACAAAATAGTTTGGGGCATAAGATATCAGTAAATTAAGCTTCAAATTATAATATTCTCAAGAGTTCTGACATTGACACCTTACAGAATTAAGCAAAGTGGGTAGGTATGCATATATGTATGTTGAACAAGTGCGCAGAGAGGCAATCTGAGTTAGCTATATTGGAGCAAGGTGGGTATCCTGCAAACCCAAGTTTGATTCTAAATAACTTCTTATTGATACCTACATTGAGAACAACCCAATATCAAATAGATCAATTGTACGGAAGCGTAGATAATTCAACAATTGCATAAGGTGGTATATGATAAATTAGTTCAATCTGTTAGATACTGTGGGATCTAAAAGGGGTATATAAGCTATATAAGGGCCATTTTGATCATTTCAATATTCCAAATATAGCAGGTGCTAGAGCCTAATCTATTTATATTTGATAAGTGTATTAATAAGCAATTGTAATCGATAAGCATTATTCTAACTGTAACACATAGGTATATATTAAAGTACAGTATCAATTTAGATCTGTCGGGAAAATATTCCCTGCTGCCCAGAAATTCAAGATTTACACTATTTCTATTTAAAGAACAGAGTATATTGCGATTTTCTCCGCAACCAGTATAGCTACAGCCATGAACCTTCACGCTAGATTCAGCTCAAAATTTTGGTTCTGCTGATATATATAGTCCTATATCCCCAAAGGAAGCAGACTAGCCACCCAATGCATCCCCAGCATAAATAGATATTGGCTATTTTTAGAAATTCCCACCCTGGCTGGTATATATTAGATTATCTAATAGTCATGTGAGTGATATCAGAGGTACAGATAATCATCCATTGATAATGAAAACCCTACAAAAATGAAGTACCTGGGTAATGAATTTATATAACGGTAATGAAATAGCCGGAAATGAATATTCATCAGTAATGAATATCCCAAGGTATGAATATTTGAATTGTAATGAGCTAGCCTAGGTAATGAATAATCCAGATGGTAATGAAGTACCTAGATAATGATTTATCATACAGTTATGAAATACTGCGATAATGAATATTGTCATTGGTATTGAATAGCCCAAAAATGAATATTCCACGCAGTAATGAATATCCAAGGTAATGAATTCAAAAGCAGTAATGACACAATCCTAATTAATGAATACACCATATTAATGAAATACCCTCATAATGAATTAATGAATGCGCCAGGAGTAATGAAACTTGGTATTATGAATCCTATATTCTCATTACTCTGGATTCTTAAAAATGCTGTATTCATTCATCCATGGATTTTATCACCGCATAGTCTAGGATCTATCCCTGTGTATTCATTCAACTTGTCACTACCCTCCGACGCTACATCAGCCTCCGGGATCGACATGAAAGAGTTCCACTCTAGTAGAACAGGAATCTCCCAACAAGATAGATGCGCAAAGAATTCACCACTGGCAGGGAAAATCCTTGCTTTTGAGAACCGACGAACAGAAAGTCGTGTTAACTGAAAAGATACGTAGCAATTATGCAAAGCACAGATACACTCGTTTGAAGACCTCGCCACCCCAGCACGCAACAGAGGGGTAAGTAACAACCAGCATCTAATCGCTCGAGCGTCTGTCGAAACGCCGCCCAAACTGGTATGGATGACATATCCAGCCTCGATCATTTCAACTGGATGCGATTAATCCGAGACATTTTCCGAAGTTACCCAATCGGCTTCGAGAGTACATCGGCACGAATGACTGAGTGCATATGAAGTATTTGCCTGGTTAGGCGTGATAACCGAGACAATTCCTTGAGTGTGTGGGCCAATGACGAATCCAAATACAAGCCATTCCCAACATCGGAAAGATCGAGGAACACTGGTGTACCTCTACTATATTTTTTAATTGGAGCACGTAACGTGGATCGGACCGAGGATCGCACGTGCGGCAGAGCTCCTTAAAGTTCAAGCTCTGAAATGAGCCCTAACCTCCTGGATGCTCGGGCAGGTCATCCGGACTAATGAGTCCAACATCTCACCAGAGGCGAGTTGTATGTACATGAAGGATTCCCATAGGATCTTCAACTGGCATTACAAAGGCTTATCCTTAATACTGGATAGCCTCGCAAGGGTTTTTACGCTGCTGACCCAATGATACCAATGGTCCTTAGGGTTAGTACAACTTTCCTCGTATGACGAGCATTCAAGAATACGCGCTTGCGCCTGACGCTGACGGCGAACAGCCAGGCACTCTTAGAACGGGAGGGACTGTACCGTACGAATGCAATAACACACTGCATTCCACCTGTACTTCGCAGTAGTGATCGTATGGCGCCCCCATAGGATGTGTCCCATTGCAGCAGGAAGACGTGTAAGATGCCTTCGCAATCCGGATCAACGTCTCCGCCGAGTTTTATCCATCAAGGCCATCCTGAAGCGTTCGAAATAATTTGAGACAAGAAGATCAGCTCTGCCGGTCTTCTCGGCTTGATAAAGAACTCGATTCTTCGCGTATGACAGAGGAGTTCGATATGTAATCGATATGTGAGTCTGAATAGTTCCCGCGCAGTCCACATAGACCGCCGCCCTGGT